>JARKIC010003673.1:0-12828 GCA_029378375.1 Mycena olivaceomarginata | reverse complement strand
GGTGCCATCATTCCCTGCAGCAAATCCAGATATCCCGACAACTACGGCGTAGATGAAACAAGATCTCCCTTCGCTTCCCTCCAGCAGCAGCGAAGTCAGTGTTAATAGATAAGATAAAATTTCATTCAACCACTCCGACATTCAACAGCTGACAGACATTTTAACTACCGGTCTCGTACAGCAGCTCTGGCCTATCAAAAATGATCTTTGAAGATACCATACTACAGCATTATCAGTCAAGAGTACACAGCATGGGGGATTCAACAACATATTGGGCATTGGCCACTCGTGTTGATGTTCGGCGATTTTTTGACGGCGTAACCCGGTCGCTGAAGCTTACGTGGCTCCGTGGGTGGAATTATCAGGTTGCACTTCGTATGGTGAGTTGTGGTGAGCAGGGAAAGTGAAGAATATGGGTGGGAGGGCACACCCTGCCATGGTTGTATCAAGAGCGGGTTTTTCGCAGCGCCAAGCTTTTTCGGTCTGCGCATCGCGACATTAATGGAGGAAAGATGGAGTGAGGAAGAAAAACTCCCGAGGATTCATCTCTGCTTCTTGGGGCACGATCAGTTTCCATTTTTGAGCGCGAAATGAACGGGAAAAAGCTCACTGATCTTCTGGTTCCACTGACATCCTGTCTGGATGACCTCACATGCCATTTGAGGGTCAGAGAGGAGGGAAACACACCATCGTGAACAACGCCTTGAGGGTTTGGGAATCAAGATGTGCTAATAACACATCTAGTGACGGTGAGAGGGATCAATACATCACACAGATCGAGAGTCTGGGACGGTTTAAATCGGACTTACATTGAATGGACCTCTGAATCAAATCCACTTCCGACCTGCAAGGGCATCATGTCAGTACAATCTTTAAGAAACTGAACAACTTGTTACCGGGATTTTGGACGCCGCATCTGATGCAAGTAAGTGCTCCTGCCGGCGTGTGTTAATTGAATCAGGACAACACACTGAGAAACCCAACCAAAAGAGTAGCTTGCTGCATCGCGGCCATTGGATATGCTTACAAATAAAGCGCGGCGTAGGTGAAAGGAAGATCAAAACTTCGAGTCACTGGGTTGTCGACTTTAGCTTGAGCCAGATTTATGGTATAGTCTCCAACCGATGATAAGCACGGGATTTGTCCACCCATGAAATCTTCGCTTTTTTCGCGTTTTCATGACAAGACATGTGCCGGGCTACGCTCCAGAAGCGTCAGTACTGAGGTTCCCAAGTAGCTGGCAGGGCAGGAACCACTGATGGATGGGAATGGGGAGGAACACTCTGGAACCATTGGCATGTGTTCACTCCGAAACCTGTAGGAGATGTGTAGCCCACAGAACAAGTGGAACGTGAAGTCTACTCTGTTCCTGCTTATGGAACTAGACAGGGACAGACTGGAATCCTGTTGTGGTGTGTTGGACATGAGAAGTGTATCGTGTTCTGATCAGATGATCACTGGAAGGGGCTGGGAACATCACATCTTGATGGTTCCACACCATCCTGGGCATTCCAGATAAGGGATGGTCACTAAGCGAAGGTCTGATCACTTGAACCTATACTCATTGTCTTGGAACAAGTACCCATGCTGGGAAGTACTTCAAATACGGTATCCCTGGAGAGCTACGGACTGGGAGCATCTGTTCCAGACGTTCCGGTAGACAGGAAGGCACTGGCATTGGAGGGAACAGGCTATCTAGTCAGGATCAACATAGGGGACTGGTTGTGATGGCTCGGGCACAGCCTGAACGATCATACATGTGCACAGGATCGCACTGGGATGGCGTGCTCGACATGGGCAGCCAATAGAAGGACTCAGATACCCATTCCTACAACGGATACACACAAGTTGGGCGGATAAACGGACTATTTTACTCATACTTACTTATTCTCGGACGTTTCCATGTGTTTCAGGGCTTTGTATTTGGTAGCAGGGACATCTTGGGTGACTTCACAGAATCACCCCACGGCTATTAGGCGGAAAACGCTTGCGAATTGGGCAGATACCGGGGAGTTCGAACAAGGTGTCTCTTAGAATTTATCTTGGCTTGGAATCTTTTCTTTTGTGATTGGTATCCTTGGGATCCGACTTGCCGCTTGTCTGGAATAGTCTGAAAGTGACTGGAACTGTTGGAATTGTGCTGAGTACGCACTTGGTTGTTTGGGTGTGTGTTGTGAAGAGCTTGGGATCGGAACCCACTACTGTTAAAGAGCTTGGGATCGGAACCCACCACTGTCTGAAGCGCTTGGGATCAGAACCCACTACTGTCTGTACTGTCTACGCTTGGAATCGGCATCCACCTCGCTTTGGAGAACCCCAGCAACTTGTTCTCATTTGTTTCTCATAGCTGCAAAGCTTTACATCACTGTGCTACTGTGCTTCCTGTTTGTTCGGGTCTACCCTCGTTCAATCAGATCTAGCCAGAACACTTGCACAGCAAGGGTTCCATTCGCATTGACACTCTCGTTGCATTCCACTAGCTTTCCTGTCTGTTCCAGTTCCATTCCGGTTCACTCAGAACAAGGCTCAAGTACTTGGACTTCGTTCCAAGGACTTCTATAAACAACACAACACTCTCTCCTCCTCGTTTGAGGTCTATTCCATTCCCTGCAACCTTTTATAAGGCCCTGTACCAGGGTCTGATACTCATTTGTGCACGTCTTGAGCACTTCCGTTCCGTTCTGACGCACTTCTGTGTGTAGGTTTGGTTTTGGTTGGTGTTTTCTTGATAGGTTCAGAGCACATCGATCACTGATTCAGGTCGGTGTTCATCGTAGCTGAGTCTCGTCACATCATCATGGCAGAGGGATTGGTGCATGTCTGGTGGCCATTCACGAAGATATTGCACTCCACATTGAGGTGAGATTGAGATCTTGCTCCGGTAGAAGGGACATAATACATAAGACATGTGACAGACACCGAGCGGGAGGCTGAAGTTGGTGCCAGCGCAGCATTTGAGGAAGTCAATGAGAATATTTGAGTCCAAACATTGAGCAAAGTTGTTGATTGTTCAAGTGAACCGTGGTCATCTTGACAGCAACATTTGGCGTACGTCACAGAGTGTCTATCTAAACACAGCCTTGACCCCGGAGGTGTTATTGTCATGAAGAGTGTTGACATGATATAGAGCATTAGAAGACGTTGGCTGTTTGATCTCAGGCTTGAAGATCCAGTTCCAGGATTTGAGAGTCAGGGTTCAATCGGAATGAACAGTCTTGATGAATCGGCATCGCAGTTTGTTTTGCAGTCTCAGTGGCCAATCCGGAGGATGGGGTGTCATTGTTCGATTGAATTGTTAGACTGGATGGAACAGACCGAGCTTGAATCGCAAACGAGTGGGGGTGAGGGAAGGAAGGACAAATAAATCAGCGGCCTGGCCTTTTATGTGGCAAATGACTACATGGCCGGAGCTTGATGTTCCAAAGGCTATTCTTTCACGGGACCTGCCTCCACCGCTCACCATTCCAATTCAGGCTCAGTTCCTCAGCTTCGGAATCTGGCACGGTTCATCTGCATCAGAAGAAGCGAACACTCCTCTACCACAGTAGTACCACTGAGCAGTCCGAATTTGTGCCTGAGTTCACAGCTACGGAGTTTCTGGAACTACGGGCTCTCTGGGAACGATTAGGCAAATCGAAGTCAGCTTATAACTTGCTGTACAAATTGTGGGACCGTTGATCCTGCAAATAAGGAGTCGGCGAGAGACAGGACAAAGGGGATCACCCGGATAGGGATCATCTTCTCGCTATTTCGCTAAAGAAACGGTAGGTGGTTGCATTGTATGGGGATGGGGTAAAAAGCTGTGTTTGTTCAACTCAGACTGCGGTGATAGACATGATAGGAGGAGGAGAAGAGAGTCAACAGGATGGGGATAAGCTAAAAGGGGATGGAATGAACAAAACCCTGTTGTTTCATTAAACCAACAGTAGATATAGAGATCTTGCTGCGAGAAGCTGCGCCCATCTGCGGACTGCGGTACTTAAGAACGGTTAATGGGGTTAAAAACAGAGTGGAAAAGAATAGGAGCCATTCGGTTGAGTGAACCTTCGGGCAGTGTGGGGAATCACTGCAAACCAAAGGAGTTAAGAATAGCAAACAGCCAGAGGAAGAGCGAACGAGCAACACTATATGGGGCTTTGGCACAGCTTACGAGGGATTTCGTTAAAGAACGGTTAATTGCGGAACTTCGCGTTGTGACGGTGCAGGCGAGGCGTACACAAGGCTTCGGAAGATCCCGAACACATCAGATGGTCGGCTTCAACGGCGGAATTCTATCTTATCATTATTCTTTTGCAATCATTTTGAACCGGACATCACTTGGAACGAAAGGGTAAATTACAATATTCTAACGAACCTCCAGTTACACGTTTATTAAGGCATTAGGTTCGTACTTTTGACTGTGATCGCCGAAATAATGCCATCAAAGATTGTGCCGTAAGTCGCGGTCAAAGCGCTGAATACGAAGTACACCAAGTATGTAGATAAATGTTATATACTACAAAAAAGTGTAGTATTCAAAAGCTGCTGTCTCAATTGCCATTATTTCCCTTGAGAGACGAGCGCAGACTGACCATCGTTCCTTGTAGCGGGTGAGTTCTCCGACCTTTTAGGGCAGCACTTACAATACCGGTATTTCAACCCTGCCGTTTTGACGCGACGGCACATTAGCTATGTGTAACGAGATGTATTAGAGGTTCCTTCGAACATGTGCTTGCGTATTTGGAATCTCTACGCATGAAACCTGGGTAATGAATGAGATTGGTGCTGATGGTGGAATAACTAAAGGCGAGCGGATGAGTGAGTGCCGATCAAATCTCGGTGATGTCCGATGTGGTGCGTACATGTCGAGTGTACAGCCACCAATAATACAAGCTCGGGGCTGGAACACACGACCAACTTCATGTTGCCGCTCTCGATGTGTCTGCATAACGTAAACGATGTTTGGCGCTGCCGGGATGTGAATCATGGTTTGTACGCTTAGTGGTTAGACGATTAGGTGCAATTGTTTGGCACTACAAGCAGTGCACAATTTTTAGTAGTCGATTGTATATCAAGAGTACGGGGCCTAAATACTTACAGTATTAAAAACAAGCAGTGCATCGCTACCAAGAAAAAGAAAAAAAAGAAAGTAAAGTACGAGTCCCACCGTGCGAAGCATCGGCCTCCCCCCAAGTTGGATCGCGGCTCGTATGTAGACCGTGGATTAAAGAGATGGAAATGAATGACACACATTTCAGCACCAGCGCACGGAGCGCATCCCATCGAGATCGCTCCACTCGAGCTTGACACTCCGGAACGAGAGGAAGAGCGAGATACGTTGTTCCTGCAAGCCAAGGGCACAGTTTAGCGGGTAGAGTGGCATAGAACGCAAATAGACAGACGCACGTCGGTGAACTTGAACGCCTCGGCGTCCTCCAGTCGGTGCTCATTCTCGAGCTCGAGCAGGCACTGCTTCGCTGGACGTTGCGCGAGGGCGCGGGCTCAGCGGCGGGGCGGAGCACAGCCGTCGTTGCCATTCTTCTCCTTCTTTGTCTATTCGAGTTGTTCCTCTAGCAGTCGCTGGTTGGCTTCCACATCTTCTTTGCACTTCGGATGAACAGCGGTTGCAATATTCTTTTACGAGCAAAACAAGTTTGAGTTAAGCAAGCAAGGCTTAGCGCTGCCTGATTTGAACCTTCAATGTCGTCATCCACAATATCTTTGCTGTTATAAACGTGCGTATCCCCTGGAATGGTCCGGATAATCGTAGAGTTGAATTCATCGACGAATGCGTTGAAAGGGCTGAGTATAGCTCGCGAAATACAAACACCTGGATCTGCGACCACAGAGGGAGGGAATACGAACTCGATTAATTTCTGTATTGATTGCGTGTGTCGTATAACGGCGAGGTACACGGAATCATGCGTGTGGTCATCTCCGATTGCGTCTAGGAAAGAAGAGAATACAGGATGTCCACGCTGTCGGATTGATGATCCCAGCTGCAATATTTCGAAATGGTTGAAGACTGCCTGAGTTCGCACAGATGCGTTACAGATCGCAGTTGGTCCTCCAAATCGAACAACAGGCGCTACCTATTAATTGTGAGAGGGTTTTGAGGTAGGATCATCATGTAGTGAGTATACCTGACGAAAATCTCCCACCGTGACCAGCATACGACCTCCCCAGCCACGTTGTTGGCATCCGGTTAAACCGTGCATCAAGCGATCCGCACAATCGAATGCCTTGAAGTGCAACCCTCCGATTTCATCAATAACATGACACTTCGCCGCCTGGAGTAATCTTGCGCGGTCGCTGTGCGGGCCACCGGTGATTTGAGGTGAGGGTTATATTCGTCCACCGGGATTCCGTACAAATAGTACGTTGTTCTGCCTCCAGGATAATTCTTCGCTGCGAAGGCAGAAGAAGCTGATAACAGAATGATTTGATCAGCTTTCCGTAGAGCACCGATGATAGGATACAGAACATATGTTTTTCCACGCCCAGCGCGTCCGTCAATATGAATGGGCGATGGATTTTCTAGTGTCGTAGCATGCATAACACGATCGTACACCGCTCTCTGCCAATCAATGTGAGCAAAAATGGCCATGCATGGAAGACAACCAACTTGTTCTTGCGTGAGCCCGTCTTTGAATGCGCAAAGAGTGTCGCGGTCCCCGCCCCATTGCAAGTGCTCTGCGTCGATCTCATGCTGACGTTCTATTGGTTCTAGGAGTCCGATTTCGGCCAACGATCTTCCAAGGCCGCGAAGAAGTGATTGAAGGATGAGCAAGAGTCGGTTTGCGGACCACGTCTGGATGTAAGGAAGATGTGGTGCGAAGCAGTTGATCCCTAATATCCGCTCCCAGCGACTGTTCATGAGTATCCCAAATCGCGAGAGCGGGGCTTCCTTCGGTAGCGAGGACACAAAACATCCAACGCAGCTGAGCAGGTGCCGCTCCCGTATCCACCAGCTCGTCAAAGGCCATGATTCCCTCGTCCCGATTATCGAACAGTCCCATGGCTCGTGCTGCTTCTTGATACGTGTTGTAAACGACTCCATCAATTGTACGAAGATCGACCCAGTCTCGGGCGCAGCGATGAAGTAACAGCGCACGAAGGTAACAGACATCACCATGACGTGGGTAAAGCATTTGGATGCGGCAAACACTAACGTGGCCGGGCTTATAAAAGCGAATACGCATCCGAGGCCGGCCAGGGTATTCATCCTCGAGTACCTGAAGCGGATGTAACTTCTTTTGTGGATTATGCGTTTCGAGGCGGCACTTCGAACCGAATTCCACATATGTGAGTGAATCCAACTGCGGATGATGTGGTCGTGCCATATATCTGACCAGAAGCGTGCCGTCTGATTCCGATCCATTCTTTCGTGCCATTTGGCCATACTGGCGGCCGGGTAAGTGCACAGGAAGGCGTTTAACCCCGGGTTGCTTCTCGGAGATGTGGAATGATGGGACTCTGGTAGCGGCTTCGATAGAGGAGAGGTAACGACCTCGTTCATAGTCCCGTATTTGATTCACGGGCTTCCGAGGCGAACTGTCCTCAGTAAGCGTTTCCGATGCCGGTTGGTTGGTGACTTTCCAATTTGCTTCATCGACACCCTTGAAGAAATACTTGTAGAGATATTGGAAGAGCTGAACACCGGGGGAGAACTCCACATTACAGCCATTGTCAGAACCGAAGGCCGCGGTCAAAGTGTTTCCTGTTTTGGGATGTTTTCAATGAATTGTTAGTAACTCAACCAGTTCTGCACCGATTTGGATGAAACCTAGGTAGATCTGTCGGGCTAATTCATGTGCAATTAGTGATAGAAAGCGATTTATGAAAATATTATATAGTAGGTAATCTCTGCTTTTGGACCATTTTCGTGCCAAATAGCATTTTGCATGTCCAGGACATATCCCAGCGACCTAATATTTTGGGAGGGACAACATATATACCTGACTAACCACGTGATAGAGCCAGAATTACGGATATTTTGGTTACAGTCCCTGTAGCTCCATTGGATACATTTAGCAGTTTTGGCATTCAGAAATATTGTAAGAATTGCATTTATGTCGAGATTTTATATGATTATGGCTCTATCACATGTACTCTTAGGTATATATGTTGTACATCTCAAAAGACTAGGTCAATGGGACATGTCCTGGGCATGCTAGGTGGCATTTGGCACAGAAATGGTCCAAAACACAGATTACCTAATATATAATATTTTCATAAATCACTCTCTATCACTAATTGCACATGAATTAGCCCGACAGATCTACTTAGTTTTCATCCAAATCGGTGCAGAACTGGTTGAGTTACTGATAATTCTCTGAAAACATCCCAAAACAGGAAAATTTTGACTGCGCCTTCGGTTCTGACATTGGCTGTAATGTGGCAATCGTATTTGAGAATGAGGAATGGAACATGTGATACGATGGATGCGTCTTCTGTGTGCCGGCGCCTGTGCTCAAAATACCCTTGGAAATGATCAGAAACAGGAAGAGAGCAGTACATGCTCCACACTACTTACCACGATCATTGAAACTTGATTCCGGTTTGAAGGGTTCGAAAACCCACATTGACACTTGCGCGACCACCCGCATCTGTGATAGCTTTTTTTGGGATCGTGTATGTGGGCCATATGGCGCTTAAACCGCATCCCGCAGGGGCCCGGCCTCTCGAGGGAGCTCAGCGCTGATAAATTTGTCGATGTCAGAGGCCAGTTTCGGAATATTCTTCAGACCAACAGCAATGTGCTCGTGGGGCAGGCCGCGCTTCTGGAATTCGGTAACACGGGTGAGATAGAGAACAGGGCCAAAAATTTCGCGAATGTCTTTTAGGAGCAGTGACAGGTATTGGAACGATAAGATCGGGTCGATCGTTGGCTGATTGGGGTCCAAAGGCCTTCCGGAGCGCCAAGCAGTCTGAAATGTTGGCTGTGGACCACGCAGGGGAATGGATGAACGATGAGGGCAAACGAACATCGTCGATTGGTTCCTCGTCACCCTCACCAATGTACTCTTCCTCATCGGGATCCGAATGCTCGTTTTCGAGGGTGTAAGTGAGACGTGCCTCCTCAACCGAGCTCCAAGCATCCACTAAATATTCCCCTGCATTTTATTAGTAAAATAAATATCTGAATTGTCGGTGACATACCAGTCAACCGAGAGAATATGGACATCTGTTCCGCATTTATATAGAACCTGGTGCGAAACCATCGCGCTTGACTGAACTTTCGACCATCTCTTGTTCGATGCACAATCGACCACCCCAAAGTTCCATCTGGAAGAAGCAGCAAATAATGCAAGGGCTCAACCAGAGAGGAGAAGCGATTTAGAAAGACTGCTCGGTCTTCTCCCTTTCGTTGAATTACCAGTTTATGCTGGGGATGGTGATGAGGCAGGTGCAAGTGAGATTATAGCTGCGAGGGTCATCACTATGATCCGAGTATTCGATTTGGAGTGCAATATTGTCGTTATCATTGTATGATTTCGCCGGGTTCTCCAACTTGTCAATGAATGGGTTAACTCTTTGCAGCCCCGCGAGTGTGCTGTTAATCCACGAGTGTGCTATGTCAAGCTCCGTTCCCTTGGCGAACATACCCGCAGGATCGTGAATGAACCAACAGATCGCATGTTGGCCCTTGTGCGTGGGTAGCAGGCGATAATGCGTACGGCCACCTGCAAGAGTGACGGCAGATACTCCGGGTTCAAATTTCATGAAGTCGCCGTTATAAACGCTGATGGCCGTTGATAAGCCAGTAATTGGGCCATAGTTAGATACACATAATTTTGCGTGTTTCTGATTGTGCTCATTGCTGAAACTGTTGTTTCTATGCAACAGTACTGGTTCCTGGTAGCTGTTGGGAGAACCACAGAGAAATGGGTGGACGTTCTAAGGAATTAGAACGCCCACTGGCTAGTGTTGCCCTGAAAAACCGTAAGGGAACGTGCAGCCAATTAGCAAGTCAAGGAACTTCGTTTGACTTGTTTCCAACATCCACTTAAGCAACGGAAACAGGTCAAGGGAATGGTGTGGAAGTGCCAATCGGCACGCTCATAGCATTTACCTCTTATGGAATTGCACACAGACTCCTCATCGGGCGTTAACGACCACTTCATCCATCTCCTCTACCTTTATACTGTGAACCGACCCACTATTTTATCTCTCTCCCAATTCTTCCACAGATTATCTGTTCCCCATCCGAATACGACGCGACGCGCACAAAGCTCATGCGCCACGGACGATCACATGTTCGCGACATCAAACTTGAAGCTACGTTCATCGACGCGATAATACCTGTTTGGAAGGATAGATGGCGCGTCTCTCAATTCTCTTTCTCATACATTCCAAACTTCATACCACTCCCACCTCCTTCTCTTTTTTCTCTTACCTACCAATTGTGTTGTACAACCTCTGGTTGCGACACCGTTTTGGACAACTCGCCATACTCGGTATGCACTGGGGATCGACACGCTGGAGGACTGGTCATCCAACAGCAGGCGTTAATGGGGAATGTCGTCTCCCTATCAGTCTTTGTGCATTACCTGGTTGGACAGAGTTTACAAGATGGTTAGCGATTGGAAGGTTTTTCTTTTTTTCTTCACGGACTCTTACATAGTTCCAGTTTGTAATTCGTCTCCAGGGGCTCTGGTGACGCACGAGTACGTGTTACAGCATCGCGAAAAAGTGGAGAAACATGTAAGGCTGTGCATTGCTATACAAGGCACGCAAAGTGCAAAAAGCTTGGCCGCATTGTGAAGAACTCAAACAGGTATATAAAGAATCTAATTTCTTTGCAAAGGCGATAAAAAGGCTTGAAAGCATGGTGAGCTTGCCCAAGGCTGCTTCCGATACACCAGGCCATTACACTATTCAAGGCTGTCGATGCTATTTGAATCGCACCATATAAATGCCAAAAACACGATATCATTGATTATGAATAAACACAATGTAACAACGGGATACGGATTGGGCGAGCCCAGTGCGACCCCATTGTGATGTATTTGTACAACGGTGCGGAGTGTGGGTAGTGCGTGCCGGAGGAGATGGAGTGGCGGTGGGGGTAACTGAGTTGCCTGAACGTGAACGGGTCGAGAGCGTCGCCGGCAGAGGCGTTGATAGTCGAGGAGCAGTGCCGGCACTTGTCACCTGTCGAAGCGCGGCTGCCAGACGCGGACTTATCGATCTTGCGTATGGAACTTGGGCTTGAGGGATGAATGAACTTGCTGAATGTTGAGGATATCTGCACTTGCAGTCTTGCGCTTGCGGTCATCTTGCACTTGCGGTAATTCGCAGGCGAAATATGGGCATTGAGGAGAGGGGAAGGCCAAGGTAGGTGTTGCAACTTGAGCTTGCGCCGTATGGATACCCGCCGAGCCGAAAACAGACCTGTAGTGAGGCAGGAGTAATTTTCGTGTACACAGAGTGGGTGTATTTGAGGCCGGAGAAGATCAGGGCTGATTGAGACTGTTGCATTTTCATCCAGAACGCTTGATGTGAGTGCTTGGGCAGGACTTAAGCAGGGACGGGCAGAGACGGTGAGGGGGGAAAGCAAAGAGAGGATGGTGTGATCGCAAAACGAACTTTGTGACTCATTGATTGATCTGCTTCTCGCGCACAGGTCTTTCGGGAGATGTTTTTCCGATGATCGACACGAGGATAGGCGATGGCCGCACATCTCCCAGCCAACACCCTCAGCTCGCTCGCATTTATAGATTTGTGGCACTGAACAAAGGAAAATTAGGTGTGTTCTCGACTCGGCACCGACGAATTAGTATGATTGAAAATTGAGTGGTATTCAACTTGGATATCACAAGCGGCCAACAGTGCTCAGAGTACTTATATACAGTGTGGCGTGCGAGAAGTCTTTGTATGCCAAAGGCACTGAGCTTTCCACAGATACTACATACCTTTATAATAGCATGGGAACCTGCCATAGGTATAACATGCTGATGAACACCTTTGCAAAGCTTTGTAAAGGCAATATCAGGCAGACAAGCGGCATAAAAGGCTGGTAAAGCCTTTGCAAGGCTTTGTAAGGCATATCTTGCTCGCTGAACCCCAAAAGGGCTTCACAAAGTTTCCCACCTTTTGGTGATGAGCCACCCCCAATCACAGTATATAGTCCCTTGCCAATTGAAACAGGGGATCATCTTCCTCTTTCCCCCCATCATCTCTGTGCGAACTTGAAGCTTATCTTGTCCCTCTTATCGAACACGAGTGGCCTAGAGACAGGCCAGGGAGTCACCGAGTCTATGTTCCAGAGCTGAGTACCGTTCCTGTTCCCTGTTGTCCACATACTGTTTCTTCTCCATTGCAGCCTAGGGTATATACACGACCCTCACTACTCTGGTCTACCCCCCGGACCAACCTCTCTTCTACAACAGGAGTTGGGCAATGTATTGTGTTGTGTTGAGACGCTAAGGAGACGCGTTGGGTCATGAGTGTTTCGGTTGCTATAGTTTCCGGTTTCCCTCGAATGCGGATACACCGAAACAGGTGGTCAGCTATTCCGAGGATCCGGATCACGACTCTAAAGGTGTTCTAAGGTTCTTCTCAAGAACCCTTTCTGGGAAACACCACAGAAACAGGTATCTACCGAAACCTACAAAGGAGTATTATCAAGTTCCGCACTTGGAACAGAGGGGAGAGTTGAGTTGAAGCAGAAACAGGTCGAACGAGTGCAGTGCTGATCTATCAGTGATCGACACACCCTCTGAATAACACACGGGTGCTGCTGATGGGTTCCTGCCTCGTAATTGGCAAGGGAACATGGTGTGCTCGCAGTTGGGAACCAATGGGAGACGATGCTCAGAAGAACAACTGACGGAAACACGGTTA
>JARKIC010003672.1:0-12831 GCA_029378375.1 Mycena olivaceomarginata | reverse complement strand
TCCCCGACAAAGCCCGTTTTACGCAGTAGGAATGCTCAACACGCGATTTAAGCTGATGGTCGTATTAATAGATCACCCCTGACCACAAAACACCCCGCTGAGTTAAGGGGAGTATTAGGGGTATTCTGGGGGAGCAAAAGTAATTAAAACTGTTTTGAGGGGGAATTGGGACGCACAGAGCGCCAAAGAAATATAGGAATAGATACAAATAATTGTAGAGGTGTGATATGAAGGTGGAAAGGGTGAAAACCCGCTTTTCCCCTGCAATTTAGCCAGCCTTTTATGGGAATTTCCCAGTCCTGGGAGGTTTTCTAGAGAAAGGGGGGTACTAATATGGAAGTGAAGGAGTCATGTGTACTAACCACTGATATCACGGCCCTAATTCGCACCCCCCCCCCCGGAGTGCCAGTTTTCCAGGCGGTCAAAGCGAGAAATATTGGTCACGTGGGAAATGATCCCAGGCAGATGCCGAATGGAGCCGAGGGCATGCATATATTATTCCCACGCAAATCGGCACATACCGTGAGCTCCATTCAGATTTTGCTGCTGCATCCCCATTCAGATGAACAATAATGCCAGGATCAAATTGATGGGTTTCCTGAATATTTTTGAGGATCATTATTGATGGGATACGGCGCCGGGAGCTCAGAACAAACACTCACAAGCAATGGCAGGCCGGGCCCGCTGTTATAGCAGGAATATAGCAGGAATATAGCTAGCCAACTGGATGGCTGCATTCATGACATTAGAAAGTGTGTTTCCATGGCTAGAGTCATGCATTCATGTCTAATATTACAACTAGGGCTCGACGTCGGATGTAACCAGGCATTCCCGGGAGAGGTGTCCAGCCCACCGCACCGGAAGCCCGGGCACCGGGAGGGGCAAATGAGACTGGAGCGCATGTGGGAGCTGGAGCTGGAGCCGGAGCCGGAAATATGCCTGCTGCGCATGGCCGAGGAAAGGTGGCTGGAAGCCGGGCTGGAGGATTTCTGGCTGGGGTGCAGGCGAAGGCTTCGTATTGCTGGAAAGCGTGTGCGTGCCAGCTGTTGTAGTTGGTGAGGTCAGGGGCGGTTCCGGACGTCATAATCGCGACATTGATCTTCGGGTCAAGGCCGAGCGATACTTGGTGACCCGGAAGAGTGTCCGAGTAACCAGCTGTTATGGCCAGCTCCTCAAAGTCGTCCGTGTACCGGTAGATGTCACGGGAGCCTTGGAAATACGAGCGGGGCTCAAGCTTGGTGAGGGCTTGGTCCTGTTCATTCTCCTCCACAAACCGGAGGCGGAACTCAGCCTCGAACTTAGTCCAGGTGGGGAACGGAAATGGGTTGGCTGAGGCGTGCCGTTCTGCCCATCGAGCGGCCACGCCCTTCGACATGAAGGACATGGCGGACCAGACGAGTTTTTCCTGCGAGACAAACCCGTCCACCATGAAAGCTTCCAGAACCAGCCGGTAATAGGTGAGGACGGAGTAAAGGAATGTCCATCCTTGTGTCCAGTCGCCGTCGAAAACGGCCGGAGGGTTCGGTCGGAGGACCATTTTGGAGCTGGGTGGGGGGCCGAGAAATCTGGACCCGGCGCCGGAGCCAGAGCGGCAGGGGTGGGGGCAGGCGGTGGATTTGGGCGCTCAGCAATAGCTGGGAGCGTGTCTTGGATGCTCTCGAGGGAGTCTTTGACAGCAGTGAGCCGGTCCATGGCTCTGGAAGCCGGATCCGGAGTATGAACACTCGGGATCTCGGGTTGCGCGGAGGCAGGGGCAGGCAGTTGGTCCATCAGAACAGAGGAGGGGTCGAGATTTGAAGTGGGGGAGGATGGAGCACTGGAGTAGTGGTCCGAATCCGTACCTGCACCAAACTTCCCAATCTTGACCGGTTGATCCCTTGGATCCTTTCTTCTGCTGTAAGGGCAACCTTAAGCTCAGCGCAGAGCACGGAAACTAGCGGGGGAATCCGAAGTATAAATATGGGTACCATAATACAGGAGCAGGAATACTATGCACCTAGGGGGAATCCAAAGAGAAGAAAGGATGAGGATTTGCATGCTAGGCGAAACCTTATATACTAAATGGTAACTACCCAGTAGCACGTGTCTGGAGGTATTACAGTGATCTCAGGCCTGGTCGCATAGCACGTGCCAGTGAGAACGGGCGGATGGGGAGTTATCTGGAGGGATATCCAGAGAAGCCGGAAAGGCCAGAAAGGTCGGAAAGGCCAGAAAAGCCGGAAAGGCGGACGCTGGGGGAATGTCCGGAGTAGGGGTTTCCCCTGACATTAGCCTTGAAAGTTCATTAAATGTGTGGGCTTACATCTCCCAAATTTTGAGGTTGAATGGTGAAGTGGAAGTGGTAGAACTTGAAGAACATCAGCTCACGACTTTAAATAATCAGTTCGCGCTTCAAGATCTCCCATTGATATCTGAGTTCTGATAGCGCACAAAGAAACATTATAAGCAAAGGTACATATCTATTCAGTGTTTGCAAATTCATCTACTGTGCTATAGATTTGGAGGCCCTCCTCCCGCTGCAACTGCTTCTTTTCCATAAGACGTGCATACTCTGCTGGATCTGTGTCTGCCAGCTCGCCCTCCGTCCAATAGCTGTTGTCAACGTGATGGAAGAGGCCGCCAGAGGTGAACTGGGTGAAGGAAACCTGTGTGTCTCCTGGTTGAACGGGTGCGTTCATGTCGGTCTTCTCTGTGGCCACCAACAGCTTGATGCGAAAAAGAAAGAGGGCGGAGGGGATGGGGTCGAGAAGCCTGCAGGCAAGGCACACATCAGGAGGAGCTAGGACAGCACCGCAGGCACAGACACCGACACCAACACACCTTGCCATTTGAAGTGTGCCCCGAAAGCAGCGCCGCCGCCCTGATTTATGCTCTGTGCCGGCCCCATGGTTTAAACACACTACTGCCAATCACTACCTATGCCCCACATCTACCTCAAATACTTATGATAACATACCGTTCTTTGCTTGTCTCAATGTATTTATTCTTTCAAATGTGAATTGACTTAGGGTATTCTATGATACACGGAAAGATTGTAGGTTAACTAGGGGTGATTCTTACTTATATATGAAGCCCTTGCATGTGAAAGTATCCTCCAATTTTTTCGCGATTTTACCTGTATTTTTGGACCGGAAACGCGTGAGTGTTGGGCGGCGGCGGGGATTTGATGGGAGTGATGAGAAAGGTCGGGCGCGGCGGGAAGCAACGTCGCCGCCCATGTTTGATAGCAACAACGACAGATTGATGGCAGGGCGGGTACCCCGCCCGCCGTAGTACCTATAAACGAGGTAAGCGGGGTGTAGACTCGCAGGCCAGTCGACGTCCACTCGGTTACAGACACAATGGGCGAGACGGATTTGGATAAAGAGCAAATAGACACAATATCAGAACAAATAATGATGGGAACGACAACAAAAGGGTAACCTCGCGGACGGACTGGGCCCAGCCGGTCCCGGTAGTTGTCGAGTTCTACGATGGCATCATTTTTCACCGGGCCGGCTGGTCCACGAGCCTAAATAAGGTGTATTTAAAGCGCCCACCCGCGATGGCTCTAAAGCCCGCTAGTTAGCCGGGGATACCATATGTATCTCCCCGGCTAACTACCGGGGTTTCTTGGGTCATACAGGCAAGGGGCTTCACTTTCGCGAAAATCGGCACATACCTTCCATTTTTTTTTTCAGAGCCTTCGGGGACCCCCCCCCTCCCCCCGTGGGAATTGATTCCATCAATTTCCATTTCGGGAAAAAATCCGAACACACATGAACTACGACTACCGCTGTTCCCTCCACCACAACTGTCCTAGTCCTGAACAAACACCGGATCTCCTCATCATAGAAGTCTTCCTGCCACTATGCTCCCGGCGGGCCCCCAAGGTCATATTGGTCTTATAATCCCACCATGCACTGTTTGACCACAATCTCGTCTAACATGATCACCCGATCTGACCCAGACTCATCGGCAATGGAGGTAGCACTAATGTAAATAATTGAGGACACTGATGCAACAATTGAGTGGACACTTACAGCATGGGAGACAGGGGGAGGGAACTGGAAACAGAATTTCCTGTGCCGCTTTCGGGTGGACTGGATGAATATCGTAAGAACAGCTGATGGCGGATCAGGAAATCCACTTACCCACCCACCGGCAGCAGAGCTTGCTGCACCGGATTGGCAGCAGACGTGGGAGGTTCTTCTGACATCTGCGGGTTGGTCCGAGGAAGAGGAAGAAAAAGTTCGACAGCTGTCAATCTGCTTACATACGGTACTTTTTGATGGCAGAGTTGCGGCGCAGGTCAGCGCGCACAACATAAGTACCTTATTCTATTGTGCTCCCAGAACTCTGAGAGTATTGAGCAGTCTGGGAGTCCGGGATAGAAGCTGGGGAAGCTTTTCCGGCCATATTACAGCATCTGTGGCCCTCAGAACGAAAAACCAAAATCCATACAATTTTTTTTTTCGGCACCCAGGGAGCCCCCTCCCAAAAAGGAAATTGTTTATCTCCGAAGCCCTTGCATACAGGTGTCAGCTGGTGAGCGCGCATGGGAGTCCTGCCAGATCGGGCGGGATCACCAGCGCCACCCGGTCATATGGGGTTTGCACTGAGTTTGCGCACATTTGGTGATGGCGCTGATCGGTCCACGGACCGTCGGCGGTAAGTCTTAATATGGTATAATCGGAGTTTGACATTTCCATCTGTCAATCTACGGCTAAGTGCTTCCAGCCGTTATAGTACACAATACTTTGCGCGCTCGTCATTGTGCGCACTATAACGGCTGGACACGAGCCTAAATGGCTACGGAGTTCAGCGAAATATATGTACACCGGACGCTATTCAAAACGCAGGTGATCCGATTTTCTAGGCTTAGGTGAAAATCCCCAGCGACCGTTTCACACCAGGCTGATGCCCGCTGTCCTCAATTGATCTAGTCTTAAATGGGATACTTATCTCCACATGCAAGGCCCAGACCGTACGACTCACACCGTCGGATTCGCCATCTCCGTTCGATTATTTTCAGCATTGTGGTCTGTCCTCATCGATGTTGTATCTATCTATTATTAAACGAAGCAGGCAGTCTGAAGGCCGCCCGCCTGCTGCCCACCCTTGTTTGCCGGACAGGATCCATATTTAGCGCAGCACCCGCCTATGCACCTCGTCGTTACTGATTACCTCCATTTGGAGTACACGGCAGCGTATGCACTAGATGTCG
The DNA here is from genome assembly GCA_029378375.1 of Mycena olivaceomarginata. Classification (NCBI taxonomy): domain Eukaryota; kingdom Fungi; phylum Basidiomycota; class Agaricomycetes; order Agaricales; family Mycenaceae; genus Mycena; species Mycena olivaceomarginata. The sequence continues at coordinate 7,625 of JARKIC010003672.1, read as the reverse complement.
CCCTGGAAGCGGCGAGCTCGTCGGAAGCATGTGGCGTGGGTGTCCGATTCCAACCCTGAAAACAGTTTGAAAATAATTCGCCTTCTCATAGAGAGGCTTGTAAGCGGGGACCTGGTCAACGGCGAGAACTCGAGTGGCCGTGTGTAGGTAATCACATTGCGTTGACCTATTGCAAACCTTTTTTACGACATGCGTCCGACTGGATGCCGACATCTGCGCATTCCAGAGGAGCAGCGTCGTATCCGACGTAGGCGGTAAAGCCATGGATAGAACGCCACATTCTCAAGGAATGAGGGTTCGAGACGACTTTGAGTTCCTGGTCCATGAGTTTCAAATATAATGATTGCTCCTCAATTGAATCGTAAATTTCTTAACCAGGTTGGAGGCGAAAGAGAATTTCAGCAGCCTCAAACGTACCACATGGTCGTCAACAATAAACAGGACATTGTTCGCGATCACGACTGCAACGGCATAAGAACACTAGGTTAGCCAATGCATCTGGAAAGGCATTTTTACAGCATAGAACTCGCCTTTCTATATAGGTCGGGTAGGTCGCATAGAGTCGCATAGGCCGATATTCAGTGGTAGGCATTCCCGCTGCCCACGTCGCCGCCAAAACCTGCGCAATAATAGCCTGTAACACATCGCCATGTCAGTCCCAAATCAAGTTAATCACGGCACAGACTCCAAACGGAGCAAATCCTTGCTGAACCGTAGCACTTATATAGAGACATATATATCGTCCGGGCCCAACCCGACTTTACTCGCGAGCATTCTGGGTTTTCTTGGGACCATATAGCACAGACCTGAAACTGCCGCCTCTCCTTTCTGCAGACATTCAGGCCTTCAAAGGTAACCCATTCACTCCCCTTCGTCGTTGAAGGCCTCCAAGGAATAGACGGGGGCAGCAATTCTTCCCCGCTCGCGAGTCAGACGGCCCCTTATGCTCTACAATCCAAACTATCTTCAGGGCAGCGCGAGTGAGTACTCCCGCCGTGGCTGGTTCTACTACAGTTTTTGAAATATAACAGTGGCCGCGTTAACCTGGGTGGTTTATGATGTCTGTCTAAGCTTGGACCGAGAGGTGCGTCGCAGTCGTTCTGCAGTGTCAATTCGCTCAGTTCCCAATTAGATCGTGTCCGTGTGGAGGTGCGCTTCGTCATTATGAAGAGAAATTCCATGAATTCGGCATTACAGATCATCGTGGTCCCTGTCAAAAATTCTCTTCCTGTTCAGCCGCTATCACACGATCCTTTCTTTGGGGTAGGACTCTGCTAATTGCATCCACGCTTACTGAGTTTTCACAGGTTCTTTCTCATGGAATGCAGTATGTATGTTCCAACTCCCAGTGTACTTCAGGCACATTGAAGATGTGCAGTTGGAACGAAGCATTTTGCGCTGCCTGCGGTCGTGGGCTTCGATGAAAACCCGTGCCTCCCGGTTTATTTGGAGTAAAACATTCATCCAAAGGTCCTGAAGCCTTGGCTGACTGAATATAGTTCTGTATAGCGAACCTTCCAGTGTGTACAATACATTTTTCTCAGATCCCTGACTCCTCACAGTTACTTCTTCCCTGCAGTAGTACGTCGTCTCTTAGGAGGGCTTCAGCATTGACTGATCGCCACCCAGTGCCAAGCGTCTCGCTGGTACTAGGATTGACTGAAGTGTTCTCCATTCTGGCAGGAGAGCTGCTGATTCTCATACGAATCAATACGGTTTATGGTTGGAGTCGTAAAAGTTCGTTGCTCTATGTCTGGCAATTTACTGCATGGAAACTTGACGTTAATGTCACTTCCAGTCGTTGCGCTCACGCTGCTCTTATTCTCTGGTACGGATCTCGTTCATCGTCAGCCTATTATGTGTCGTGGGGCTCAACTGAACACACTATCTTATAGCTGAGACTGTGGTCAGTTCGTCAGTAGGATGCATCAAATACTGGGAGCTTAGGTTTGCGAAATTAGATTGGACTGGTTACCACGGTCATATCACTCCTTGGAGGTTCCGGGGGTCTTTTTGGCAGTGGGAAAATTCTTATTTGCGACCCCGATGCAGCGAATGTACCGGACGTCAACTTAGCAAGTGAGTGCTGCCCTTGCCCCACGTCACAGATCTTGAACATAATTCTACAGTGTGGTACGTATCCTCGGATATTTCAATGGCTGTCAAATGAAACCGATTTAATTGTATGCAGGCTCACGTCCATGGCAGTTGCGTGTACGTTGGTAGTTGCCGTTTGCGGTCTGTTACTGAGGTCAGCCACAGGCGTGTACATTGGACTCGTCATTCACAAGGCTCTGGACGTTTTACAAGACATCGAGGCCGCAGATGGACGGCCAGGGGCTCATAAAGTCGGCTTGGTCGCGTATTTCAAATCTTCCCGCATCACCCTGCCCATCCTGCACCGTTGCTTGCGCGACGCAGGCACGTAACTCTTCCTTTCGCGGCAAAGAGGTAGTAAATTGACCATGTTTCCTAGCATTGTATTTTGTGGTCGTATTCGGTATGGCGGTCTCTTGGGTGTTTCCGGAAACGATTGATATTCGATTGTAGTGGTGCTACTGGTAAATCTGATTCTAATTGTATCGCACAACCGCTTCGCACAATTGGGATCGGCGTGAGTGGAGTCGCAACTTTTTTTCTACATAGAGGCTCAAGGGCTTCATCTTCAGCTGGCTACTGGCCACTTACTCCGTAGCGGTACGATTTCTACCGTCCATGAGGACCACACGGCGTCCAGTTTTGACGTCTTCTCAGTCCACCCGCATATTTCTCAACCTGAAAGAGCTCACTCTCCCTGCAAACAACTACAACGGCGTGACCTGGAGCCAGTTCCAGCAAAATTCCGCATTGGAGCTCCAGTTACGCTCTGGGCTGCGTGCGCGTACATCGCAAGATAGGCGGAACATGCACAATGTGGACACATGAACATATCTGCCCTGAGATTGCTCGGGGCCGGACCATAGGGGTATCACTGGTACAAGGGTAATTCCTGATGTAAAAGAACTACTGACTATAATCCCCGTGTGCGGCATGTATACCGCAACTTAATTCAATAATTTGTGTATGACTCGTTTGTATCTGGCTCCCTCTCTTGTCCTCAAAGCGGCGGGCTTATCACTTCCGAAACCTCCATAAGTAATCAACTATTTGAATGCAACCTACTCCGTTCATGAACAACGAGAAACATATTAGGACGCAGACGAACCTTAAGCCGGACTGAAGGCTTGCATGTTTTTACGAGTCCTGTGGATACTACGGGAAGCAATTGTGGAAGGGATGATTCGAGAGATGTGAGACTCACATACTTGTTCTCATCTGGCGGCAGACGAGGGGGAACGCCCTCTAAGGTGTACGTGTGATGCTGCAGCGCTGATTTGCAGGACTACTTCGTGCGTAATGCATTACTAGTGGCAGAAGAGCACGGAAGGAATTCTGGGGGTTTACGGCGCCAGAACGGGGGTGGCACAAGAGCTGCCCGAGGAAGTGACACCTCAGGACCGCCGGTTCCCTTACGTAACACCCCTGTTAGGCTATTTGTTTTGTATGACAGCTAATGGCCTAAGAGGCCCGCCTCCGCCTCCGAGGCGGGACGCTTCTATGATGTCACCTGCCCTTTTTGGTTACAGGAGCCACTTGCCAATGCTCTAGGAGCCTCTGCCTCCTCCAGCTTCTTTGTCACTGAATTTCTGCTTCTACCGTGTGAGTTTCTGAGCCTTGCCGCACTTGCTCTTCGATTGAACTAGCGAACCAAAGCTGATGTCGGCACCTCCGGAATTTTTTACTACCCCTGTGCAGCCATTTCCAAACTTATCAACAAGGCAAGTAGGTCGTTGGTATTCAGGTTGGGTACAAACTCCTACCACAGCCTGAATTTCCCTATAAATCTTGGTTCATGGGGATATCGGTGCCTCCGATACTTCATAATCTAGCTCTGTTGCCATGAATCCTGTCTCTCCGCAGACATTGCCCTAGTACTTGCCTTTGTACTAGTTTCCAAACCGCCACACCCCTGGGCCTCTCTTCTACGGTGCCAAATGTGAAGCAGGTGCCTCCGACTAAATCTGGCCCTGCCTCTTTCTCGGTATGTTCTGACTTCCTCAGCATGATGAGCATGTGTATTTGGCATATGGTCTTCCAAAGTCCGTTAGCACAGTTCACTCTGCCTTTCTAACGGTAGCAGAGGAGAATTAGGTGCCTCCGATGGACTCTAAATTTGTCTCTTTCTCCGTACATGTTCCAACTTCCACGGCACGACAAGCAGGTATCTTCTACTTGGAGTCAACTCAAACATTTGGCATGAACCCCCTCCGCTTTTATTGCTCCGCCGGATGGGTCGGTGCCTCCGATAGTCCACTCCCTAATTTAAAAATGAAGTCTTATAGTGTGCTGTGAGCATATTTGACTCGAAACTCAACCTGTCTTTACGGTCTCCAGCTCAGCACCTTCTGGTCTATGCTTTATTGATTCAGCTATTCTTCTCCCTCAACTAGACACTACCTACTAAATTTATGCACCTTGAAATCATCGGTAGCTCTGCCCCTGAGTCAAATCCGCACCTCAATCCCGCTGACCTTAGTATAGCAAGATGAAGGAGGCTCCGAGTTTTTAGATACATTACTTATACAGCCTCCGGCAAGGCAGAAATGTGACCCCCTATCGGGAGAGAAGCCATTGAGTGAAACCAAAGCAAAAACAACCTTGTTTCCGGACATCTTTGTGCCGCACTCAACTGGATTCACACGGCCCGAAGGCGGGCCGCGATTGATCGACCAATCAGCATCTGTATAAATCTCGGTTTTGCGAACATTCCATCGTTGCTCGGGAATAGTCATGAGAAACAGGTCAGAAAGGCATCAGAATCAAATTTAGAGTCAACATGGATAGTCCAGAGGCTCTGTTATTTTTTATAAGATCTTGAACCTGACATTCGAAGGATCTGAACCGGATCCAAGTGTGCAACTTGGTTCAACTTGGTGCGCATTTTTGCACACAAAAGTAATCTTAATAATTCAAGACATCTTCATTTGCTATTGGTGGGGCAATGTATTGTACCAATTTGATGCCCTAAGCATGCTATTTAGACCAGTGGGGAGTAGCATGCAATTCTTCAAGGTAGGAGCTTTATTCAGCCTCTGATTGGCTCATCAAACTCGGTCCGCGGCTCCGGCCCGGGTAGGTCCGCGTCTCACCTGGGTGAAGGATGGCGTGAACCTGTTCTTTCTTGTACTTTTCAAGCAAAATCCAGTCATTCAATGGCCGGTCATGTTCTTGTGCTATTCCAGAGGGGTGGCATCCTCCCCGGAGCCTCCGCCTGCCATTTTCCCTGTAAGTACTGAATATTGATAGTTGAACAGACATGTAGTAAATGCAAGTACTAATTAGGGGCGGTTCTGGTACTGGTCATTCAATACAAAGGACAAAGCAAAGGTGGAGAGGAGCACATGATGTGGCAGGGCTAGCTTTAAATTGAACCAGCCCTGCAGGTTTATATTGAACACAAGTGAAATGCACTACCTATTAACACACTGTGGAGGTAGAGTGTATATCCAGAGACTCGGAGTAGGCCAGAGAATATCGGAGGCTCCTACATTACTTCTACTGGGCTCTAGGCAAAGCGAGGGCCTAGTAAAGTTTTTGATCGAACATGAGGACAATACATTGTATCAGAACACCGCAGAAGTGAGTAATATACTCCCAAGAGGTAGTGACAAAATGAGCGGAGGCACCTCTTACAGTGCTGTATAAGCAGAACGAGCATGGCAGGCTGCTCGATTGAATTTTGAGGACAATATATGTCGTCAGAATCCACAGAAAGCAAGGATGTGCCCCGAGAGGCCGGAAGGAATTAGTGGAGGCACCTGTTTTACCATTGATAGTGCTGTACAAGTGAGCTGAATCTGATGACAATGTAGGCGGTCAACATACCATCAGAACTAGGGATGTGCATTGGGAGGCTGCCAGATAATTGTTGGAGGCACTTGCATCATCTTCAGCGGGCTAGTCTCAGCGGATGGAGTGGAAGAAGAGGTTTGGTTTCATCCGAGGTACGCTACCAATATTTAGTATAGCATGGAAGTGAATAATGAATGCATAGAATGGGAACAGAAATTTCCGGAGGTGCCTGTTTCACCTCTAACATGGTTGTGGGCAAATTGGGAGCATGCTGAGGCTTGCAATTTGACAAAGTCATAGCATAAATACGTGGGATGCAATGTGGAAGCAAGGTTGTACCCAGGACATGAACACGAAATCCAACCGGAGGCTCCTGGGATGGCCAGGAGCGCCGAGAAGTGGCTCGTGCCACCAGAAAGGCAGGTGACATAATAGAAGTGTTGCGCCTCCGAGGCGGAGGCGGGCCTGTTAGGCCATTTGCTGTCATCAAATTAAATGGCCTAACAGGGGTGTTACGTAAGAGAAGCGGCGGTCCCTGAGGTGGGAAGTGAGTCGATACCACTCGGGCAAGGAAGAGACGGAAAGAGACATCCTACGCACTGCTTCGAACCTATTTCAGGAGAGACGGAAGAAGGAGGACACAATCGACTCGCAGGATTTGCGATAATCTTTCCATTCAGTGCAATGGAGTTGAAAGTGTTGAATCCACGGGATCAGCAAGCAAAGAATCCGCACCAAGGATCACGATACTAGTCCAGTATCCGAGTCGGCCGAGAGCCCGATGCTTCTGCAGGGTGTGGGGGATTTTGCCAAAGTCCGGCACACCACGGTGGCCAAATGAAATCCCGCGAAAGCGGAGTGGGACAATGAGCGGAGTGGAATGCCCACTGCTTGGAGCCATTCTGAAAGTGTTGAGATAACTGATTGCTGTTGAATCCCATGTCGGATCCATCACACCAACCTGGACCGTACCCGCGAGATTCAGCATTGCAGGTCCTGGATGCAAAGAGAAATAAACACGAGGCACCGAGGTCCTAGAACTACATCCGAGAGTTGCCACACGCCCCCAAAAGGCACCCGAGGTCCTGGAAAATTGAATTTTTGACGTCCCAAGAGTGACTGCGGGGATTCGAACCTTGGAATAGATAAACTCGGCAATTAAACACAGCACAAGATGATTAAGAAAGGCAGCAGACCGTGGTGACAACCACGCCCAAGATATGGTGATGAGCTTTCCAGAAATACTGGTGTACTGCGCAATCTGTGTGAGGAAAGTTCGTCTATTTTAAATGGAGAATCGCAGCCGTAACTTCAAAAAGTCCGAGTGTTACATGGCTATCACGTCGACGTGACCCGAGTCGAACGGGTGACCTGTACAGCATCGGGCTTGCTCACTATTGGTGCAAGAGCGGTCCCACCGCTATCAGCCGATAGCAGCTATGTTTCTCTCGCCTTGAACAGGAGTACGGCGCGAGAGGGATTGGAGACGTCCGTACCCCAACCGTCGAAAAAAATATGAATACAGTTCCCTGAGGCAAGAGAGAGTTAAATAAGTAGGAGCAGAGGATGTGGTGTTAGATGCCGGAGGAGGTTTATGGAACATTGCCTTAGATAGGAATAACCAGCGCTGGGTCGAGCCATGGCTTAACCCCCCAAGTCGAACGGGCGATCCTGTGTGCAAGGCGACCAAGGGATGTCGACTAGGCAGGTGCGGTTCTACCGCCATCAAACCG
>JARKIC010003671.1:0-12870 GCA_029378375.1 Mycena olivaceomarginata | reverse complement strand
CCTGGTTCAGGTTTACGAAAACCTCTTGGCATTTGTGGCGACGAGGGTCCGAGTTGGGGTCATTATGCACGGACCGGACAGCCTGTTGACCAAGAAAGCGAACCTGAAGTCTTAGCCAATTCCTGGCGCCGGTATTGTGGCTTTGACACCAAGAATTTCCTTCCCTCACCGTTTTGTTTTTCAAGGTATATTCCAGTCGAGCCCGTGATCTCTGCGTGGTTGTAGAGGTAGCCATGCCGCATGAGATCGTAGCTTGCATGTCCTGGCTAGCACAGGCAAATTACATTTTCGCTCAACTCAAACAACCTCTCATTTCAAGGATTACGGTGCGAGTCTAACGAGTACGGCGATTGGGTATTAACAATCTACGACTAGTCTACGCGGATAGCATACGATTCACCCTTCAATGTTTACCTAACACACACAATCCCCACGAACAAGAGGGGTATCTGTTCGTTTGTCCACCGGAGGACTTCCAAACCAGATTGTATTCTTTCAGTGGCCAGATTGTCCCGCCTATTGGTCGCTCGACCCATCTGCGCCGCACGTCTCGGCACCGAGGACGCGAGAATTCTCGGATTTCCCATACTTCACATTAAAACTAAAATGTATGGATTCTCCTGGGATGAGAGTGTTTACGACGGCTACGACGATTCCATCGAGGCAAAATTCGATCCCGACGGCCAGGAGGCCGCGATACATCTCGGTTACCCGCTGTACGAGCTTCTGAGCGATGTGGGGACCCCATTGCCGTGTGGTGAGCCAAGTTGAACAGCTTGTTATATTCTGGCTAACATATTTGGAAGTTGATTGGGAAAACTGTGATTTCGACGACAGTGGGCGTTGTCGGGAGTTGGGTCACTACTTATGAATCCAGGGGTGTATTCATCTCGTTTCAATATTTTAGCTGGATTCTCTATCGAGTTACCTCATCCTAATCCCGCTGATTCCATTGCGCAAATTGGATGGATCGCATGAGAAATCTCCAGGACCAAGACACATCCGCAAAATACTGGTGTATGCTTTCAAAGAGGTTGTTTGGCAACCGTTCACAGCGTTCTCGCTGGTCCCTTAGCTTTGCGCTTAACGCAGATATTAGGGCGCGTTCTTTCCCCGTGCCAGCGGATTCGCCATAAGCGGGGGCGTGTTCACAAGCAATATCACCAACGTCTTTAATCCGCTCCCGGAACAGCCTGCCGGTAGATCTTGCCTCCCCCACGATTTTCACCACTTATGGGCGACAACTAGCATTTCGGACGACTCTACTACGGGGACATCAAACTGACGAAAGAAATACGCTCGAGTCGATCCGGCGTTGTGGGCCGGTAGAGCGGAGGGGCGGGTGGCCGGATGTACAGTGCTGAAGTCATGGGTGGTGGATGTGGACCGATGACTGTCGCTATGTATCAGGGAGCCGGCGCGGAACAGGTGGGTGCGCATAAAGTTCCCCGAGACGTATCTTTGCATGCCCGTTGCGCACAGGAATGGTGAAACCATATCGAAAAATACGAGTCTATTCGGTGGTTCATTTCACTACTGTCCAGTTTCCCTATATTCATTGAATTAAAATAACCGCAGGCATCCCAATATTATGCAGCTCTACGGCTTAGCGACCACCACTGGACTTCGCGCGATGGTCTTCCATGACGGTCGGACCGCCCATCTGAACAGAATTTGACTGAACCTACCAATAGAGTTAATCCCCTTTCGCCAGTTTCTCAACCGCTTTAAGTTGAACATTCGATTATCTTGATCACGTACATCTATGGCTATTGTGTGTATTCATCGTTGCTTCCCCCCGATACCGATCGAACCTCAGGCTACAGGATGGAACGTACGAGCCTGAGTCCATGCAAGTCCTTGTTTCTGACCACAGTGTTTGATCGTTGCAGGAGGCAAGCGGCGATTATTGTGAATCTGTTTCTCCTGAGACAGTAAACATATTTGTTGGTTTCTCCTCCCGGCCTTTGACCGCCCCGTGTTACAGGGTTTCATGACGACTACACTCTCTGGATACGTCCAGCAACGGGGGGCTCTGTGTGGATCTGGTCCGCGACCCGGAAATGAGCTTTGAACAACCAGCAACCGGGTGGTACCAACGCAATGCACCACGATTGGAAACGTATCACTGGACCCGATGCAGAGGTCGCAATTATAGAGAGCTTGGACGAAGAATGGTATCATAAAGTCTGCACTATGCATCCGATTATGCAGTTTCGGAGGTTTACTGTTTCTACCCACCTCGCCATTCGGTCCGGACCCGGGACGGTTTTCTGTGTGAGTTCCCAACATGGGACTTTGTTTAGGATCACAAAGCCTTTTGGCTGCGTGGTCCTTCGGGTTGGTGGCACAAAGGAGAAATTTTGACTGCTCGAATTACTGGATCCGGTACGGGCCTCGGCTTCTACGTTGCCTGCTGTCCTCTTCTCATTTTATTGTATTTTTATTTTATTTCTTTATTTTATTTCTAGGTTTGGCTCCCGTAAAGCCTGCGGTCTCGACATATCTGTATCGGTTTCGACCGGAGTCAATGCCCGCAAGGCCTGGTTAGCACAGACAAGTCCCATTTTTGCTCAACTTATGAAAACCTCACACCTTGAAGATCATGGTATCCGAGTCTTTGCGGTGAAGTTAAATCTATCCTATCGGAATCCATAAGGCCCAAATTATCTTTTGAGATTGTGATTCGAACCATGATCGAACTCATGAGGGCCTCCACCCACATATTAGCCGCGGTCACGATAGACCGATAAGCTGTTGGAAAACCAAGTTGAAGAACGGCCATTATCCAACCCGTTTTGGGAAACCCTGTTTCCCCAGTTCTCCGTGCTTCATCACTCATCAAACGACTCAAGGTATCTAATCAAATGCGAGGGGGATACCACGATGCCTAGTGGAAACTTTCGACCCCAACGATTCCGTGATGTCCTATGTTTGTTTTTGGCTTCAATTTTGAAACGCTGCGTTTCCCATACACAGATTCAATTAACTCTTTCCCATATACTCCAGACGTCGAACACTTAGGCGGGAAATATAGATGCAAAACTCCAAATCTGACTCTCGTCTCCCGTGAACGTCTCGAAAGTAACCTGTTGGATCTCAGTGCACGCCATGCATGACAGCAATATACGCACTGGTGTGGAATTCCTCGCGGGATCGAGTGGCCACGCAGTCAAGGCGAGGTCACCGACGGTGAGTCTTCCATTGCAGGCTCAGTTGCGGAAGATAAAACAGTTGAAAGAAATGTACGCACGCGCCAGCGGTGGAGTTGACACAATTGGTAAGGCTGAATGTTAGGGACGAACGTTGGCCAGTCGCCTGCCTATATTGAAGGTCCGAGGTTGAGTCGGCCGAGAGGAAGAGACCTAGCCCCTCGGGAACGAGGAAGCCCACGTTGTTCAGTGGGCCATTGATCCCGGCGAATTCCCACTGCCAGAAGAATTCCGTTAGCAAATCTTCCAGAGCAAGTTATGCAATTATCCCTACGACTTGGTTTTGGATCGTCGGTGAAGCGTGGGGCATGGTAATGATTGGTGAGTCAATGGGACTTGCTATATTGGCGATGTGGAGCACATTTCCGGTGAATGCAGTCAAGAAAGCGAAGGACAGAGGGGTGCAGTTGACCATAGTTGATTGGCATGCAAGTGATACCAGAGAGCCTTTATATACCAATGCGTTACAGCATCCACATCGTTCCTAATCAAACTCTCAAGGCACGAACAACAGAATGAATGTGACATCGGAGAACTGCCAAGCGCAAGAGGCAGACTATTCGCTTCATCAGCCGTACTCATCGCTAAATATTTAATTTAGAACAGCTCACAAGGAGCTGACACACGGCAAGGTCCGTTTGAGTTAAGGAATAAAGTGTTTCCGAGGGAAACGCTTGAAACCTTATAATTAGTTTATGAATGTACTCGGACACCTGATCACCTCCGAAAAATCGACGCCGTTTGCCCAATTCTTACTCGTTTCCTATGAAGTAAAAACTGAAACAGGGGTAAAAGACAAATTACTAACGATCTAGGTACTTAGCCAGAGCCCAAACCCTCTGGATAAAATGTTATCACAAATTTTACTTAGGTGTCCGAGTACTAGGGGGGGGATAGTATGGTGCAGCTAAATAATCGGTGGGTCCGGCTGTGTCCAAAAATGCTCAGGGACAGAACTTCAAGACCATGAATAGGATTCTCCTATGGACTAGCGTTCTACAGAAGAAGATCATATAATGATACTTCCCAGAGCCCGGTAAACGAATGTCACAATGAATCCTTCACGATTTTCTATCACCTGATTCCAGAAACAATATCCCGTCTCGGCGTTCTTAAGCCGCGGTTTGGTTGAATTGAATGCGACCCGTGATACAACTCACTCCAAATCTGCTACAATTTTGACTAGGCAGGTGCCTCCTGTCGGCCCAGATCTGAGTATTGCGCTGTCCTGTGTGGCAGAGCGAGAACTCTCGGATCAAAAGTAAGTGTTCCCTCTGCTTCGCAGGATCTATCATTACTTCCACGTACGTCTCGACTTCCTACCATATTCTTGTTCATGGATCTAATGTACCTTAAACCTTGAAGTCTCTTTTCTATGTTGCTCCCGGTTTCAATCGGACTGATTCGGATCAACGGAGCACGGCTGAATTTTTTTTTTTTTTTTGGAGCGTTACAGCTAATGTCGGAACCGAAGGCGCAAACAAAAAAAATCTGTTTTGGGAACTTTTTCATTGCGCCGACCGATTCCCTCATATCTCCCTGAGTTTTGGCCAGATTACCTCGAAACATATACCATTCTTTCAGAATAATTCATACGCAATTAGTATGTAAAGGAAAACCAAAAATGCATTTCATTTCTCCATTTGGCACTGGGGCCTCAGTTTCTGTTCAACACCTCCTCGCAGGGTGGGCACTTGTTCAAATACATTAAATTTTGGGAGGAAAGCTTACATGCAATATGAAGAGGGTGATGTCGCCAGAATTATGATCTTCTTCTCCATTGAGACACTATTGGCTCGGAAGTAATCTTTTGATCAAAATTGTTCAACTCCCTGTAACTTCTTCAATATGGAACCAAATTCAAACCTAAATCTATGCAGGACATCGAATTTGACGTCTCCTTTAGCCTGACTCTCAAATGGCTCAAAAACATGCATAGAAAGACTATATCCAAATCTGAGCTGTCGGATGTACCACCTCCAAGAAAGCCAGCACAAGGATAACTAGGACAATTCAAGCATATAGCCTGAAGGAGACATCAAATGTGATGTCCTGTGTTGTTTTAGGTTTGACTTTGGTTCCATATTGAAGAGGTTGCGGGGAGTTGAACAATTTTTGATCGAAAGATTACTTCTGAGCCAATAGTGTCTCAATGGAGAAGAAAATCATAATTCTGGCACATCACCCTCTTTATTGCATGTAAGCTTTCCCTCCCAAAAATTTAATGTGTTTGAACAAGTGCCCACCCTGCGAGGAGGTATTCAACAGAAACAACACCTCAGGTGCCAAATGGAAAGATAAATACATTTTCGTGATTTCCTTTACATCACTAATTGTGCACAATTATTCTGAAAGAATGGTATATGTTTCGAGGTAATCTGACCAAAACTCAGGGAGATATGAGGGAATTGGTCGGCGTGACAAAAAATTCCCAAAACGGAAATTTTTCGTTCGCGCCTTCGGTTCCGACATTAGCTGTAAAATACAACTCAGTCTGCAAAGCATTCCAAGTGTATCCGCTGGTTGAATTGGAATTTCCCAATAAAGCCGGGAAAGTGTCCAGGAGGAAATGCCGTTACGCACTTTCAAGCCTTTGTGTGGGACTCTGGCTGTTAAGTTAACCAACTCCGTTATTTCAAGTAATGGGCCGTATACCCACTAAAACCCCCTCTGATCTTGTCCAATCATCAGGCAGGGAATCTTGTCAAGGAGTGCACCACTCCAGGTATCAAGCACCAGTTGCTTTTTGATTCCAAGGGAACCAAAGCACGCTCAATTGGTGAGCAATTTGTCTCGTTTCAAGGCAGTGTTCATGATCACCACCCACCGGTTATGTATTTCGGCCTCTGATGCCGCTATGTGTGTCTCAAACACTCTTTCATTTCTTAAGTCCCAGATTAGCTTCATTGATGTCGAAACGAGTATTGTGAAAAAGCGATTCTGGGCCGGCATAGATTTACCTCGGGGCGATTTAAATCTGGCAAGCCCGCAGCCAAGGAGAGCTTTGGCCAGGGGGATATCTGAACTTCCAAAGGATCTCCAGGACCAGAGATACTTCCGCAGAATATTGGTTGCATGCTTTCAAAGAGGTTGTTGGCAACCGTTCATGAGCGGCGGCTTGTGGTGCAGGGGAAGACAAGACTGACTAGTGCTATCCAGCCCGAGACTTACTACTCAACCACTCTGGGGATCATCTAATATATATGGTAAGCCGTGAAGGCTAGTCTCTCGTAGACAGACACTACAAACGGTTGAACTTCTCGTACCTCGGTAGTGAAGGGCCTATCGGGCAGACATTGCGCAAAAAAAAATTGATTGGGCATGCTTGCGGGTAACGTTGAAAGCAGTCGGCAGACATTACCCAAGAAAACGATCCGGATATAGAGTTCAAATTTTGAGGTCTTTGAGTATATACACGCCTCCGTGTCCGAAGTATGAATCTTCAGTATGTAACGGTGCTTCCTTGACTATTTGTGGGGTATTGTAGGACACCATGTCAGGAGTAGATGTAGCAAAGAGCTGGAAAGGCGAAGAAGGGCTGAAGTTGAACAGCTACGAACTCAATGGTAGAAATTATGAAGCTCCAGGTGAGTACCCTTAAGGTGCGGGATACATCAGAAAGGGCAGTGTAGAGGGAGGACTGACCCTCTACTCTCTTCGCGTCGAGGACAGTGCTTGTTCCACCTTCATCAAGATGATAGCAAGTCCATCCAATCACCATGACAGTGTCAACTGCCATCCCCATGATAGTACTATATCATCGGCAGGGAAGGCGATAGCATCTGTCTCGTTCTTTCCCTCACCCGCACAGCTCCCATCCAGCTCCCAAGGTATATTATCTTTGCTCGTGAATTCTGAACATTAACGTATTATGCACAACAAGGAATTTTGACTGCAACCGCAATGGGAAGCACCCGCCCAATGGAACATTGCCCCCTCAGCCCCAACATTGTTGCCACCAATTTCCAACCCCCCCACGGGAGCAGCATTGTCTGGACAAGCTCTCTCTTCTGTTCCTTCTACCCAGTCCACATCTTCCCGCCCATTAACGCACATCTCGTTCGTGCTTGAACTTCTGAGTCCTCAAAATCGACGTCGACAGTTTGACTCTCCTCCATGAATAGACCTTCACAGTCGTCGTCGTGAGTTCACCGGTGACCTGCTCGTATGTCTCCGTGCTACATCCAATATTTCCTTGAGCATTTTCTCAAACCCGCGGAGCCCGGCCTTATGTATACTCGCTCACCCGAGACATCACGCTCATTGGAAACATCGATTGCACCATCAAACTTGGGTGCATTCTTTAGTGGGAGATCGCCAGAGGCCATCTCGTTCCGGAAAACATCCACGACTACTACCACTGCATTCCTTTTGAGGGAAAGGAACGAGATGTTGACGGCGCGAATACAGGAGTCGGAGGAGCATATTGGATCAGCTCGTTCAGACGAGCCTCCACCAGAATACACAGCGTAAATGGGTGGAATGTGTTGGTACTTTGAATTGGTGGTTTCTTCAGAATTCCATCACAATTCATTTCTGTTCGCTCTGTTGAAGAGCCTGGATACGGAGAGAAAATCATCGACTCAAAACTGGGACCATGATCAATGTTGGTTCATCAAGATTGTCGCCTCGGCCTAAGTTCATTATTTGTTGGTTCACTTGACGATCCTGAGGAAGATGCATTTGAGGTAGTAACCTTCCCTCGTGGGCCATATCTATCTGGGCTCGATGCTGTTAACCCATCTTCGGTTTTCTCTCAGTACCCACTGCACTATTCGAATACGTCTTAGAGTCATTTTCCTGCATAAACCGCTCTCCGTTCGCCTGCGTTAGTACGTTTTCACTGCCATACTGCTTGGGACAATATACTAACGCAACTAAGGAATATAACAGCAAACTTCAGAATGCATGCCACCGCCCGTTTTATCAGAACATCCAACAAATATGTCGTCAGGAATAATGGCGGCACACAAAAAAACTCGAATAATGTGTGCGAGTACGTCGGTGGCAACGAAATCGACAGCAACAACATCGACAGCGACAATGGCAACAACAGCACCGGCAACAACAGCGACAACGACGGTGACGTCAATGAGAATAGCGGTGTGGTTGTTGACGGGGATGGGACAGTGGGCGGTAATGTGAGCGTCGGGTCTGTAAACAGCGCAGGCGAGCCGTTGCAAAGCATTACTGGCCAGGGTGCATGCACCTGCACACCAATGTAAGCAGATCCTCTTCTGTCTTCGCTATGATTCACATCCTGGTGAACAGTATAAAGAGTCCCGAATTCATTGCTCTCCTAGTCGTGGTCGCACTGCTCACAGTGACTCTGATTGGGGTTCTATTCCTGTGGAAAAAGGAACGCCGTTTACGGGAAAAGAGGATGGCGATGGATGAGGCAGAAATGGAAGAGAAGATATCGAGCCTCACAGCAACACCCGGCAGCCCAGGCCAATTGTCAGCTCTCAAGATCCAAACGGAGGCAGAGCTTCAGGACCTTGAGTCACTTACCCGGAGAAACGCCTCCATTGCGAGACGAGCCGAAGAGCTGGAGGCTCAGAGACAGCCGGCGTGTGTGCTCTTCAAGTTTGGCTTTTTTGACACATGTGATATATGAACTGTAGTCGGGTTACGGGTTTTTGAGCTTCCATTGTACTTGTATTGAGAATAGAGTTTTCGAAACCTCTTTCAGCCTTTTTAAAGTTCATAATCCAAGTAGCTGGTGAACACGCTTTGTTTGCCCCAAGCGTGAACAAAATCGCACGTGCGCCCTTCATCTTGTTTTCGACCACCGTCTACACGGGCGGCCACTTTACTAGGTTTGGGTGGAAAATCGGACCGTTATGTCGGGGTTAATGCAATCAATGTTGCGGATGATAAAGAGCAGATCTGAACTCTGCGCATCATTTAAGCAGGTTAACCTCGGGGCCATCTGTTTGTGCCGAGGTTCAACAGCGAACATTCAGCCCAGGGACTGTGGTTTACTCTAGGCTGACTCTGGGGGTGCAAGTATTCAAATCTGAATGTGAATACCACGCTTGTATAATAAAATAAATAAACAGTGGGTGACTTTCCATAAGCTTAGATAAATGCTGGGGAATATTTCCAAGCTTTGCCGAGGCAGCTGTCGGGACCCCATCACTTCGGAGGCACGAAAGGGGACAAGGTTTGTTCGAAATTTAAGAAAGTCTAGAAGGGGGGTAGCGACCCCCCCTACAGAATTTATTAGACAGAATAAACTTGTTTGCCGGCGGTACGCGACACTCCACCCTCGTCTCGAGCCCCCAAGTGACCTATTTCGCTCAAGAAAAATGAAGTGGCCTCCCATTGCCTGCTGGAGTTCGTCCGGGCCCTCCTTCAAGGATGAGAACCAACTTGATTTAAATACTCATTCTTATGGGAATTCAGGCTGTCCTCAGACGACTTGAATATCCTGTAGATAGATGGCATCACTGGCACCCTCAAATATGCCTCAGGAATATTCTAAGCTTATGGAAAGTCAACCAGTCCACGACGTCCTGAAACTAGTCTGTACTCTATATTGATGACGAACAAGTATCAATATAGATACTGTTCGTCATCCGTTTCTGGTCTGTAACAGAGACTATAATCTTACCTACATTCATCCCGTCATTCCAACACACTACTTTATAGTTTACGACATTTGGTTAGCCTCAATTACTTTTCTGCTCAGTAACTGAGGCGTGTGTACTTATATTCGTACTTTTAATTCACCGTACTAATTATTCCGTAGTACTATGCTAACAGGTAGACTAAAAATACACTTACTTTTCTGCTCCGTAACTGAGGCTACGTTAACATTGATTTATTTTGTCGGTCGGGTTTCTGGCCGACTGTGCTGCTCGAGCAATTCCTGTTGGAAATCAGCAAGTTTCGAAAAAAAAGTTTGGCAGGGAGCACAAAAGTTGCGGATGCAACTTGTTTCTATCTTGCAGGCGATATGTCTGTATCTTGCGGGCGGCGCGTCTTCATCTTGCGGGAATCACTGATTTCCCCACAAGTTACTAGGCTTGATAGGCCCTTGGCGGTCAACATTGAGCACTCAATTGGCGAGGCAGTGCTCACCACTTACAGCCTCAACGCACCTCAAAACGGCGGGCGTCCACCACCACGGCTGCCTTCATTCACCCTTCACCTTCACCTTCCCATGTCCCCTTTTCACGCCGCCACAATACTGTTTCTCCTTGCTGCCCAATATTCCCTTCTGCTCCGCCTGGTCCGAATGCGTCAAGTAAAAATATTTATTCGGTATGGTGTTTGGCTGATTTGGGTTGCAGTGGCGTGTGCCTGAGCTCTGACCCTCTGTTCTTCGCCATCTTTGCAAGCTTCATCGTCCTCTTCGTTCGGTGCGCAAACTCTTAATAAAACGGCGTAGGTAGATGTTGCCCAAGTCGACTTGACGGAAACGATTCGGATCTCGAATTCAATTTTGAGATCATTTAGTACACACGCCTCCATGTCTGAGATGAAGGTTCAATATGTATCAATACATCCTTGAGTATTTGTGAGGTATCATGGCAGGTGGCCGGCCGTATCGAAAGTAAGTGTAGCAAGAATTTGGAACGGCGAAGAAAGGTTGAAGTTGAAGGAACACTCTAGATTATCAGCTGAGCACCACCGGAGATGCAAGCAAGTCAGAGAGAAAGCGCAGAGAACCTGTGTTCGCCGCACGGGGGAGACAGTGTACAAGATGGTCAGATCAAACCGACCAGTTGGTTCAACAAGAAGTTTCCCTGCCAATGATTCAGGCCGAAGCGCTCGCAGGACCTGCAGCAGTTCTTCTGCGCTTTCGAGGGGAAGCCGCTGCGGCAGGTATGAGTCGAGTGTAAACTCAACAGTTCAATCTTGAACGTACGTGGTGCATTTTCATCGTCATCTTCGCCGAACTGGCTCTCCAAATCCTCCACACTGCGCTTGATACCGCCAACGCCGAGCGAGCCGCGCGCTGGTCCTTAACGAGTTTGTTTTTCTCGCGAGTCAATCGCGCCTTTTCGGTCTTCAGCGCGGCTTCTCCCGCCTTGAGGGCAGCCCGCATCGTTTCGAGTTCCGCGTCTCGGTATCCAACCCTAGGCGCTCCCGCGACGGGAAGACTCTATAAAGGCAAGACGTGCTGGAGGTCTTCGATCCGACGGGATCTCGCACTCGCAAATTCGCGCTGGATGTCGCGCTCCGTGGCCAGCTCGTCGGATCGCGCACAGAGGGCGGTGATCTGGTTGTGTTGGTGCTGCGTGAGTGTCTCGAGGTGCCCGATCTCGGCTTTCAGGCCCTGAGACTGCTGTTGGCATTCCGCCAGGGCGGCACTGGCTTGCAATTTTTCCGCACGTGCGGCAGCGATGGCTTCCTGCGCATCTGCCATGGCATGATGGCTTGGGCCAGGGCGCGCGGCGGCCGCGATGGGGTCGTTGTCCCGAGCCTGGTGGGCTGATTCGGCCTTCATGGTTTGAAGCTAAGGCAACGAGGCTGGTCTATGCCCCGCGGGCAGAGTTGGTTGTGGTAGGGGGCTGTCACGCAATGCAAATTGCAAACCAGTTTTGATGGATTAGGAGGAGGTGATCCGCGAGAAACCGCTTGCTTCAAAGTTGTGTTTTTTTGAAAACCCGGACTCCAAGCATCAAGGGTTCCGTTTGGCCACTTTCGTGTCGTCGCGTCTGAAAAAAATATTGCTTGGTCTAGCCCAAAAACGAAGACAACACTTGGATCACGGAAGTTACCGAGATTAAATCATCAAAACGAAAACTCTTTCTCTTGCCGTCATGTCGACGACCGACCCCGAGTCTTACGCCGAATCACGCCGGTGCCAGACAATCCATCAATGGCGAAACGATCATCTCGTTTGCCCGATCCTCACGATTCCAAACGAAATAACGTCCGAAATCTTTTTGCATTGCCGTGGAGAATTCCCATCCTTTTCCTCCCCCACGAGTCCACGCTATGCCCCGATGCTCCTGCTCCGTGTGTGCAGGGCATGGAGATCCACCGCACTTTCCACTCCTCGATTGTGGGCCAATCTAAGCCTGGATTTCGACTCTTTTCCGCGGGTTTACTTCGATGCGGGGAACCTGGACAAGTTCCTTGAAGACTACATCGCCCGCGCTGCACTTGTCCTCTTTCTTTATATGTTAGAGCAGGTCACGATAACCGCCGACAAACCAGAGAAAACGCACGGCGCTCGATCCCTGCCCTTCTAAAGCAACTTTCGTTGCAAATCCAGCACTTGGAGCTTATATAGATCCATCTTATTATCCTGGCCATACCCGCGGTTTCCCTCTGCTTCGGAAACTCTCACTTACGATTCCGAACCGGAACCGCGTTGGAGATGGACCTATCCAGATATTCAGCACCGCACCACAGCTTCGAGACCTTTACTTGTGCGACGCGGCACCTTCCCTCTTCGCCATTCCCTGGGAGACGCTGGCAGTGTTCAATGGCCAAGGCTTCTCACCCAGGATTGTGCCCATGTCCTCCAATCAGCCCCATCCCTCGTCGACTGCACCTTTTTTGGCAATGCACACGAGACTACCCTGGATCTCGATCCCGCTACTAAGATCATAACCCATCCTAACTTAAAATCTTTCCAATTCTGCTCGGGATTAAACGCGTTTTTCCAACATCTCACATTTCCCGCTCTCGAGACGCT
>JARKIC010003670.1:0-12919 GCA_029378375.1 Mycena olivaceomarginata | reverse complement strand
CCGCAAAAAATGTCGGGACTCGGCTCGTTCCTGTCGTTCTTCTTCCCACAACGCACGCAGACTCCGAAGAGGAACAGAAGCCCGCCGCGTCCGAGCAGGCGTCCGCGAACGAGAGGCACCCAAGGAGGCAGAGGCGGCGGCGGAGGAGGCCTGAGGATGTGCGTGTCTCTTCTCTTATTCTTCGGGAGAGGGCGGGGCTGACTCGACGCAGGAATACCCGAAGATCCGCACAGACTGCGAGGCGTCGCCCGCGTGCGCGCCGCTGGAGCACCACTTTGAGAAGTGCCAGGAAAAGGTTCAACGCTGGCGAGGGCTACAAGGGCGAGGATTGCGTTGATGGGATGTGCGTCTTCTCTCCCTTCCTTGTCTCTTCCTCCCCGACGACTGACTGACCGACTGACGCGTCGCAGGTGTACGTCCCCTGTCCTAACCCATGCCCGCGCTGACTGACGATGCTCTTCTTTCCCCTCGCGCGCGATGAGTATTTAGTCCATATGTCCCTTCACCCGCTCCCCTCCCCACCTCACCCCGCCCAACTCCCCTGTAGCATGATGCACTGCTCCGAGGCCTGCGCCGCGCCGAAGCTCTTCTCCAAGCTGCGCTAGGCTTGCGTCCCCCTTCCTGGGACAAAGGTACGCTATGATCGCTTTCCCCCGCATGGCCTGAATTTCATGGACCAGACAACACTGGCAGCAGAAGATACAATCCAACGTCGGTACAATGCATTGGACCTGCCCAGAACCTCATTGGGGCAGCGCCCGGGCATCGCTTGCATACCTCAAACATCTGGCTGGAGTCCGACGACGAAGACGCGGACACGTCACATTTTTGGGCTGGATGCTACGTACTGTAAGCAATTTCCCTCCGAAACGAGTGGATATTGAAAAATCGTTGTAGGTAGCAAAGTCGTGATCATACGTGCACATGTTTTCGTTTGTTTACTTCTCGGAGGTTTATTACTAAATCTATCGGGTTGCTACAGCATCGATCTATCGAGCAATCGGTGCTCATCTCATTCTTCTCAACTTCTGCGAAAGTTTTGTCGCGGCCCGCGGGCACGCAAAATACGAAAGCGCACGATCACTAGTTTCTTGACCCTCATCGAACCAGGGTTTTTCTTGCGACTTGGGTTTCTGTTTATCGATGTTTTTCAGATGTACGGTCCTCCCCATCGACTTTTCACGTCCGCATCCAACTTTCTCGTTACTGTGAGCGCTGTATAGATAAATCCCAAGCGTTTCAGGCGCAGAATTTACGCTCGTCGGTCTCGTGGATTCACGACTCTATTTCAAATGAGACTCAACGGTGAGACTAACCTTCTGAGTGCAGAATCCTACTGAAGTTACGGTCCTACCTGAATAGACCCGGTTGCACGTCGTGCGCATCCGCGTGCGGTATTGAAATAACCCCCAATCAGAGTTGTCCGTTCGTTTCCGCCGGCTGAGCTGTGAGCTCGGGTGAAGATGAGTATTGGTGCTGAGCGCACCGGCGCATTAGTAGGAAAGAGAGGACGTACGCGAAATCTTGTGTGCGATGCTCAAGAGGGAGGCTTTATCAGCGTCTCAGATATGGGGTCGCTTCTGCAAAGCCGAGATGAGTGAGGATGCCGGAATGGGACGCTGCAAGCTAGTAGTAACGATGCGCGCGCAAGCAGTGTGCCAGATTCCAGCCACAACTGCGCTTTTGCGACGCCAGATGCGCGAACCCCAGCACTTCGCCAGCACTTCGCCGGCACATCCCTACTAGCCGTCCGTGCTCTGCGACGCCGGTGATAAAGCTAACCGGCGCGTCGAGCAGTGACGGTGGCACCGGGATGAAGATGCTCGTAGTGCGCGAGGAACCGATCAAGGCGGCGCTGGGAGTGAGGAGGGCTGGCGCACGCGCAGTGAATGCGGCTGGTGGTACATAAAATAAAAGAATCAAGACGAACGCGGCCTTGGTATTTATGATATTTCCAAGTACGAGCACAAAAGAGAAGGGAAGATGCAGGGAAAGCTAGGGAAGCCCCAGCGGTTCGTGAGCCCTCCCCGCACGCCGTCCCCGTCCGCTACGGCACCCGCGATGCCGATTGATCCCCGCGCACGAAAGGCATCGTTTGCAAGGTAGCAATCGTGCGCAGCGGACGGCGCTGTGGACGGCGAGGGCGATCGCGTACGGTTGGAAGGGAGGGTGGGCATGGGCGGGTGATGGAGGTTGCGCCGCGAGAGGCCAGCGTACTGATGTTGCCACGCTGCGCTCCCCACCACGTATCCCACCGCGGTATACGTGAGGACAACGTGGGCGTCGGCCACTGCGGGGCTGTGCCGTAGAAGCATGGCATGGTTGAGGGCGCGCACGCCGAGAGAGCGGGTGTCGGACGGCGCTTGTCGGGGTACTGGAAGGCCATACACAGCGTGGTCGTAAGTTGGCGGTGCGGCAAACCGGTAAATTCGCCATGCGACGTCGAGCGGCATCTCAGAAGAGACAGACAATCGTGGCGGAGCCGAGATGCAAGACGGGCACGAAGCCTCGGTGGGGGGCGGGGCCATGGAATGAGGTGCTGGGCTGCAGGGGGTTGCAGCACCGGTCGATGTTTTATGTGTTTGGGGGGATGAAGACATGCATATCTGCGGAGGAAGAAGGAATAGGGCAGTCGGAAGAAGCAAAATAGCGAAGAGAAAAGATACACACCTTGTTTGGAGAATGAGTCGCTTCAATGGTAGCCCTGAAGTGCGAGTAGGTTGTGTCCTATCCATTGTGGTGCGCAGAATGCGATAGGGATCCCCTTGAGGAAAGTCGTAAGCTGGATGTCCTGAGGATAAGTGAACGGGAAGGTGAGTGTACCTGGGCGAATCGTCAACAAAGATTGAAAAGGCTCTTGCGCCATGAATTATCGAACTACGCAAGCAGGGAGAGAGATGGCAAGGGCAGTAGCCATTGCAGTGGCGAGCGGAGGGCATGAGAAGGGCGGTGTAGGCGTAAAATGAGGAGGGCGGGGCTAGACAAGCCAAGGCGTCGTGCTCAAGAAGGATTGAGGCTTGTGAGGGTAGACGTAGGTCGGCATCGTGAGCGGGCGGATTCGGCAGGCAGCGAAGTAACGGCGCTCGAGGAAGGTGAGGAGCAGGGTCGTCGATGGTGGTGGTGGGAGTGAGAAGAAGAGGCAGTCGTGATCGCCGCGGCCGACCGACGGCGGCGTCACGCAGCGGCAAACGGATGTGCAACGGGCGAGGCGGCACGCACGTGCTCGGGGCGGCGAGTGGCTGCAGAGGCGGCAGCGGAGCGGGCGGGGTAGTCTGGGGCAGCGTTTGATTCCGCGGGTCATCTGGGGCTACAATTTGAATTAGGCCGACATCGGAGATATCGGAATTTTGTAAAGCGGGTGGCGGCGTTGGGGCGGGAGTGGGGCGGCCCGGGCGGGCATCACCAAGGGAGGATGTGTTGAACCTCGGAGATATCGGGGAACGTGCACAACGAGTGGGGGCGGAAGAGCGGTGGGGGTTCGGGACGGGCCGATAGTTAGGGTTACGTTTTTATAGGGGTTAGACGGGGCGAGCCCCAGAAAAGAATTTAATTCGGTCAAAGCGCGCTGTCTCAACACTGATTGCCCAAGAAGGAAATTTCCTTCTTCATGAGTTCTGTAGCCGTGCTTGGAATGCATGACATGTGATACTATCATGCCTCACGGGTCTGAATTTGCACAACAGGTATGAATTTCGCGTTTTTCTTTGAGCTTTCCCCTCGGAGTATTTTGTAGTAGCAAGATGTACATATTTACTATGGGTATCCAAAATATCTATGGGACTCGGTGAGAGGAAGGTATTGAGAAGCCGCAACCGCCCACGGTACGGTAATTTTCGTACCGTACCGTCCGTATCCGTATTGATACGGATACGTGAGGAGCCCTAAGGCTATTCGACTCGGGGTCCTGCTATCACTGAATCGGAATTTAGTCCCCTTCCCGTGGAGGTTCAACCGGTACTAGAATTCCTTCCGTCGCCTGCCGAAGACATACATGCGTCTCGTCTGGAGGAAGATAACCACATCTATAGGAAGGAAGGTGAGCACTTGGTAGTGTAGCAAAGAGAATAACAAAGGCAGGGCAGCGCACGGTGCGCGTTAGGCTCATCTGAAAAGGCTGTACTTATCCCACCTGATATCCCCTGTTCGACTCGGGGTCCCGCCATCCATGACTCCTATCTAGGGTTTTTTTTGTTCGCGCCGTTGCACGTTCGGGTGTGGTGTGCTGATTCGTCGAGTCACCGGCCGAGCGCCAAGCAGTGTCCCAAGAAGACGTCGATGCTTATATGCCTTCGGAGGACCCGGTGTGGGTACTGTATGTACGGGCAGGCGACGTCCACGTCGGAGGGATACCCACGTAGACAACATTATGACTAGACAGTAGGGGGCTGTGGTCGTCGCGTCGTAGCTCGGGCTGGGACCGAGTTGCAAGCAAGAGGCGAGTCGCCGTTTTGTTCTCAGACGCGGGGCGACATTTAGAGCGCAGGAAGGGAGAGAGAGGGGGCAAAAAAAAGAGAGGGATGAAGGAAGGAGGACAAGGAGGGAGGGACACGACGATGGGATAGGAGGAGAGCAGAGCAGGAGAGAAGAAGGGAGGAGGGGGGAATGGGAGGAGGGAGGAGCGGACCCGACGCAGCGGGACGCGCGAGCGCACTTACAAGCATGCATAGATACGCCCCAGACCGCCGCAGCTGCAGCCGTAGCCGTGGTACGGGACCGGTAGCTCACCCGCTGTCGATTAGGTAGCGACTTGGAATGGAATACCCGAGGCCGGAGGATTGGAGGAACAAGGACGAGAACGGATGAAACGAATATATATTCCGCGCCAGGGACAGCGACAGCTAGGCGTCCAATCTATTGTATCGTATCGACGTTGGAGCGTATCATCTACCGTCCATCGTGTTCTGTCGATGGAAAATCAGCGCACATCTTGAGGTGGGAGGCAGATGAGCGTATGAGGTATATTCATCCGTACGAGACATGGAGGGCGCTCGCTGAGTCTAGCGCAGCTTGGGGAAAAGCTTGAGCACGGCATAGGCTTCGGAGCAGTGCATCATGCTATGGGCAGAGTGAGCAGGGCGCGGAGCGGGAGCGAGGAGTGGGAGAGGGTACTGGACTAAATACGCATCGCGCGAGGGAAGGGAAGATCAGGGTCGGTCAGAGCGGGCATGGACGGGGACGAGGCGTTGACCGAATCTTGGCTCGCACCGGCTTGATTCTTGATCATGATGCCCGTGTGTACTCTGGACCCCAAAATTCAGGATGAGAGACCTGATATTGCGCTTGGCCTCGCGGGATTTGTCGGATGGAGCGCGCGTCCAGGAGAGAAGAGAGGAGTGACCGTGTCACCGTGATGTGATGCGTGATGTGAGGTGATCGGCCGGTGGCGGTGCGCGTGCTCATTCCTTGTTCATTCCCGCCTTTCGCACTCATCCTGGATTCTTGTTTTGTTGGGTTCGACTTTCTATGTTGTGCCAACGCGTTGAAGCTTCAATTTGGCTGCTGCTTGGCCCTTTTTGTGTTGAGGCGCGAGGCTGCCTCTTTGGGAAGATGGCGTCTCGCGTCTGCGTTTGGTATTTATGATCGGTCTCTCTTATTTAGTATTTAGACGTCGATCGTTTCCGCACCGTATTTAAGGTGCGGATGCGTGACAACGGCCCTCGGTCTCTTACCACATCCCGGGTACGACTGAGGGTACGTTTCTCTCTTACTTTACTCATGCACACATTACTTATTTATATTACTGTACAGACTTACTGTATTGTCGACAGGTACATTAACAGAGTCTCTTACCACATCCCGGGTACGACTGAGGACTTACTGTATTGTCGACATTTTGGTATGTAGGTAGGTAGCATTACACGGCACGGTCCGAATCACGAACACCGGTTTCCAGGAATTATCACGGTGAACAGGGCAATCAAATTGGAGGCAATTGGGGAAGATGTTTTTCCAGAAATATCCTAGACAGTGACCCGCAATCTAATCACGTCCTCTTGGTACACCCTTCCTGCTCCCCACCTCTCGTTGATGTCTAATCAGCACACCTTGCAGCACGTCGCGCTTTAGGTGCGTCCCGCCTTGCCGATTTGCACACTCACACTAATTGCTGATCTTACCTTCGTCTCCAGTGTACTGCCTCCACGCCCACCATTTCGCTGCCTTCACCCTTCCTTTAACCTGGCACGATGCCTCTCGTACGTCCGGTCTGGACCATTCTCATCAAGACAGAGCTTGCACGCTTGGAAGGACGTTTTACGCCCGACGTACGTCCGCTCTTCGTCTCTCCTGAGCTTTCCTCGATGCAGGCTAACTGGTCCCGAAGATGGCCCACTCTCTCGTCCTCCTGTGCCTGTCTCGAACCCAGTGGCCTCCACCCCCATTACGGTGTATCCGAGTCGTCTGTGGCTATTGATTTCCCGCCCCACGCTACGCGCATTCGACCCCTCTACCCGACATTGACATGTGTCTTCACGGGGCGTACGTCCGCCCACCACCTCACAACGATATCATCCCCCACTCAACTTAGTCGAGTACTTCCTTTCATCGCGTCAGGGTTAGTTTGGGTTACCCGTGTGGAAGGGGAGTGCCTTTGTGCTCGTTCTTTCTTCTCGCCTCGGAGCGTGGCAGCGAAGGGGAGACCGCTGTAGCGGTGTTTCTGGGGACTGGGGGTTCACGCGTACGGGCGGAGAAGTGTACGGCCGTGGTGTGCATCCGCATCCCGGTTGCCGCCGCCTCGAATTATCGTGCAGTTGAGATTAACCTATCTCGGACTCACTTTTTTCACTAGGGATTGTCTGTGTAGGTGCTTTGCCGAATGACGCGAGTCTCTCGGTATTTACCGCTACGGTGATCCTGGCCGGTCCCCCCCCTTCCGGCGGTCTCCCATCTTTTTTTTACCTTTCGTCTCCACTCTAGCTGCGTAGTCCTAAATTCCCGTTCTGGGTGACTGATTTTCATCCTTTTCTCTCGAAAACAAGCAGAGTGGGTGCTGGGCGGCTCCGAGAGACGAATCCTTGGTAACATACTGTCTACGCTTGGTGCCGTAGCTGACCGCAGCGTCTGGTGACTTCTCCCTCTGCGATAGTGGGGTGGGAACTTCCTATTTTTCTTTTCTTTCTCGGCCGCAATGTGGTCTCGGCGCATCGGGGAGATGGAACTTGTGTGGTCTGGGCATGATTACCTACGAGCGCCAGCCCCCACTGGCCGTTTTCATTTTCGCCGGATCGACTCGGATTGTGATGTTTTCGCACCCTTTGTCCTTCGATTTTATCCTTTCTCTAAATTCTGTGCTGTCGTATTCTCGGTCTTTTCCAGTTGTCTCCAAATTCGTATTTGTGCGGCAGATGCCGTTGGGGGAGGGGAGTTTCGCGTAGAACCCATACTTCACGAATGTAAACACCCCGCTTCTCCTAGGTCTTAAATTCTATCCCTGAGTTGACAGGAGTGTGCGATATCGGTATCCCGACCTCTCATTTGTATCCCTTCTGGACGTGCAGCACGACTCAACGCCCGCCTTTGGCCGTAGTTCGTTGGGATTATCCGAGGTTACGAACGTTATGTGGTGTCCACTCGATCTTGTCGCCCCCATCTTGTAGGTCGCTATCTTAGAATCTACCGCGGGCCCAACGGACTCTCTGGAACGGGGCCCGAGAAATCCTGGCCGATTCTCCAAAAAACAATACGGTCTTGGTTGTACATGTCTTTGGCCGTTCGCAAAATGTTCTATAATGGGTAAGCCGGCGCCCTGGCCGAGCGCGTAACTTGTTGTCCAAGTTCAGTGCACTTTGAACCCGATTTCTGACCCATGCTAGGCCATTCTTCGTAGAATCATCCAAGACACCATGAAAAGCTGCGCGACTCTGCACTTGAAATCCACTTGTTATTGTTCTTAGTTCAAATTGGGATGTAGCGAGCATCAAGTCTGAATTACATATAATACTGCATAATAAAGGCCCTGCCGTCATGTGAAGGAAAGGGGCGGCCAGGCCAGCTGAATGGGTGCCATGCCTTAGACAGCCTCCTTTGAATATGGTGCATTGGTGGTCTGGATCTCAGATGATGGTCGACAATGGTCACATTTTAATTCAAGAGATTGCAACATTCAAAGTACAGACATCTGCTTCAAGCTTCATGATATGCTCGATCGTTCAGTTTGGCATGTATTCAGTTGTTGAGCTGAAAGAATCTCGACTTCTGTGACTCGTCTCCGTTCGCTGGGCGGAGCTGCACCTGTTGGACGGCTTAGACCAGGAGCGACGAAAAATCAAGAGTCGATCACATACCTCGGAGCGCACGCTGCCGGGGTTCTTGCGGGTCCAAACCAAGTCCTCGAAGACGGACTTGATCTTGAGGGAATGTTCAAAGAGGGATCGAAACATGGAAACAAGTAACTTACCACGAAGGTGTCATCCCCGGCAGACTCGATGGCGAATGGCACCGGAGGCCTTTCGTAGCCAGCAGTGATGATTTTCTGGGAATGAATTCAGAAGGGTTCTTCTGTGCTTGATAGCATGCGTACATCATTACCAGCGGAGTCCGATGTTCGAGACTATGACCGCGCCGTCCTGGGCTTTTTCGACCTTCCACTGCGACGAACCATTATGTAAGTTTCCTTATACTGTACTTTTTCCTAGTCACTGTTACAGAACCGATATACAGATGATCAAGATGTTTCTGTAACTTTTTCCTTCAAATCGGTAGTCACCTGTCACGCACCTCGCTGTCGATCACGAAGTTTGGTCGAGGTCACGCGTCACTCGGGCCTCTGTCGAACCTCCAAGCATCACACAGGTCCCCAAACTGCGAACCCAAAAAATGCAAAAAGACGAAATTTTGGGTTCGAATGTCGAAATTTTCGCTCCCATGTCATGCTTCCTTCCACCGCCGCCTTCCGCAAGTGTTTATACCAGTGTTCAACAGCACTCCACAACAACATCCGACTGGCTCCTGCCTTGACAATGACCTCCAAACAGCTTCTTGCTGTTACAAAGTGCACATGGCCTGTGAGGACACAGAATTCTGCTGGTGCGTGCCCATCGGTGTTTAGCGTGAGGGGACAAATTGGGAAAATGTGTGCAGTTGGACTTCAAATGCTGAATGCAATCATATGTGACTTTGCGGGCTTGCCAATGTATATGTGAATGTAGATTTATTGTATTATATTACATGGTCCTGCACTATTTGATCAGTGCAACAAAAGCACCAGGGTCAAAAATGTACCCTGATTATATTTGCGAGGCGGGAAATCATTGAGTTATATGTAACACAGCACGCAGGAGCCTTGGGTGGGTGTGATAAGAGCTGGCGGAGATGAATGGGGAGAAACACGCCACCCGAGGGTCAAAAAAATATTGGGGTGGGTGGGAGCCTGCAACGACTTACCAGAGGCTTTATACAGATGCAATACACTGTGCCCGGGAGCCTGGGGCGGCTGTGAGAAGAATTGGTGGAGCTGTAAGGGAAAATCATCAGAATATGCCCACATAGCGACCGCGAGAAATGGAGCAGGGGAGGACTTGCTACAACTCACCAAAAGCTTGATATAAGTGTAATCCACTGCGCGCTGGGAGTCTTGGGTGGCTGTGAGAAGAATTGGTGGAGCTAGGAGAGAAAATCATCAGAAATATGCCGACATAACGACCCCGAGAAATGGAGCAGGGGAGGACTTGCTACAACTTACCAAAAGCTTGATATAAGTGTAATCCACTGCGCCCAGGAGCCTTGGGCGCTATGAGAAGAGTTGGTGGAGCTGGATAAGAAAATGGTCAGAAATATGGCGACATAGCGTTCCCGAGAAATGGGGCAGCTGAGGACTTGGGAAGACTTCCCAAAAGCTTGAGATAGCTGTAATGCACCACACCCGGGAGCCCTGGGCGGTTGCGATGGAAGTCGGTGGAGTTGGATAAGAAAATAACCAAAATGCGCCAGGAGCAGGTCGTGAAGTCAGACTCGTTCCACGAAGCTGCGCTATCTACAGGAACAGCAAATCTATCTCAATAACCCCCCTGAGGAAGTTGTGAGCACCAGGAGCCGGATAAATGCAAGCTCTCGAAGGGTCGGGGGTAATCCTGAAGCTCATCGACCTGCAGGGAGCAGAGAGCCACATTAATGCGGGGTCTGCAAGAGTGTGTTGTGGTGTGTCCAGTGCATCAGACAAGCAGAAATTGTGAGGGAAAAGGCGTCGAGGGTCGGGGATATTTTTTTGGAAAATGAGCTTCGGTGGCGCAGCAGGGACGTGCAACACACAGCACAATGCCATGAGTCCCATGGCTCGAAAAAGCGATTTGAGAACCGCACAGAGTGATCTACACTCAGGGCAGGTCAAATCAAATGAGCGAGAGTCCAAGGTTTGAGGTGAGATCTGGTGATCCTGCTATCCGAATGACCCGCCGGGTGTTGAAGAAACGGGGTGAAGAAACATCCTCAAGTTTGAAGGACAATTGGACCCTCACCAAGTGGTCTACACTCAGGGAGGGTGCTGAATGATGTCCTTGAAGGCGACAAAGGTGACCCCCCGGGTCAGAGGTGTTGCTCGGAGGCGGTCAACAGCACCAACCTCGACTCTGCACACCATCTCTGGCATTGTATCCATGTCCTGGGCAAGCTACACCATCAGCAAGCGATCTACGCTCACTGGTGGTGGTGGTCAAGATCAAGATTGATGTTACTCGTCACAACCCCTGTCACAACCCTTGCTCTCAAAAAATCTTAATTCCAACAAGATATCAGCTTCAATTGTTTGTATTGCGTCTGAGGTACAATATATTGTCTGTTAAAATTACATTATATATATGTGCGAGATATATGGTATGTATATGACTCAGGGACACAAAGCAGCTCTCTGGTTTTGCCAAGCCGCACTGGGGGTTGCAACCAACCCTTGCACAATGCTATCGGAAACTATCTCAACCCTGTCCCAGCGCCTCTTGACCTCCCTCCGGAACTTCAGGTTGCTTCTCCATTGGCTTTGGCATGACAAAACGAAAGCACCCTTCACAAGTGGCTGAGACGTTTCACAAAGAAGTCGTTTTCACATTGTGGTGTCCACCATGACCCATCGAGACTTCTATGTGCTCGTGCATTTGGTTTGGGCAACCATGAGACAATACTGACCTGATTGATGTTGCTGTCTCAATGAGGCAGTGAAGCAATTCTTTCTGAAGCCATCAACTCTCATACGAAACAACCTACCTGGCCACAAGTTACACGGCAGGAACAAGGGACCCGATTGCTTGAGTTTTTTCTTCCAAAGTCCAAACTGCCATTACCAGTCTTCGCAGCACTAAACACGTCGGAAGAGCCTGACGCTCTGTGGGATAAAGTGGAGCATGCAAGGAATCATCCCTCAAACTTTGGGACATGTCCTATCACTGCGTCTCTGACACCTGGCTGGTCCGTGCGCTCAGCAGAATCAACAGATTTCACCTCAAACCTCTGACCCTCACTCATTCGATTTGACCTGCCCAGAGTGTAGATCACTCTGCGCAGTTCTCAAATCGCCTTTTTGAGCCATGGGACTCATGGATTGTGCTGTGCATTGCGTGTCCCTGCTGCACCACTCCTAAGGTTGTTTTCCAGAAGATCTCCCTGACCCTCGATGCTCTTCCCCTCACAATTTCTGCTGGTCTGATGCAGTGGAAAACACCCACACACACTCTTGCAGACCTCCCGTCAATGCGGCTCTCCGCTCCCTACAGGTTGATGAGCTCCAAAGTCACCCCGAACCCTTCGAGAGCCAGAATTTTTCCAGCTCCCCGGTGCTCGCGACTGCCTCAGTGGTGGAACGAGTCTGACCTCGTGACCCGCTCCCGGCACATTTGGCTATTTTCTTGTCCAACTCCACTGACTCCCACCGCAACCACCCAAGGCTCCTGGGACAGTGCATTACATCCATCTCAAGCTTTTGGTGAGTTATCACAAGTTCTCATCTACCCTCTTTCTCAGGAACACTATGTCGGCATATTTCTGACCATTTTCCTATTCAGCTTCACGAACACCTATTGAAGCCACCCAAGGCTCCCGGCTGCGATGAATTACATCTATTTACAGCTTCTGGTAAGTTTTCGCAGGCCTCCACCCGCTGATTGATGTGCTCAGAACCTATATAGGAAACACAAATAACCCCACTGACTCAAAGCAGCACAGAAACAGTCCAAGACTGTTCCAACAACCAACAAACAAATCAAACGGCAATATCTGCACGTTTCCAGAGATCCCGACGAGTTACAGCCCCTAATACAGGGCCTTGTAAAGGTTGTAGGGAGGGGTTTCGTATCTCAAAGAGATGAAGAGCAAACTGCGTAGAACATGTTTCTAGACACAGTGGAAACATAGTTTGCAAACAAAGTAGATTTATAGCTTCGCAGCGTATGTGTGTGT
Organism: Mycena olivaceomarginata; assembly: GCA_029378375.1. Classification (NCBI taxonomy): domain Eukaryota; kingdom Fungi; phylum Basidiomycota; class Agaricomycetes; order Agaricales; family Mycenaceae; genus Mycena; species Mycena olivaceomarginata. Next base: position 541 of record JARKIC010003670.1, on the reverse strand, counting down.
CCAAGCGACAGAGAAACAAGTTTAAAGTAGTCCCATAGACTCAAGTAAGGCCCCTAGTTTATAGGCCAAGAGCGTTCACAGAGCTTTCCCTAAAAAGGTACTTTCTGAGCAGCGCACAGCAGTCACGTTGAAATGGTGCACTTGATATACGACTAGAAATAGCTTAGATTCGTGCTTGCACAAACAACCACAAAACCACCACTACAACAATCTATTCCTCCAAAGATGTAAGTGCTTCTCTTTGTGAGTTCGGGTCCGGGCCATAGTATGCGACCAGCGGGTTTGGAACAAACACAATTCGACTGCTAGACTTCAACAAAGTCGTTTAACAACACGCTAGCACTACGCAGCTGCCAACAACAATACTGCTAGCACCTGGGATGGGCAGGGGTTTATGGGTTGGATACAAGGTGGCTGGATCACTAGATCGAGGGCACCAGGGCAGAGTATGTAGGTTTGTGAAAATCCTCGCAATGGGGTACCCAAAGACTATTCACTCCGCCAAATTGATTGTATTGGCAGGCCCAAAGATGTTCCTGAT
>JARKIC010000367.1:0-296748 GCA_029378375.1 Mycena olivaceomarginata | reverse complement strand
CACGAAATGGAGTGAGCGGCCGATTCCTCGGGACACCGGAGCGGCGAGAACGCCCTGCCAAGACAACGGACAAGTTATATCAAATTCATGATTTTCGGGCGGGAGATGGACTGCTTCTCCCGAGGGGCACTATTCAACTACGCAGATCACTCCACCTCGAGTTCTGCACACACCCGTGAACGCCCTGCCAAGACAACGGACAAGTTATATCAGAATCATGATTTTCGGGGGGGAGATGAACCCCGTTCAACACGCGCCCGATAGCACATTGCCAAGACAGCGAACAAGTGATATCTCCATCATGGTTTCGGGCGAGAGATGAACAGCTTCTCTTGAGGGGCACTAGGGGGCACTTCTCAAATAGACCGCTCCACCTCGAGTTCTGCGCACACACGAGAACACCTTGCCAAGACATCGAACAAGTGATATCTCCATCATGATTTTCAGGCGACAGATGAAACAGCTTCTCCCGAGGGGCACTTGTCAAATGGGTAGATCGCTCCACCTCGAGTTTTGCAAACGGTACGAATTATTTATATCGCACGGTTAGTGGGCGTGAGTTGTTTACTGAGTGCTCATTCTTTCTGAACCTGCGGCTCCTCACCAATAGTGATGTTGAGATTGAGGATGCGACGAGGAAAGAGATGGTGTTCAGTCTCTAATATCGTCCTAATATATTATATACTCTGAACCAACACAGCAATGACATGACTTCGGACTTCCAAATCATTTTAGGTCCCGTTTTGGTTAATCAGCTCCAACTTCGGAAGATCGTCATCGACTAAGCTTTCAGGAACTGATCAACGGATTACACAATGGTGGTTCAAATTGTTTTCTAAAGTTCGGTCTTGGACATTCATTGCAGTACAGGTGACATAAAGTCGGACAATAAAAATTCAACCTTTCATCGGTGACCACCAAACCATGCTACCAATGAGTAAAGAAGGTCACTCCATCATAGTACATAGATATCAAAAGCATGGCTCATTGCGGATCACGGCATTCAGCGGCCACCTAGCCCGCGGACGGCATAGCCGCAGACATCTGGAAACACATTTCTGCAGTATAGAACTCGTCTTTCTATATCGGTCGGGTAGGCTCGGATAGTCTGCAATAGACCGATATTCGCATAGACGCATAGACTGGGTTCCGAAAGAGGTATATTCGATAGCCAGCCTTCCAATCACACCTATCGTATGGCTGCATACCTAGCTGAAATGATATCATCAAGATGAAACCAGTGTCGCGTCGCCGCATCTTCTTTCTTCTCTCCACTCACCACCACAGCGAGCCGCACCCTCCCACTTCCATTTCATCCCGCATCGCGTCGACAGTCCGGAGTCTAGTTTCTGCCTTCACGGCTTGAACTTGTACTCAAGGCCTCAATGTGTTCCCTATGCCCCACGGGACTTGACTCAAGCCTTCCTTCAAAGTGCCGCAAATCTCACACCAAAGCCCGCAAGCCTCAATATACCTCTTCAAGTTTCGTCGAGCTCTCCTTCTGACTTCAAGCAGCTGCTATGTGCCCGGCTCTGCTGGAATCTTCAGTTGCTTGCGCTCTAGGTTCCTACGACACGCCGGTGCTCAAGATTCACGTCAACACCCGTCTCGCCACCGCCTGCCGCCCCAGTTAAACATCCTTCTCCCCCCCCAACATTCAAGCCAACCCTTTCATTCCTTCCGCAAACATCTTCACGCCGACCGCCCCAGCTTATAACGAGAGCGTGTTTATGGTCTCAATTGCCGCCCCACTGGTATACTTCCCTGTATATACTTACTTCCCTTCGGATAGCCGCCCCGGTTGGCTAGCCGGCCGCCACCACGTGCAGCATCGTAATCCATAGCACTCCATAGCAGTGCACGGTAGTGCATACTGTGTCCGCTCCAACAGGAAAGTGGGGTTCTCCTCCTCTGCCTACCAAAGAATCTGGGTCTGAAATGAATCTGGAGGCATAGTTCAAGTGAAGGTGAGGATTTCTAGGAGTCCAGTCAATATGCCCATGAAACAGTCGATATTCCCATGAAATCTATCTTCAATCCTTTTGGAATTATCGGTAATACTTAACGTTCGCTCACTGAATTTGAAAGCATCGAGCTCGAGCTAGTTGATCCAAACACATTGTTAAGATGTAAATTTCATGGCTCAACCCAACTTTTGTGTGAAGCGTATTCACCAAGATTGCAGCAAGATATCAGTTTCGATTACTTCATGTGGTGCATTGGTTTCCGATTTCCCGTGATCCCGATGTGCTTTGACCGCATAAAGATTGGGCAATCTGTTCAACATCACACACACCCCCAAAATATTCTGACATCGAATCTATGAAACGGGGTAAGAACAGCGGAGCCAGGTGGAATGACTGCTCATCCATTTGATGGAACTAATTTATTTCTCAAAAGTTGTATATAAGGTGTGACCCGGTAAGCCTGAGTACTGTGCTTCCCTTCTTTTCTTTCGTTCTTCTCATCGTTGAACAACACCTTCATTTTTTCGCCACTTTCTTTAAACCATGCTTTCCTCCGTCCTCGTCATTGTCCCTTTCCTCAGTGGGGTTTTTCTGCAAACGACTGGAATACGCCATGTGTCAACGGCGAATGCTCATACGGTCGGTCATCTCATATCATGTTTTGATCACATTCCGAACACACGACCGTTGCAGATCTCCCGACGACGAATGGCCCGTCGGGCACCCTGAAAATCGTACACCTCCCTTGCCTACTAATACATACTCTTCTGACGTGCCGTCTCGATTTTACAGTGGGGTTCTGAGAACGCTATCACCGACATTACCCCTGCTGCGCACTGGCAGATCCTGGGCTGCAACCAGACCACACTGTCGCAAAACATCCGTCTGGTGTGCATGAACGACGACCCTTCCTCGCTATGCGGCCATCTGGATCAGAACACCGGAGCGGTGAACAAAATTGTCCGCCTTCCCGAGAACGTACGTATAGCGCACTATTTATGTACCTTTGGTTGACAGAGCTATTCACGACAGTGTGGCGCTAACGCCTTTGCGCGCGTCTCAAAATTCTGGGTCCCCGACGGACCAATCGATTCCCTCCTTGATCAAAACGCGCTTGATTCGCCGCGACGGGAACCCGCCCGTGGTCAAGGCACTAGCAATCGACACGAATTTCGATGCGGTTGATTGGTCCAAGTGCGCCATATTGCTCTTTCTGACATTTTCCTGTTTTAACGATTCTCTCAAATTTAGGGTTGGCAAAGTGAATTTCGCGATACACGCGACCAGCGTGCCAGGTGCAGCCACCGACATCCAGATTCCTGGTTCTCGCCGTGCCCCCGAGTCACACCGTGGTTTCCCTGCAGCCAGGGCCGACAAGACGTTCCAGATCGAACCGGTGACATTGAACAAGAGCGCGAACCTCTTCAATACCTCGGTTAACTGCGGATCAACCTCTGCATCACTCAGCGTGGACATAGATGCAAATGTAACTGCGCAACCGGCTCTTACTGTCTCGGTGGAGGGTACCTTCATACCTCCCAGGGTATGTCCCATGCCGGTATATCACCTATAATTTTGATGTTAACTCCCCACTTCCCATACAGCTCTCAAAGTTCGATGTAGTGACTGGCATGACGGCCCAGGTATCTGGCGCACTCACAGTGTCCGCGGAGCTCACCGTACGTTTTGACTTTATCAATATCATATCTCCCGAACTCCACTGTTTTTGAACAGGGTCATGTTGATTCAGGCGTCATTCCTTTGTTGAATGTTGGGATCCCGGGTATGCTCACATCCCATGATTTTAACTGTCTTCTGAGTTCTCTTCTACTGCCCTGCATCTTAGGTTTCGACTTCCCTGAAATTCTTACCGTCGGCCCCTCCTTCCAGGTTTGTGGCGTCTTCATGATCGCGTGACGAGTTACTAATTGAACTATAAATTGAGCTTAACGCGCAGTTCGTTGGCGATGTCCAACTTAGCATGGATCTGTCTGTTGGAATAAATTTCGACGTGAACAACGCTCAGCTCATCTTTCCTCCCAATTCGGCCACGCCTGACTCCAGCGCATTCAGCATCGGAGACACGCGTGCGTACACTCGAGAGGCCGCTTAGAATGTCTCACTGACAGTCTTGCAGCTCTCAGCCTCAGCGCGGCCCCAGGTGTCCAAGCGGCGGGAACTTTGACCGCCCATCTGATTCCGTCGTTGAACCTTGGGGTAACAGCATTTGGCAGCAAGGCAAATGCGAACATTTTCCTCGCGCTCGACACGAGTGCGGAGCTCGTCCTGAACCTTGATGCCTCAGCGCAGATCAATTCAACGCAGTCCGTTGGTACCGATTCAAGGACCATCTCCCTTGTTCCCACTTCAACACAGTCCATTGGTACCGATTCAACGACCATCTCCCGTGTTCCCACTTCGACGCAGTCCGTGGGTACCGATTCAGCGATCATCCCCCCTGTTCTCTATCCAACGCAGTCCGTTGATAACGACTCAACGACGTCCGTTACCGCCTCCAGCGTCGACGGATGTGCCACCACCGACACTTCAACTCCTGTTGAGAGTGACACAGCTGTCGTTGCGTACATCAAACGCGACCACCCGACTGTCACTGAATCTTTCGGAGGCTGCGTTCAGGTCAATGGAGGTATCAACGTGAATGCCGGTGCCCAGGGTGACTTTTTCGGTGAGATCTCCATCCATCCCTCCCTGACGCCGCTCACCCAAAATCCCAAGGTCTACTTGACAAGGTCGCTAGCGTCTCGCTGTTCACCAAGAATTTCCAGATCTTCAAGGTGGGTTTGGTCCATCCTGCATCTCGCATGGAGCTTACATAGATGCGTGTAGAAATGCTTCGGTGACGGGGCCAGTATTGGGCCTGCACTGACGAAACGCTGGATGCGCCGGACGGTATCCGCTCGCCTCCAACGTCGCTTCCCATTTTCGTGCCCTATCCCCGGTTTGTCGGCTCTGGAGTCGGTCGCAGATGAGGAGGTGTCGTCGTCGAGGTGCATCTTCTTTTTGAACACTGCTAGTCCATTTCTGACCTCAATTTCCGTGTAGTACCACTGAAGTTTAATTTTCGGCGCCTATACGTGATGGGACAGTTAGTTAGCTTAGTGTATGCATAATTGTAATTCTGGCTTTGGTGCTCAGTTTTGTTTCTCTGTGCCGGCAATGGCATCCCTCATTTTAACACCGGACATGGAGGAGATCACTGTTGTGGGGCCGAAATGGTCTGAATCCATGGAATGGCAGTCTGAGCCAGAAAGAAATCACCAATTCTTTCGATGCTCTAGTCATCCATTTGGGGGTTCAAATAGCGAGTTTGCGCTGCAGCCATTGGAGCCACTGGATGGCTGATTTGCGTTGCGTCATCTGGCGGCTGCACACACCAAAAATACCCGCGGATGGCTGTCCGAGCCATTGGATGCCAATTTTAGCTGGGTGGAGCCACCTGTTTGAGCAATGTAAATCAGCCATTGAATGGCTTCAATATGAAACAATACTAGCCTATCTTAAGATGTGGCCGGTGTAGACCACCGGAAGTCTTAAGTTTCCTGGATCTTAAGACTGAATCTTAAGACCTATCCTACCTCCCTACAGCCTCCCCTGTACCCTATCCATTCTAGAACTTAAGTCTTGAGAATCTTGAAAAACAGTTAAGACCTTGGAATAACTTGAGATGTTCGTGAACTGATGTAAGACATCAAATAACTAGAGACATCCGCGAACTTGAGGTATCTGAAACTCAAGTTCGTGAAATGAAATGATATATATAAATGCACACTCCAATACCTTGAGATTTGGGCAAGACTCAAGTTGGTGAGACTTAAGTCTCCAGAACCTAAGTCTCGCGCCACGGACTAGAAGTCCACTGGAACTCAAGTGTCCTGCTGAACTATGTTGAGATGTCTCAGTTCCCACATTAGTAAGACTAGAATCAACACAAATCTCCTTTCCCCAAACAGCCTGAAAACACTGAACATAGGTGGCATTCACAAAAAGATACAGGGCTCAACTGCTCAAGGTGGCAAAGTCAGATCAATGCAACAAACAACAAGAAAATTGAATGTACCACAATGTTGGCTCTCAGCCTTGGACACACACAGGCCTATGTAATCAAGAAGAGAGGGGGGGAGGAGGATGTGGGTGAGGGTGAAAGAGTGAGTGGTGTGTGAAAGGTGTAAGTCAGGAGCAAGAGAACAATCGCTTTGATCACTGATCTGTGATCAGCGGACAATGAAATTGATGTGTGGCTGCATCCGTGGCACGTCACGTTGCATGCTCTTTCTCCCACTACTTAACATCTCTGTGCCACCTACACTCCTACCCTTTTGACGACCCTTGAGCTGACTGGTTCAACCTACCCATCTCCATCTCTGTCTACCAACCCCCCACTTGTGTCTCAACAGCCCAATGTGCAGTGGCATTCACAGTGGAGTTCCCTAGTATCCAATCGGTCAGTGTCTGCATTACCCAGAGGTTACCCATACTCTTCTACAGTTTCTTCCCATCCTGGTCTGAATACCTTTGTCGCAAAAATCGTTTTTGGGTGATATGTGCGTGTAAGGGGGTGATACGGTCCTATAAGTCTATAATATGGCGGGGGGGCTATAAATTCCAAGATGTACCATAAGTACCAATAACTAGCCGTAAGGACATACAAGTTTTACGGCAGGTTATAGGCGATACAGGCCATTATAGCCCTGTATAGCTCAACTGCTCCGTAAGGCAATGCACTCGGCTCCTCCCACCCCTCTTTCAACATCCGTTCACACAAAAGTATAGCTCAAACATGATATATTGAGCCAACTACAATGACAATACTAGAACTACTGCGAAGTAGAGAAGAGAGTGGAAGGAATGGGGAGAGCGACAGAGAGAAACATACCATGTGAACTCCGACGTCAGAGAGGCAGTCAGTAATGCGCGCGAGGAAACGAGTGCTTGACGCACCTAGGTCCGGCCTCAGCTGAGAATTGAATTGATCTTGAAAGACAGTCAGCTTATTGAAGGGTGGAGCAGTGCGAGCGGGCGCCCCTCAGTAATCATCGCAGAAACGGCCCAGTGGGAGGAGTCCAGGGGAAAAAGTGATCCAGGACGTCGCTGCGTCGCTGGATTGGGCGTAGACCACCAGACATAGACGGGTGAGCCCAGCACAATACACCAAGTGGTGGTACGAAAGAAGAGCGATAAGTCACGTCGTCACATTGGGGTCAGTCATATATGTCAGAGTGACGTCATTTCAGCACAGCGTCTCCACCTGGCACCACCGCGTCGCAGTCGTCTCTACTATGCCTCCAATACGAAGTCACGTTGGCAGCCAAAGACTGCGTGGAAAAACTGTCGTGTCTTGGAGGATGGGCGCACTAGGTTCATTCTTCCCCGATATTTTACCCGCGGTGTTCATTTGATCAACACATTCGGATGTAAGAAGGAGAGCAGCACTTTTTACCTAAATGATCTTGTAGATGCCGACTGGTTCCTCCGCGCTGGAAATTAATATTATCTCGTCTTCTCAGACCTCCAAAATGAACATTGAGCAGTTAGGACTCCAAGGCAGTTACAACACGGCTGTAAGTTGCGTATAAGGGGGCTGTAAGGCTGTAACCCTCTGTATTGCCTTATATGGCAAAGCGATTTTTGCGACATTGTTGTTGGCAATTGCACACCCACCTCAACAAACTTATTAATTTTATTCCATCTGTGGCTTATTGACTGAACTTGAGTTGTGCAGGGCTGAAGTGCTCGCAGAACTTGAGTGCTGCCAGAACTTAAGTGCTCCCAGAACTTAAGTGCTCCCAGAACTTGAGTTGCCCTGTAACTTAAGTAACAGGTGATTTCAAGCGTTGAGCAGGGCTTAAGTTGGCAAGAACTTAAGTCTTAGGTGGAGGGGACCCTGCTTGTGCTGGGGGCAGGTGGGAGCTGAGTGAAGAATAGGTCTTAAGATTTGTACTTAAGACATAGAGAACTTCAGACCTTGACCGGTCTACACCAACAGGTCTTAAGATAGGCTAATAAATTAGTTGCTTCAATGGCTGCAGCGCAAACTCTCTAATAAAGCAGTTAGGGCTGGCAAGCGGCAGAGCCCGCTACCATTGCCGTCTGTTCTCCGGTCTCAAAATATACTCACATAACTAAAAACAAATGAAACATTAAATTTGTGTTGTATTAAAGTGAGAATAAACTACTTTTTTGTAAAGAAGGACTAGTGTTCGAGTTAGATGATAAACAAAATTTCTAAACAAGGGATTAGAACCAATGACAGTAATGAAGTACAGCTGCCCAGCTTCCCTCGCTTCGACAGGCTTGGAGACATGCTAGATCCAAAACTATCAAAGGCAGTGTCCACAGCATCATCATGCACCTTCTTGGTGGGAGTGGAAGGAGAAAAATGACGATCACTGACACCTGGACTGCTGATTGATGCACTCAGAACCTATATAAGAAACACACAAATAACCCCACTTGACTTGCCTCCCGTGCGTCCCGCTGCCACATGTATCCCGCTTTCTCCCACGCATGCAACCTCATCCTGTTGCCCTGCCCGTCCCGTCCCACGTCCATCTCGCCGGCACACCCTCTTCGCGTACCCGCCCCCTCTTTGCCGCCACACCCAGTCACGGGTGTCCCGCCCGTGACCACATCACCGCCGGCCATGCTCGTGTGCATGCCCGTCCCACAACTGCCCCATTGCTGCACCTCTTCCTCTTGCATGCTGCCTGTCCGGTGTCCGCTCAATTCTGCTGAATTCCGTGTCCGCCCACGGGCTGATACCGCTCCCGGTTGCGACAACAACAATCTTTTTGAACAACTTTGAGATGTACAACAAACCGTGCATCGGGTAACTGCGGACTCATAATTTCTTGGGCGGGTTCGCAATGCATTCCCGTGTCCAGTCACCGGCGGCGGATACGACCACCGAGAAACCCTTGGGTCCGCTGCCATCATCATCGCGGATCGTCGCAAACACGTGCCATTCAAACACAGGCTTGGTGGACACTTTCAACCCGTAAAATGGGGGCACGTCGCGGTATTTGGAGTGGAGGCAGATTGCGTGGCTTGATAGAACCTCGGGGTACACATCATGTTTCCGCAAGCATCCCCATGAGAGAATGAAACAGCTCGTGGAGATGCACAGCGTCCAGAAGTTAGGCGTGCTGATAAGGTAGCGCCCCAGGGATGGCGGACCCGATTCTAACACAGTATTGGTTCACCAAGAAGATGGAGTGCTTCCAGAAAGTTGCAAGTGCAACGTGGTAACTCAGGACGGGATGTGCGGCCACGAGGATGAAAATGAACATGGTCACAAGGATGTAGGACATCGCGAGATTAGCCAGGGCCCATTGATTTGGGTCTGCGATATAGCCCTTGGTGGTTTCCATGGTGTACATGATGTACCAGACAACCGCTGCGACACCTGCTCCACTGTGTGCTCCTCCATAATGAAAGACTTTGGTGAGGCAGCGGCAAGGCCACAGTGGCGCACTGTGGGGGCACACGACTGCAATCTCATACACCAGATTTACGAAGTTCTCTTGTCGGAACAGAAGTGCAACCATGAGATCGACCGAGGCCACACTCCCGACACTTGGTGCCAGAGGACGGCGGTCTCGTGTAACCACAAATACAATGAATGCAGTTAGGTTGGCCACGAAAATCAGGGTGAAAGTTTTGCAGTAGTAAGAAAAGGCAATGTCGGAGATGAGGAATTAAGAAATAAATGTGGGGGAGACGGTTACGAGTACTTTACGTAGTAAAGTGATCGTTCTTTTCATAATTGAGACCAGGTTTTTGAGTTCGCGAAACTTTATCAGTGTGTTTTGACGATGTAATGAAATAGTGGCGGTGTTCATTAGCTTTTTGAAGTCTTTTTAAGACCTCAATCTAATGAATTTAGTGGTGACGTAATCAAGGCGGATGGGGCTGGTTCGATTCTGCCGGTTCGAACTGTTTTTTATTTTTAATTCTATTTTCTTTATTCATATTTCTTGCCAGGCGGTGGCTCGATAAACATGGACTTTCTTCTTAAGTTGTTCATCTCAATATTCTAGTGGCTTGATTCAGTCTGCACCACCGCTAAATGTCAACGATCAATCGGCAATCACTGCTGGCGGATGTACCCGAAGTCTTGCGTGCGCAACACACACACAGCCACCTGTGTATATTTTGCTCTCATGTTTGCTGGCCGGGTCTCATGACTCAAGACAACGTCCCTGAAGGTGTTCGGTCTGCGGCGAGGCTGGGTGCAGCTATAGATTGCAGACGGTGGGTTTGTAATCAAGGTTGAACTTGCAGTCAAGGGAAAACTCGCCCTTCTTTAACCACTGCATCCGGAAATTCGATCTTTTGGATATCATCATCAGACAGGTCGCACCCATACAACGGAAATTCCTTTCGAGGCCTGTTCTGAACATATCATCAATGATTACAGCTGGTTGAAGAAGTAATGACACTCATCAAATTTTTATAAATAAGGGCAAATTTGACTTCTCATTTTGTCGGGCTCATTGTCCGCTCAATTCTCAACGGATTTTCTCGAATATAGGCGCGTTCGAAAGCGGCGAAGCGGGGCTTCCAGACCGTACCCTACTCGCTGGGTAGATTACATAATTTGTATGTCCCAACATTCACGCTGCCTGGTTTGAACCAGATGCGGCAACAGTCATATCTTCACCGTCTGTCAACCGAGTTGCCTAAATTCAGATGATTCTGAAAGCTAGGATTGAGGCACAGCCGTAGGGTCTGATACTTTTGGTTTTCCCGCAAGGAAATCTACCAGGAATGGATATTCAGTCCAGATCTGTAACTCCATTCTTACGGGTGAGAATCATTCATATTTCATGCTAGCCTTCAGAAACATTTGAATTTATGGGAATCGGTTGACAGATGGTGAAGATATGGCCATTGCTGCATCTGGTTCAAACCAGGCAGCCCGAATGTTGGGACATACAAATTATGTAATCTACCCAGCGAGTAGGGTACGGTCTGGAAGCCCTGCTTCGCCGCTTTCGAACGCGCCTATATTCGAGAAAATCCGTTGAGAATTGAGCTGGTGTTGCAGGGTCGGATGGCCGGGTTGTGGAATTCCTTCCACATCCACCTTTCAATTCTACTGTAGTCAAACCCGTATTTTTCATTACCTCATTGTTTACGTAGTAAATACGTACGGGTGTGCAATATTACAATTGTACCGCCACCATAGCAGTGAGTGCAGGGCTCTCGCCCAGAGGTACCACCGAGGTACCTCGCCCCATACTCTTGTATCGCCGCCAGTGGGCTGTCTAGCCACCCAAACCCCCAAATCCGCGCCAAACAACCTCACGCTCTTGTCACGCCATTTTCTCACATTCTTACTCTGTTTTTCCGCCACTTCCATACCCTGCGGCTCGGGTCCGAAGTCCTTATTTTATTCCTATCATTCCTTCGACAGCTACACGGACGACCGACCCAAAACCGAATCTACAGGCCGGGCGAATAACCCTGCAACACCGGAAATGAGCTCGACAAAATGAGAAGTCAAATTTGTTCTTATCTATAAAATTTTGATGAGTGTCATTACTTCTTCAAACAGCTGTAAAGACAGATGAGATACTATTTTGATTACTTGAATGGCCGGTTGGCGCGCAAGCTCCCATAATATGAAGACGAGACTGCCACCAGTCGTTTCATGACCCACCTTGCTGCAATAAAATTTACGTTTCAAATGTTGGAGTACCAGAAAGGACAGACGTGAAAGTGGATATCTGTCGAAGCCATCGTTAGTTAGGAAACTCCGTGCTCAAGACATGAACCGTGGTAAATATGTTATCAAGAATCTGCTCGTTGGAGAGTTGTTCATAGACTGCCTCTCACCCGCCGGGCACAGAGAAGAACACTAATGATATCATTTCCCAGGGCCAGCCCATCTTTTGTCAGGCATTTACTGCCGATTGAATTATTCTTGTCAAAGGCAGATTGCTCGTGCTCCAGAATTTTGTGGCCTATTCGGCGTACAATTGTTTTGACAACACCTTGGCTCTGCATAAGCGGCAAAGGAGCCCTCGTGACGGTAGGAATGGTGCGTACAACAATGGGCGCCAGGAATGCGAATGGCTTCAAACCAACATTAACATGTTTAGTGCAGGAAGAGCTGATCTGCGCCGTGTTGGAGTGCAGATCATTCGGGCACATGGATTGTGCAGAAAAAGAATAGGAGAGCATGACGGTACCGATGAGATCGAGACTGCATAGTGCCATTGGCCTGAGTAATTGATACACCAAGTATTCGGAAGAAGAATCGAATTCACTCACGTACACACACTAATGAACGGGACATGTTGAGCCAAGTTCCGTCCGTTGCGGGCGTGGAATCCAGCAGGATGAGGTTGGTCAGGCGTGCTTCCAGCCGCTCGGCGCATTCATGTCATTTATTTTACAGATTCTGTCTTCAAATATTAAATAAACGAATCTTTATGGAGAGATGGTATGAGCGCACGAGAATGCAGGACCCAGTATCTTGCGCTGCCGATGCCAGTCATCTCTCTCTGCCCAGAGTACCCCCTTTCTGAGCAGATTCTTGATTGGAGGTCAAAATGCAGGTGATTTGACAAGTGGCTGTTAGTGAATATGTGATGCACAGCGGAATAGTCTGTTGCGACTATCTATTCGTCTCCATTAGTTCTTTCATCCAAGTTGCAACACAACTCCAACTTGCAATATCAGGGTGGAATAGCGCTGCCGCGATTATCAATGGCCCGCCAAATGAGCGTGCCCAAATGGATTACATCTGCGCCGCTGCATGTTGGAATATCAATAGTTTGTGTCCCCAGATCCAGCCGGAAATAGTCGCGGACTACCCGGAACATTGAATAGTTGGAAAATCCGATTTGCGGCCAAGCTTACCGGTCCAGGAAGGGACTGGATATCGCCCTGTTCACGAGTCGTCATGAGCGGCACAATAATCAGCACAGCTCCCTAGGAGACCAGAAGCGATAATCGAAACGAGTGAAACGAGCGAAATTTTCATCGAGAGCGTTGGAGTGGAATAGATTGGGAAAGAATGAGGGAAAGGCTGCCGGTTAGGTAAATTCTTACTTCTCCCGACGGCGGGCGTTGGGACAAGCCATCAATCATTACCTTTGGTGGTTCAGCGCCGCAGCCTCGCGCCAGGCCTAGCTTAGTGTCATTCAACCCTGAACTGACGGTGGAAAACGATGTAGACGTTCAATCGCTCGCGTATGAGCTGCGCAGGACTGCCCCTTTTTTTCGAGGTGAGGATTTAATTTGACTTGAAGTTGAGTGTTTTGCATGCCAATTGTCAGAGGATCCGCATCGGGGCGCACGCTGAGTCAATGCTGGTGTCTCAGAGAACTATGCACACTGTTGGAAAAAAGAGAACTGCGAGACTTGGAGCGAAATATATTTCAATCACTTGAAAATGTGGAGACATCACCAGATCATTTTACCCATCAACTCTCATTGACTCCCAACTCCCTTAGGAGTTGCTCAACCACTTGTGAAGACAATCATAACAAAAGATATGCATACACATGAGCCTAGGCAGCAAATCAGTATCACCCCTAACAGAGAGCAGACACACTCACACCACCGGCTTGTACAGCGTCTCCCAACAGATCCCACAGCTGATCACCTTGTTATCGGCTGCTTGCGAATGTCGGTGTCAGCAGATACCGCAAATTCACGTACTGGAATCGACCTGCCCCACCTGCGGGAGTCCCGGGATGGAGTCTGAGGCTGAACTGGTTGCAGATGCTGGGACGAAACGACATTGGGCCTGGAGAGTGTGAACGGGAGGGAGGGAGAAGCAGGAACAGGAGCAAGCTGGAAAGACAGGGATGCCATACCAACATGTTCCCGGTTGGTAATCCACAATCGAGAAACACATTTTAATGTTCTGGTGAGGTCGGGTAGTCGGTAGTTACCAGATTGGTAATCCATGATTGAGAAATGGATTTTAATGTTTTAGTAAGGGTAGGGGAGACAGCATTAACCAGATTAGTAATCCACAATTGAGAAATGTGTTTCAATATTTTAAAGAGTGTAGAAGATGCGGTGGTTGCCGGAGTGGTGACTGATGAAGTGGTCTATATATGGTCATTTGAATGCATTTCTTTTTATGGAGACCTGGAACCTAAACCGGTCCCAGGAATTTGGGCTGCAACAGTAACATTAATTCAGATAAAGAGTGCATGCTGTAAGGAGAAGTGGGCTGACTGTGATCCTGAAGAACAAAAAAAAAAAAGTAAAGTACAAGTTATGCTGTGCGCAGCATCGGCCTCCCCCCAAGTCGATGAGCAGTGTACACTGTGTAACTATCTGGAGAAACTGGATCATCCTACCTTTTCCGGAAGCTCCAATTCGGCAGGGTTGAATTTAATGACTGCATTCTTCTCGACGTCCCCCGAGTGTGTCGAGGTAGCCGCGAAGTCAGACGGAGGCGATGGTGAATCTGGAAAAGTTACAACGACCTGCAGACTTTCAGATCATCAATGACCGAGAGTAGAGTTGAGCACCTGCCTCAATCTGAATCATCTTACGCCTTGGGGGGAAAGCGGTCGAAAGGGAAAGCACTTTACGCCATCTATTTAACTCATGCCATGCTGTGGAGATTTATAATGTATGCTGTAGGCCAGTCATTCGGCACATCCTGGTGTTGTCGATCGACGGCTGCTGCGCACCCACATGGCTCTTTCAGCCATCCTTTGAATGTCCGCGATCTAGAAATATACAATGGGCGAGATTTCCACAAAAAGATTGGGGATACAAGTAAAGAAAATCGCATTGGAAAATCGGAACGTCACTTTCCTCAGGAAAAGTATAAGTGTGTGGCTTTGACTCTTTCAAGAGGAGTCCAAGGACCTGGCTATACACGTACACTCGATTTGTTGGTCACTGGTCCAGCCACCTGGTCATGTACAATGGCCATACCGGCGTGGACAAAACGGACCTCGGGGACCACAAAGGGTAGGGTGTGCATCGTGTTGTCGATGAAATGTGGGATGAACGTGAATGCCATGATGGAAGTTGCCCAGATGATCTATACAGCGAGGTACGAGCTTGGTCCGTATAGAGTGTCTGTCTACGAGAGACTACCCAGAAGAGTACATTGGCCTCCATGATGATCCGTCTGTGTTCACCCTCAGGCATTCGACGATTAATTACCCAGGCCTCTACTTTAGGACCACATTTTCATTGGGGTGCATGCCGGGTCCGCTGGCGGCAAGATGGAAAAGGGTGAGAAAGGCAGGCTGCGCGGTTTTGAAGGTGCAAACGTACATCCTGTTGGAGTAACAACCGAAACACCAATGCACTGCCTATTCGTCATGTGGTCACAATGTGACATTACACATCAGTGGCTTCTTTCTGACTCCTTCTGACTCATCTTCTGACTTGACTCATACGGACTCATACTGGCTCTCCCTGACTCAGACAGAGTCATATTACGTTACCCCTTATATCCGTATGACTCCCTTGTTTTGTATTTAAGCCGTAGCTTTTGAATCGAGACCTCTGCGCGTTTGCAGAGGGTCACTGTGCATCGGGCCGATTTCCAACACAAACGCGCATACACACATACCCTCAATCAACTCAGCACTCGCTGCCATTGTCTGGATTTCGTCGACGATCGTCTTCCAGACTCTTACTGTCGAAAGCCCTCCACGACGACGGAGGCAAGCCGAAAGTCCTCCACGACGACGGAGGCAAGCCGAAAGTCTTCCACGACGACGGAAGCAAGTAGAAAGCCCTTGCGACAACAAGGCACCGACACCCCTCATTGACGACGAGGGAGAAAGCCCTTGCGACAACAAGGCACCGACACCCCTCATTGACGACGAGGGAGAAAGCCCTTGCGACAACAAGGCACCGACACCCTTCATTGACGACAAAGGAGAAAGCCCTCGTGACACCGAGGCAACGGAACCCTTCATCGACGACGAAGGAGACCTCGCACGGATTTTGATCCGTTATTTTTGATTCACTCGTTCATCACCACCGTCACTCCTCGACTCAATTCTATGATGGCCAACGACTGCTACATTTTTGCGCGACTCGGAAGCATCAACTATGCCAACGACCGGAACGTTCGCATGGAGGCAGTGCTCATACAGAAGCAGCTGTGGGGCATGATTCAGATTTTGGTGGACCAAACCAAATCTGATGGGACAGCGAAGACCGAGACAGAGATGAAGACAGAACGGAGAGCCTTGATCGCCACACGAGACCCGGTGAAGATGGCCGAAGCCTGTGCCGAGCTTGTGTGCATTGAGCCCAGCCAGCTCGCACATATGACTTCTCGTGATCTCATGATCATTTGGGAGGATCTCGAGTGTGTACACCATGCTGCTGGTTTCGCCACCAGTCTCGCTCTTGGTCGCCATTTCAAGTCGGATTGTCCTGAGCGCCTGCGCTGGGAGGAGTCGAAGAAGAAGAGCACTAATACCGCTGCTGTTGCAGAATACGACTCTGATGGATATGACGGAGTCTGGTAAAACACCCTGTCAAGTTTCTGGGGGTGTGCCTTGGTGCTATCGCTTGTGGGGGTGTGTTGGAGTAACAACCGAAACACCAATGCACTGCCTATTCGTCATGTGGGTCACAATGTGACATTACACATCAGTGGCTTCTTTCTGACTCCTTCTGACTCATCTTCTGACTTGACTCATACGGACTCATACTGGCTCTCCCTGACTCAGACAGAGTCATATTACGTTACCCCTTATATCCGTATGACTCCCTTGTTTTGTATTTAAGCCGTAGCTTTTGAATCGAGACCTCTGCGCGTTTGCAGAGGGTCACTGTGCATCGGGCCGATTTCCAACACATCCGGTGCATTGAGCCACCTGTCCGGACCTTCTTTTTCACCGGTAGGCTGTGTACTAATCAGTTGACTGTAGACGTGATGATAGGAGGAGCGCGTTATGTCCACATCAACTTAACATTGCAATTGAGGGTGACTCGGAGCAAAAGCGGAGGAATCGCAAAAGTGCACAATGAGCAAACGTACATCCAGTGCATTGAGCCACCTGCCCGGACCTTCTCTTTCACCTGTGTACTAATCTGTTGGCAGCAGATGCGATTATAGCAGGAGCGCATTATGACCGCACCGCCTTAAAATTGCAATTGGGGCGACTCGGACCAAAAGTGAAGGAATCACAAAAGTGCAATGAACAAACGTACATCCGGTGCATTGAGTTTTCTGCCCGGACCTCCTCTTTCACCGGTGTGTAAGAATCTGCTGACAGCAGACGTGATCATAGGAGGAGCGAATTACCAGCTTAAAATTCCAATTGAGGGAAACACGGAGCAGAAGTGGAGGAATCGCAAAAGTGTGACACATTTTACTGCACTTTTATTTTTGCGCCTGCGGCGTTGGTCTGTTGCCGAAGGCAGGTGGAGCACAGAATGTCTGTATCAACTCATCATTAACTCGGAAATAGAACGGTGACACAGAAATTATACTTCTAACACATTTCCCCAGCTGATCGGAACTTCACTTTCGCCTGTTCTCAAGTGGTAGGAATATATATCACATCATTAACTGGGTGGTAGAATGACGACCGAAAAAGAAACCATCGTGTGTGCGATCCAAGTTGGTGGAGCGCGAGCATTGCAAAACGGTTGGGTTCTTTTCCACCTTTAATCCGATTGACTTCTTCAACCGAAGTGGTGGGTAGCGAAGTGGCCCACCGCACTCTTCTCATTGATAACGGAAACGAGAGAATGGCAAAGAGGGCATTTGGAGACTACTTTATTCCGAAAGTCGCCTATCCAGAGTTTATCGATTGTGGAAGAGGCTTCCCCTCCGAGGCGGCAGCTCTCTGCTGAATTGCATTTCATTAAGTATAAAGCCGCCGTGCAACTCCGCAGAAGCTTCGTGGAAGCTTCCAGGCCAGCTGCCGCGCACCTTCCACTCAGGCATCTCAAAGTCAGCTGCCACGGGGTTTGCCCCCGGTGTCTGCATAAATGCGCCGGCCAGCCGATTGTCGATCGATCATCTGAGCATCCACTCCTCGTCTACCACCATGTCCGCAAAGACTGTCGCGTTGGCGGGCAATGCCTTCATCACGACGGCGCCGGCGGGCGCTGGCGTGGTCATCAACGACAACGGGCTGGCCAACTGGAACAACGCAAGCACCATCTGTACCGCGTATTTCCGCATGGCCTCCGCCGGCGAGGTGACGGTTGGGGTGAACGCCTACCTGGCCGGCAGTAGCCACAGCTCTATCAGAGTCACCATCAATGGGACCGCGTTCACCGTCCAGCTGGCCGGCACGACCCCCAAAACCTATCCTGTCGGCACCGTCAATGTGGCTGCTCCCGGCTACGTTAAGGTGGACATGCAGGGCGTGACCAAGGACGGTGGATACTTCGGCGACGTGTCGGGGTTGAGCGTGACCACGACCTCAGCGCTCGACTACGCCAATGACCCGGCGAACTACTACTGCCAGTCACGCCGCGGCCCGTCGGTCCACATGGGCTACACCGTCCCGGCCAACAGCGAATACTTCTACAACGAGGTGACCGTTCCCACGGGCCAGGATGTCGTCGGCTCGTACTTCATGGTCGCGGGCTTTTCCGCTGGCTACTCCGGCATCCAGGTCAGAGAAAACGACCGCTGGGTCCTATTCTCCGTCTGGGACGCAGACGACGGCCAGAAGACCACGCTCGTAAGCAAGGGCGCGGGAGTTGTTGACAACAGCTTTGGTGGCGAGGGCACCGGAGGCCAGGCGTACCTCGTATTCAACTGGGTGGCTGGCAACACCTACAAGTTCATCACACGCATTCGTCCTGATGGTTCAGGCAGCACCCTCTACTCGGCGTGGTTCTTCGCGCCCGAGTCGAACTCCTGGCGCTACCTTGCCACCTGGAAGCGTCCTTCCACCAACACGTATCAGTCCGGCGTCCACTCCTTCCTGGAAAATTTCCTCGATACCAGAGGCTATACCGGTCGCCGTGTACAATACAGTAATCAGTGGGCGCGTAACGTGGACGGCACTTGGTCCGAGGCCACCGCCGGTCGCTTCACCGGTGATGCCACCGCGACTAACGCGCAGCGCAAGGATTATGCGGGTGGCCTGGAGAACGGACGCTTCTATCTCCGCAACGGCGCCTTCTTCCCTGACTATGTGCCACTCAACCAGAACTTCAACCGCCCGGCTACTGGCCAACAGCCGACGGTCGATGTGAACACCCTACCGACCCAGTGAGGCGATAACCAAAAAGAGCTGCCTGAAATCCGCCTTGTAAGTAGGAGCCATCTTGTACGCTTCCATACTTTTACTACTGCGCAACCGGTAGTTGTAGTAGCACCTATGCAATTTTCTTTCTTTAGTCCCTAGTCTTACAATTTGTACTTCGCGCCCGCTTGATTAAGCGCGCGCTCTTAGCGTGCTCGTGTGGAATTCTCGAAATTGATGTCAACCCTTGGTACACAAGCAAAAGGTCTGGCCCGGATTGCGAGACACCTGTTTATAACTAAAAAATGATGTTCCAGAGGCGTAGAAGAACACCATAAATAAATTACGCTTGGCATAACTGACACCCTTTACGATGACGAAATTCCCGAGGCTCGGATGGCTGGAGTTCAGTTCCTACCAATATCTGTCTTCGAAGGTTGGGGAATGTATCAACGAATACGCGGGATCTCAACTGATCTAACCTAGAGATATCTCCTTACTGAGCTCTCTTGTGCCAATACTTGTGAAACTCCTATCAGATTCTGAGAAAGATATTCGGATTGCAGCGCTTCAGATGTGGTCTGATCTCGCCAAACAAAGTGTGTTTTTCTCTTATGTTTACAGATGTGTTTCGCAACACAATAAATGAAACGTTACCAGCTCTCCTCGATGTCGAAAATACAAGTAGCAGTGCGAACTCGTCTAAGATGGTCAGTAATGCTCGTATTAGCTGCCGGAGCCCTTTTAATCATTGACCAGGCATTTTTTCTGATATTGTGACTTGCGTCGCCTTCTACATTACTGGTTGAAGGAAGACTCTGACAATGAGGTTAAAACTGTAGCACTGGCCACATTATCCTAAATTTCTTGAGAAGGTGTGCTTCAGAATAGCATTCACTGGGTAGAGTAGCTCACAAGTTTTTTCAGAGGCATTCCGGCACGCTGTCGCGGAGGCGGCCCCTGACGTCATGTCTGAATTCGGCAACACAGCCTGGTTTGTTCGTCTTCAGGTGCTTCAAGCACTATCCGTATTCTCCAGAAACGGTGGGCCATTCCAGAGATAGACGCTCTTATAAGTTGAATTTCAGACAGAGGCGTTCGGTGAAATCATAAACAGTTTCAGTCCAAAGATCATGGCTTCCCTGAAAGATGAAGATGATGATGTTCGAATCAAAGGTCTGGAAATTTATTGAGGCGTATTCAACCAGGTTGTCCACGATTTGTGTATCCTCAGTGTTGCCATTCAACCCTCGATTCAGAAATTTCTCAAGATTCAATCAACCAGGTATCAGTCACCGCTAATGAACGGTGGGAGCATGATACTTAAAATCCGCTAGTGTAGCGGTTGTTTTGATATATCACTGCAGCGAGCTTTTAGCATTTGTTTAAATGCTGATACATGCGTCCGCCATCGGGCTGCATGACGTGGGTATTTGGACGACGTCGATCAAAAATTCTCGCCATGGCGATCAAATGGGATTAAATGCTGCCGACATCGTCGGCGACAACGACGAGAAATGTATTCGAAAAATCACGCTAAAAATCACGAAAAAATTACAGGAGACGGGATGGAACTGTACGATACTTGTTAAGAGGTAGAGATGATAGATTAACCGTTCTTTAACGATTAGCTTCGCGATTCTTTGTGTTTCTTTGGTCTCATCCCCATCTGGTCTAACCCCTCCTGTTCTTCTCTATTCTTGCGCCGTATTTCAACACTCAAAGAACCCACGAACAGCTACGCTGCAATGCCCCCAGCATTGTAGATTTTATCTCGCTCCTTTTGTCATTGATATTCTCACTGTGGCCGAAAGTAACAGCCATCCAGCTGCGCCGCAATGCTCCCCTTCCGGCTTTCGCTCTCCTGCTCCTCGTCTCGGCGGCTCTCGGCGTCCAATCTCCTCTGCACAGTTTAATTTTACAGCTGAGAACCCCATCTGGCTCATCAGCTGATCGACGCGCAGTTTGGTCTTGACAGAATGCTATCAATTCCCGCTGCGCGGCAGCCTGCGGTGCAGCTTAATCAGGCTGGGAAGCCACGTACCTCCGTCATATTTCGCAGATATAACGGGCTTCATTCCCCTGCGTCTACCCTGGCCATCTTCCCCCACCCCCCCCCCCCTTTCTCTCGCACCTGAAATTATTTGAATTGCAAAAATTCTTCCGGTAACAATTCGTCTCGGGATCTATCAGTGTCTCCCTGCTACGTGGATCTTCTTTATTTCTGGGTTGACTGTGTTGGCTCTCGCTTGGACTGGCATGGGCATCCACTTGGGTTTATTCTTCAAAACAATTGTCTATATTTGCCTATAAGGTGCTGCTCGCAACATGGATTGTTCCGCTCCTGGCGCCCCTCAACCTTGATTCTGGTCTTTCTGGTGGTATGACCGTACTGAACCAATGGCATACCTAGGCACTTATTGTGCATTCACAATTTGTGGTCCGTATTTGGCTTTGGCCCGGTTGTATTTCATGCTATGTCAATATATATGTTCCTTCCTTTTTCCTGCCCTCTGATTCATTTCCGGAGCGAAGCGGAGGTCAGTCTTGTGTAGCTAAATAATGCATATGATAGCCGCTTTACTCGGATTACCCCGCCTCCAATTTCCGGCTGCTGCCGATCTCCCATGCTCTTGTGCACCGCGGCAGGCAACGGTCAGGCCGGAGTCGACTGATATACCATATCATCGGGCACGGTGAGCGCTGCCACGACGCTCGACACCCACGGCCCGGGCACGCGCCAGGGACCCCGCACCACACCTCCTACGGCGCTACGCTCGCTAACCCTAACTCTGAAGTAGGCTCAAAATAGTTCAGATTACAAAATTGAACATACGGGGTGATTCTCTGTTACTCTTGTATTTGTATGGAGGAATCATCCCAAAATATTCATGGGCTGCTGAGATATACCCCCCTCTTTATGAATCTACATCTCTGCCCATTCCCGTGCCGTTATCTTGTCATTCTTCATGTGTTTATCCACAAACCCAATTTTCAGACCTGGAAATCACCCAAAAACATCGGCACGCCCAAGAATATTGAATGTCGGTCACCTTCCTATTCCGGACGCTGGAGGTTTGATGCTTGCTGCAGCGTTGTCCCATCAGTGGCTGTGATCACACGTCTTTTCTTTTCGCACACCCCCACCCACCTTCGGACCCTAATGCTTTGTGCACCCACCACGGTACGTCTAACAAGTTCCTAGACTTCCAATAACTTACATCAACCCTGCTAAAGGCTCTTTAGAACCCATCCTACGCCGATTTGGGCTTAACTCCATGCCGATGCGCGTGGACTTGCAATACGGTGAGTACGCTGTTTCGATAACCTTTCCATTA
This sequence comes from Mycena olivaceomarginata, assembly GCA_029378375.1. Classification (NCBI taxonomy): domain Eukaryota; kingdom Fungi; phylum Basidiomycota; class Agaricomycetes; order Agaricales; family Mycenaceae; genus Mycena; species Mycena olivaceomarginata. Next base: position 274,260 of record JARKIC010000367.1, on the reverse strand, counting down.
CGCCCCCCATCTAGCTCGCCGCCGTCTTCGGGCGATGCCGTCACTGCAGCTCGCTGCCGCCGTCGGAATTCGAAGTCCCGCCCACTGCGCACGCCGGCTTGGAACACGCTGCTCGCGTACTTCGGAAACGCTGCTCGTCACTTCCCGCAGTGGTAACGGCCTACTTCCCACAGTCCCTAGCCCGTTTTCCGCCGGTAGCGCCCGCTCCGTCGCGCTGCATGGTCGCTACCCCCGGACTGCCTCACCACCGCGCCGCCGTCTTGCTGCCTAGCTCGTCGTCGCCGTCTCCGCCACGTCACCACAACGCTGTCTCCGCGCACCCGCCTCCCCTTTGCGTCACCACGCCCATCCCACGCGTATCCCGCTTCTCCACGCACCCCCATCGCTGCACCTCTTGCACGCCGCCTATCCGGCGTCCGCCGAATTCCGTGTCCTGCCCACGCGCCCTCACCGCGCCTGCACATCCCTGCGCGTACGCTTTGCCTGCGGCGTCGCCGCGCATGCCGGGCACCCTCCGCGCTGCACTCCTCTGCACTGCGCCAGCCCTGCATCTCGCCACAGCGCTGCCTCCCGCATTTCTACCGCGTCGCGCCGCCCGCCGCACCCACACGTCCTGCGCGCCGCGCCGTCGCCGCCCGTGCCCCGCCCCGTCCCCATGTGTCCTTCCCTGCCCGACGACGTTCCTGCTGCTGCCGCCTACCCCATTCCGCCCGATATCCCCTCCCTCTCGGACACGTTCCGCTGCGTGTCCCATGCGTTGCCCTTCATCTGCCACGAGCCCCGCAGCCACCGCGCTTGCCGCTGCGGCGCCTCTCGCGCCTCCCCTCCTTCGCCTTACCCTCTGATGTCGCCTACCATGCCCTTGCCGTCGCCAACGTCGTGCCCTCCCTGGTTCCCCGCGCATCCACCCTCGACGGCGTGTTACGTTTCCCGTACGCCCCCACGCGCGACTTCTCCACCGCACGTCCACCGCATCACACACTGCATATCTATACGCACCCCACCGCGCCGCTACCCACGGTCGTCCCGCACTCCGCATCTCCGCATCCGCCGCTGCCTTGCGAATGGCGGCCCTAACGAAATCAACGTACTCCGCAATCTCTTCCAACGCCGCGGCTCCCCATCTTTTCCGACCTGCCCCAATGGATCTCCCTCTCTTGCTAACATGCGATGGCGCTACGGGTTAGGCCAAATCCCGAGGCCATCGAGGACACCATAGCTTATGAAGGTGAGGGTCAATGTCCTCTTTTCATGCGGGGGCAACTTCTACGAACCAGGGTTGTAAATTGCGGTGAAGCAAGTCGATTTGTTAATTACGGCGAGCACTTAACTCCAGGCAGAGTCCAAAGCAATCCCAATCTGTCCGAGGAATCGCCAAGGACCACAGAAGCATTTTATTTTGGTATTTGCAGGTTGCGGGCAAAAACGGAACGATCGGGCATCAGCCGCACCGCCTCACCACTCTCTGCTTTCTACCACCAGCATCCGGGGCGTCCGAGTCTCCGCTATCCGATCCATCCACATATCGGCCAATATTCACTGTTGTTCTGCCGTTTCCTTGAGTCTCAAGATCTCGGCAGTGGACAGACCGCTTTCCCGCCCGTGCTTCTGGCGGCGAGCTCAGGCCGAGCTACAAATTGATATCGTAACCAAGAGGTTGGATCCAGGCAGGAATTATTGCACAAGGATTCTCTTCAAGCAGCTGCAGGATTCACTCCCAGGCACACCCAACCGCAAGAGTTAGCTACGATCCGCCATCGTATCCACTAACGTCTCCGTGTGTTTATGAAATCTGATTGGCAGGCATTGTTACATTTTGTTATGATCGTACGTACTACTCAATCTGGAGCCAGCTGTTTTCGTTCTGTGGAGTACCGTCACTGCCGGCTTGACTCGTATCTCACATCTGGTTCCTGCCAAATCAGGATTGTTGGCTGTGAACGTTCGCTTAGAGACAGTCGCATTCCACGAGGGCCACCGCTGATATGCATCCAAGGAAGTGCCAACGACTCAATGGGTTGCCGGGGCTCTGACACCATCATCACTGTGCCCTCTGTATCAGCCTTCGCGACGAGGTGGATCTGCAACAACCTTGGAAACGCACTACGATTGGGTTGCCTTCTGGGGCGAATCTACCAATTCAGCGGAGCTTGATGCAACTGCTCCGGCGTGGAGTCCTAGGTCTCGCCTTCGCGCCTTTATGCCCGGCATCCTTATTTCTGTACCCGACACGGGATCTACCGACGATCGACTTTCAGGAGCTGTATAACTGTATACGGCCATCATTGCACATTACAACGGCGCAGATACACCCCCGATTTGGCTCAGCACTATCCTCGTCCACCGTACTTAAGCAATAGGCAAAAACCGCTCAAACCACCAGAAATTCCCCTACTACTGCACAAATGCCTCAGCGACACGTTCGATTCTCCTCCACCAGCACGGTTCACTCGTTGCCTCCACTGGTCAGGAGCTCCTCATCCTCCTCATCAGCATCTTCTTCGGGTCCTCCAACGCCGCCGCCCATTTCATATCGGGGTTTACCTGCACCGTCTAAGCGGCGCCCAAGCTCACAGGCAAACGACCCTCATCGCCCTGGCAGTACCACCTCTCCTCACATACGACATCTCCCTCTCCCCCTCCACGCTCTCAACTCGCAGCCCAACACCGCTCTCCTCCGCGCGCCTCCTCGAGCCCGCGGTGTATCCGCCCCTCCCGCTCATCTCGCTTGTCACGCCGCACCTCCCTTGGACCCTCGCCGTCCCCACAACCAACGGCAAATATGTTACGGTCTCTGACGTGTTGAGCGCATTATACTGCGCGCTGCGCGTAGGCGCGACGCCGGGCGAGTTCGCGGCGCTGCGCACAGAGGAGCTGATAAGCCGTGTGGGGGCGGCGTACGTGCGGCGGTGCGAGCGGTTGCGGGGGCAGTCCCGCTCCGGCTGCGCGCGCGAACAGGCGGAGGGCGTGAAACGCGTAGATTTCCTGTTGGGGTACACGACGTTCTGCGGGATCGTGCCGACTGCGGACCCGGGCGTTTGGCAGCTGAAGACGGCGTGAAGCGCGCTCTAGATTTGAAGTATCCTTATTGGCATTTACCTCATGCTACCATCGACTCGATTAGGTATAATCGTTGAGTTTAGATCTGTACAATATTCGCTGTATAGTTAGCCTCGTAGAATAAATTTAGGTGCTCTGTATTGGGCTGCTATTCATTTTGCGCCGGACAATGCGGTATTGGCTTGGGTCCAGTCCGCGGTGTTTGAACCCAGGAACATTACACAGCAGACCAACGTACTGAAAGAGCCTGGAAGGTAATCATGACATAAAACAGCGAAAAAGTGCGAAGATGCCAATCGCACATCAGCGAAGCTTTTCGGCGGTGTAAGAGAGAATCTATACAAGATCAGTTTCGTACGGACTGAAAGAAATTTTAATCCGTTGCGCATGCCTTTTAATTCGTTGCGGGGGGTATAGGATGAACGGAGGGAAGGGAAATCGTATCTATTCACTGACTCAGAGTCTGACCTTATCCCAGGGATGCTGGTAATCCAGTGCATTACAGCACATCGATTGGACGAGGGCGTCGATAACTTCACATGAACCAGTTGCATCGTGGCAGAGAAAAAGAAGGTGAATCACGCGCCAATTTTCCTGTGTTTTTTTAAGGTGAAACTCTTTGTTTCAAGACAGCTGAAAGCATCGCCGAAACAAGTCGTTGCAGCGCACCTTTCGGCAGTTTTGAATACACTCCCTTTCTTTTCATCTAATTTGGCCCGAGAGTTCACCTCTCAGCAGACTTTGCTTACAATAAGAGTAAAATATATTCATCATAAGGCCTTTGACAGTTTCTCTTTCGGGGTCTGTTTCACACCAAATCAAAACATCGAGTGCATTCATTTTTTTTTCTTTTCATCTACTCTTGCTTACCATCATTGACCTAGGTCAAAATTTTACTTTGCCCGGTGTGCGTCATAGTGACTCGAGCAACATCACTGATGGCCGGCGGGCCCCGGATATAGCCGAGAGTATGATGCGTCGAGACAACGTTGAGAAACAATGAGAAAGCGAGTCGTAAGGCAATTGCGCCAGTCCCACCGCTCACGAGAGGGGTCATACTGCGAGATAGCCTGGCCAAAGAAACTCTATAAAGGTTGCGAAACTAGGGGAGGAGCGCTGATCGCGAAGTTGAACCGAAACACAGAAATCCGTTACTCTCTCAGAAAGGTGTTCTCCGAATATTGAGATTCCAAAAAAACTGGCGCATGTCCCTGTTGGGTATGTACTGAATTCATAGGTACGTCAGATGCACGGATCAAAGGACACTTGTATCGGAGTCAGAATCGTCCGCCGGGTCATCGTGCAGCCCTAATTCTGCTTCGAAAGGCGACTGCACAAACGTGGGCGCTGGAGGTATATCTGCCGCGGAGGAATTGGCCAAAATGAAATCGTACAGCAGTGTATGTGTCCTTAGTTCATTCGAGATTACATTAGATCGCAGAATTTCAACCCAAGCACTCACTCGTTCTGATGTGTGATGTTCCCGAAGTGCGGCGCGCCTTCGAGAGTGTGGATTGTTGCGTCGATGTTGGCGACACGCAGGAGAGCGAGGAGATCCTCTGCACAAGAAGGAGGATATACGATGTCTTCGCTGCCGTGGACAAGACTGACGGGGCACCGAATGCGTGCAAACGCGGACAGGGACTCGGAGGATGTGCGCTGGGGCTGGTTCAAGTAATATTTCACCGTGACGGTGTGCATCAGGCCCGCGTTCTCGCCGGTCCAGTTGCGCTCGGCAGCTGTGACACTAATTGTGCATAACCTAGGATGTGTGAATGTCAGATATATGTGATGTGGGCTAGGATGAACAGGAGGTGGTCGCATATTTCATACTAACTCACGATTTGATGAGCGGTGTCTCGATATTGTGGTTGCTGTACGCGAACTGCAGTCCTCCCATGAGGGCATCGCCCATCACGGCGTGGTCGACGGTTTCATGCTGGCCAGCCTCTTTCATATAGTTCGCAATTTCCTGACGGCCTTCGAGGCTCTCTACGGGCTGTCCGAACGCGGGAGATCGGTTTGGGTTTCAAAATCAAGTTGCTACCAATATTGACGTACTTCCTTCATCGGTGGCGGTGAGACCAAGAAGAGGGACAAGACTTTCTCAGGGGCGGCGATAGCTATCTCTAACGCGGCGCATGCGCCCATCGAGACTCCGACGAGATGGCAGGTGGATATTTGCAGTGCCTCCTTCAAAGCGGAGAACTGAATGAGGCCGAGCGAAAGGACCACAGCATATGACGCACCATGAGCTTCAGAACGTCCTGGGCGGCGACCTCACTTCCATATGTATCCTCCACCTTTGCTGTTGTCCATCCATGTCCCCGCAGGTCCATCGCGACGAGATTGAACCGCCGTAATCGAGTATCGGCATATACAGCTGAAACCCAGCATAAATGTGAGGTAAACTCTCGGAATTCATATCTCGGCTCACGGTGGAATATGGCCGAGCTAACGTAGACTGGGTGTAGGAAGAGAACAGTGGGAAGACCTTGCACAATGTTGGTGGTCGACTTATCCGTGGGGGTGGCGATGGTGTAGGCAAAGTTCTCAGAGCCAGTGACTGTCTCGAGAGAGATGCGCGGCATTGAAAGTGGGGGCTTGGAGCAGAGTTTCGAGCCTTTTATTGGTCTTGATGGTTATCTGTGGATCACGTCCGGATGGTTGCCGGACGGTGCGTCGATGGGGATGTTTGAAATCGGATGGCGCATATTGCGCAGAGGAACTCAGCTGCAATTGCATTTCTACAAAAAGTTGTGTTCCAGATTCATTCAATTTGTTGGATTCTGGCAACGTAGAGGGCTGCCAGTGCTCTCCGCATCTAGGAGTTCAGACTAACCCAGAAAGTAGTCACACATGTGACATGTCTTCCGCCCAGACCGCCGATGATAGGACAATCATATCTGCTGTCTTCCAAGTCAGGGAGAAGTGGTTAGAAATAACTTTAGATTCGTTACTAGAAAGCGCCGACCACGTCGGCACAGTCCTTGCCCAATATAGGGATAGATAACGACAGTGTGGGCCCGCGCCCGCGCGGCAAATTAATACAGAGCTCCGCCCAGCGGGCCCCCGCAGTGAGCGGAAGCCCCGCGTAGCGGTCGGGGTCTGGGGTTGAGCCCGCCGTCCGGGCCGGCGTTCATATTGATATGCCGACGTGACATGTGACGTGACGACTTTCCTGAGTCCCCGTGGTTGGGTTGGGCCACATGCCGGTGGGAAGCTGGTTACTGTCTACGAGAGGCAAAATCTAGGCCGATGAGGTTTTGAATCATGACTGAAATGACAGCAGCGACACCACGGCATTTATTACAGCACTTTTTCCAACGCATCAACTATTATTAGTGAACTTTTGATGCAGCATGCTTGGCACGCGACGTGGACGCGCCGGGGCCACGTGATTGTGCCGAACCGAATCGAACATGAGCTTCTTGCGAACCAGCTGCGTTGTCCAGCTTCGCTTTCCTGGGAAAACCTTTCTCTCCTCTTCCCATTCCATTATTATCATGGGGATGCTCTTGAATGTGACTCCGAGCTCGTTCCATCGCCAGTTTCAAATGCGCGGGGCGCATGATTTGCAGAATAGAGTGAGTAGAAGGGCATGTCTCATCGCGATCTCTCCACGGTGTAGTCCTTCTCTAACCCCGCGTGAATAGGAACAGTGAGGAAATTAATTCATATATACGACACTGAATGAAGTACATGCAGGCGAGTCTTCCTGATGAGACCCTTAAACTAGCGGTCCTTTACAAACAAGGAACTGTGATCAATCGTGATAAGCGTCTTCAGAAAAGAGATGAGCAGGCATCTTTCACAAAGGGAGAAGCCTGACAACGTACCATACAAGGTCTGCTTGCTTCCCGTCGGTTCGCTCTCGGATATGCAGCTCGGCAACGGTGGTACTGAAATTTTGAGCTTTCAACCGAATGGGCACGGGGGAAGATGTTGGCGTAGGAACATGCGCCCACCCGAGTCCTACGCGGACGTATATAAGCATGTTCGCGCTGCTGACGATGGCGGGCGTGACGTCGATGAGAAAACGAAGGTTGGACCGCGTGGCGTAAGCGATCACGAAGAAGAGCGCCCAAATCGTTGAGAGCGCGGCACTTTCGACGATTATGGCGACGATTGACTGGGCGGACGTGAGTCCGCTGCGGAGGTGGGAGGGAGAATGAAACGAACATTGAGGGTGCGCCCCCCTGTAGGCTTCAGAACACTCTGCACTCGCCAGAGCCTCCAGCCAATCAACGCTGAGCATCAGAGACGTTTAATTGCTGGTTATAGGACGAATATGGAAGTACCCACCGGTACAATATATATTGGTACTGCATCGAGGTGAGTTATGACCCGCGAGCGATAGAAGTCGCGCACTGACAAGACAGTAGAGGCGCAGTCCGCAATGATCCACCCATTGGCCAGTTGAAGGACGCTATCTCCGGGCTTGAACTGAGAGAAGTCGTATGCCACTCCGATAGTACTTGCTATCGGACATGAGAATCAGTAGGAGTGATGGGCGACCTCAGTTTCAGCGCACTAACCCACAAGCCCCATGAGTGTCAGTGCTGGAAGGATCATCACGTATCTGTTTATATGCGACCACACCGTCCAAAGACGATGGACCTGAATAGTGTTTAGTGCCATCCGTGCTTCCTTCGGCGAGAAAAGATACTCACGACCAAGGCATCCGCAATAGCAAGAGAGACAAGCAAAAAGGTGCTTTGCTCGATTTGCGTCGCCTGTGAGTAATCTCCGTAGAATTTGAGAGGATTCACTCCATTATCCACCGTGACGAATGCCAGGAAGAGTCTATCAATCGTAAGCACCCAATGCTGGTTTGAATGAGCCCAAGTAAATAAGCGAGCAAGCTGAGTAAAACACGTACACCTGTGACTACGATGAAGAGCAAAATCCCGCCACAGAATATAGGCGAGAGCCACACAGACCCCTGGGGCCGCAATCCGCGGGTGTGGGCGGTGAATAGCAGGTAGAGAGAGGTGAGGAAAAGGACGAGGTAGATCCCATAAAAGAAAGTTTCGATGATGACCGTAGCCAGTGCGGAGGAAATACGCGGGACGGTCAACATCCTGGGTGGGGGAACGGCGAAAGGACGGGGCTGTTACAGTGCACCTGGACTCACTGACAGCGCTTTTTAAAGAGATCCCGGGACGATGTAAGCATCTCCGCTGATGACGATTTTCTGGATCACTGTGGGTCCGGGCCAAAGAGAAATCGATCGTACGTACCGAATATCGGGTGGAGGGGTAACAAGTGAGAACCCAGAGCTTTAGTCAAAATTCGTGCCCCCCAAAAAGGAATGAGGACCTACGTGAATCGGAAATTGTTGCTCTGCACTCTGGCGCTAATCACGGAAAGCTGTACAGCCTGCCTTCTCGGATACACGGCATTGTTTGGTGACCATAAGACGCCGCTGTTGGTAGTCGGTCCTATTTTGATTCAAGATCCCGGTCGGTTCCATTGAGAGAGCGTGAATAATGAATCTTAGATACGCAGTTTCGTCAGTGAGTAGGCATCACAGCGAAATTAAACAGGGCTTGAACTCACAGTGCGGCCAAAATCTTCCAAAACTGCGAAGTGCCTGTTTGAAACTAGGTTATGATGATCAGAATCGACATTGCTGTTGGAAACATGGGAGACGTGCACATGTGGATCGAAACACAGGAATTACAAGAGCGCGGTGGGGTGCCTCGGTTGAGGAAAGCCGCCGGAACAGTGAGGATTGCTTGAGGAGACAAGCAGCACACATGGGTGAGCTTATTTGAAGTAGAATGTGCCATTGACGCAGGCACCGTACCAGAGTTGTGGACGTGATTGACCAAAATTTGGCTTCAGACAGATGCGCGCGATTTTATGAAGAGAGAGAAATATCACGATGTACTGCATGCCTACGCTGAATCACTGTGGGAGTTGAGTTATGAGCGCCTCTGTTAGCGGAGTAAAGACGTGCGGGTCATATTGATATTTAGAGTCCTCTCGGTGTGTAAAATAAGAAGGAAATTACCAGTAGCAGACGGGAGAAAATCCCACAAACTGGTGCACCTCGAGAATCCCAACCGATATGTCCGTTGTGTCGTTTTCGACGGTTTTGGAAAGGATTCGTATGCCCACGTTCAATATCCCTGATTTCCTGACATTGATTAGTTGATAGCTGACTTGCAGATGATATTTACCTACGCACTAGGTGTTCATCGCTGCCACCAAGACACGGAGCATAGCTTGTCCATGTGAACAGAAAAGTTTCTGTTCACGCGGAAAATTCTATACAACAATGGCTCAATTCTATTGAGAGTTCAAATCAGATTGAGAGGTTGCAGTTGGGTTGCAGTAAGGAAAAAACCGACCAGATGAGAACTCGCCGCGCGACACGTAGAAGGGCATTGTCCCTGGATGCAAGAGGGCCGTTGTTTCAGGTAATTTGTGTTCGATCTCCCACGGAAATGCAGGTTACACCGGCCATGTTTCCGAGTGGCAGGTAAGACTTGGGTAAGACATCATGATGTGGAAGAAGAGAGATGCGGCACACACTGTGACACAGCCTCCATCACTCACGGCACGTACCAGTGCCGAGCTAATCGGAGACCGACCCGACCGATGTCCTCTTCGAATTGTTTCCCCCTCGCATTCCAACCTCTAGGACCTTATTTCGACCTCATCATGGCGAGGTATCAACCAGATCTCGCGTCGGCCATACAATGAGTGAGTTTGTGTCGATTGTTGGCGGTGAACATGACGGGCACTTGGCGGGAGGAAATTGGAATAAGGTGCGGAATTTTAAAAGGAAACCTTGGGAAGGTGGGCACTGAGGACCTCGTTTCGAACGGGTCTGACGGGATTTTGTGGCTAGAGCGACTGCAGTGGTTGTGGTAGCATGTCGCAGACGCTCCGTGACCTCGCGAACTCGGACCGGGCCGTAGGCTTGTACGCTGGGCCATGAACGGGCAAATGAATCGGCGTGAGATTCGTCGTTGATCCTGAGATGCAGACGTGCCGCAATAGTTCTAAACAACAAACTGACACACAAAATCATAGAATGGCGCAAATAAATAGAAGCGAAAATAGCCATGTTCCGTGAGGCGATCGCCGGGGGGAGGAATTGGTGTTCGTCCTGGGCGCCGGTCAGCCAGTCCGCGACGAGTCTCAAAATACGTACGGGGGGGAAGCAGAATCAGAGGCGGACCCAGGCGTAGATCCACTGGTGCCAGCAGCCACATTGCCGGACGCAGAGGACGATCCCGATGCGAGGGGGAGCACGTACCCCGCGATCAACTCAAAAGTGTACCCGGTTTCACCATCCCGCTCCGTCGCGCTCGTCGTGTAAAAGTGGTCTCGATTCGTGGGGCTCCACGATCGGTATAGCGGCACGCTCCCGCACAACTGCGTGGAGTAGATGAACATGGGAGTGAGGCTCTCGATAGTGTAGCCGCCTGCGGCTGCGCTGTTCGCCTCTGAGGTATTGGTAGTGTAGAAGTGGTCGGTGGCGTCGCCATTCCAGAGGCGGATGAGATGTGTTGTAGAAGAGACCGCGGTGGGGAAAACAGCGAAGCGGGGGCCTTCAGGAAAGTAGCCACCCGAGTTTGCAGCACTGTACTCCGTGTTGTTTGTCTGGGGAGAGAATGAAGCTTATCAGCGGGGCGCGGGGCTGGGGGCTGAGCAACGGGGTGCGAGTGGCGTACGGTATAGAAGTGATCACCAACTGCATCGTTGAAGTCTCGAAATACAGGCACGGCCTGAGAGGGATCTGCACACGAGTCTGCGAGGACCTGGATGCCGTATTCAGTGGGGGATGCTCTGCAGACTTGGAACCCCGTACCTGGACGACGTGAGTCGTCACTAACGCTACGAGCAGGGAGTAGGGTATCTTCATTGTTTCGCGCCGACGAGCGCCGTTAAGGAGGAACTAATACGGTGTGCGCTTGCGCGTGGCAGAAGAGGGAGAGCAAGAGCGGCAAAAGTGGCCGCTGGCCGGCGCGACCCGCTGTTTGGGCTGTGTTTGGTTCAAAGAGCACTTCAGAGGATCGGATAATTGATGGTGATCTGTTCTGTTGATGTCCGACTCGGACTTCTTTTACGTCATCGACACACGTGCACCTGGCACCGTGGAATCAAAAACACGACTTACGCTCGGCCGGTTTGGCTTTATCAATTCGCCGCTGACGCTGCCGCACGTCCTCGATGTCCTCTGCATAGATACACGCTCGCCACTCGTGAGCATGGTCGGCGGGCTGTACATCGTCTCTCTTGTTGCATTCAGTCTCACCCTCTAGCGCTCAACTCCGATTTGACTCCAGTCAGCGCGCGCCACCTGTCGCGTTGGCTCTTTCTACTTGTACATCACTCCGCTGGCGCCAGGCCCATCCGCCCTCCCGCCGTTTACCACCCCATGACTGTGATGGGTGCGGACATCTTCGTCCACTGTCTCGACGAGACAGAGACTTTCCCTTATGACTCTCCGAATCCGCTGCCGCCCGGATGCTACGTCCTCTTCGACCTCAACAACAATCCTTATCCTTACCTCGTCGGTCGCACCATGCCCAGACCCACCTCCACCAAGACGCAACCCACCTGGAATGTCCCCGATGATGATTCTCGTGCCTCTTACCGCATGACAGTGTGCGTTCTGCCCAATCCATTGCAACCTCCGCTCATTATTACCCCAGAACCCTGTCCCGGAGCCTCTCGCCAGCCAGGCTCGCGAGCGCGACCGCGGGCTGTGCTGTTTCGCTGGCCGCCCCTCGGACTGCATCACCTGGGTCATTCCCCCACTTCTTTCTGGGGCTGTTACCGTGAGTCTGTTTGCTCCGCCGCTTTGCGCTCACCTCACCCTTTCGCAGCCGCTCCCCTTTTCACTCGAGTGTTGCCTCTCCCCGGACAATGTCTTCACAATCTCATCCGACCTCCTCAAGGCGTACCACGACAACCGTATCACCGTCGACCCACAGGTACAAATGTGGCTGTATGCCCCCAGGCTCTTCACAAAACCTAACTCCACAGGATGGATATCGCATCGTCCTCTTCGAAGATTTTTTACATGTTCCTCTGTTGAATTGCCTTGGCTCGTTGCCTTCGTCCGGCCACTTCTGGCACGCCAGCCTGTGTTAGACGTTGGCCGTACGCCTCGCTGGTTGCGATGTCCGCTTTGACGGTGTCAGCGCAATCCAGGCTAGGGAACTTCTCGATGAGCTCACCTGGGACGGGAACCACACGGTCCCCCAAAGCTCCGAGTGGTCCACCTCTACCGAGCAGGAGGCCATACGGACGTTCTTTTGGGCGCGCGCTGGCGCACCGGCATCGCGACAAGAATGGGAGGAGCGCGAGCGCACCCCGCCGCTGTCGCCCTCGCACTTCATTTCCAGCTCGTCCGACGGAGTAGATCCAGTCTCTGACAACACCGCCAGTCGTCAAAACTCTGCTCGAACAAACTTTTTCTGGCTTTTATTTGAGAGATGGTGGATTTTCATATACTGATGTGGAAGAGTCTCCTGGTTTCCTCCATTTTCTTTCCCTTGGGGTTTTTGAATTCCGCTAGACCACAACCAAGAATCAGGCCCAGTGTCATGTTCGGCATTGTATGGTGTTTTTCTCTCACAGTTGACGGTTGACGGCACAATTTCCAAATTAAATCCTGCCCTGGAGCCCTGCACTCAACAAGGATACTTGAGGGAGGAGGGCCGTTGCGATGTGCAGCAGGACTCGTACTTATGTATATCTGCTCTCGCTCATCCTGACTCCCCTCGCGCTTCCGCTACGTAAGTCTGTTCCGCACATATTTTCAATTTGGATGGACCCAATCGAAAATTTCTACCAAAGCTCTCTACTATCACACGGTCTGGGCGAATAACTCGCTTATACAGCCAGGTGTGTGTTCTGTTGATTTGATTCTTCTATTGGAAGCTCTGAAACCGCTCACCAGTGCCAGAGACGAGGACCGACGGTGCTGCTGCGTAACACATCAACTGCAGATGGTGATGGGTTGCGCGTCTCCCAATTTATTGTTATATCTGTTGGTTTGCTGCTTCTGTTGCACTCCCTGTGAATATTCCTCTCGATAAGTTCCGCTCACCTGTTTGTTCACTTGCCGTCTTCGCACTCTTTCTATTTTTTCGCCACTTCTCACAGTTGCCCCGAATTTGTCCCCCATTTTAACGCATTGCTGTATTTTCCCAGCGAGCATTGTTTACATTCAAGTAACAGGTGATACTATGCAAGAATTTTGTTCCATTTGTCCAAGTCTTGAGAAGTTCACCTCCCTGAGTTCAATAGAGCTCTGCCTACCCCTCACTCGGGAACGAGTGAGGTATCGTGTCGCCCGGACATAATTCAACCGGTGTGGGTTGACCTATACGGTAATTTATACCTGTGGGTAAGAGGTTTCAGTTCAGTCGCCACCACATCGGGAGCCCGATAAATTACCATATAGGTTGAGCAGAAATTGACCTCGAGACTTCGAGTTTCCAGAGTTCCCCTTTTTACTTGATGCATTGAATTTCAGGAATGCTTTCGGGAGCACCGAGACATCAGCTTTCCCGGAATGCCTGCCGGAGCGAAGCGAAGGCACGTCTTGTCCAAGTTCAATAGCATCAGCGAGAACCATTTTGAGCCCATTGTCCCGGATGGGGGGTTCCAGCAATTTCGTGCCGTGTCAGGAGCAAATCCGTCCACTGCTGACCACCCATTCACAAGGACAAGCATAACAAAATGCATTTTGATTGATTCGACAACCAAGGATGCCTCTAGTACTATTCAGCCCCGAATGCAGAAATGCATTTCCGGTCCGAGAAGTCGCCTCTGCCCAATGTGGTTCCAGTATTTGCCTCAGACCGTCACTCTGTGGATCTGCATCCACAGCTTGAACCCTCACTCGGCTGGTACCGGTATCGGCTTCTCCGCCATCGCAGCTAGACGGAAGATATGTCGCGGTTGGGGAACCTGTGAATCATCAACGTAGTCAATCACCGGCGTATCTGTTTGACCAAGTCATAATTGATATAAATCAAATACAACTCCCAACTGCAACTGCTACGACTCACGAATCGTCGAACGGTTGTCGAACATCACGATCGTTCGCGGGCTCCAATGGACGCGGGCTTGGATGTCATGTGAACCAATCAAATGTTGAAGTAAAAACTCGGAGATGGGCTTCCATTCAGCGCCTTTCAACCCGACTGCGCCCGTGATAAACTCCCCGTTAATAAAGATGCAGCGAGCCCCAGTAATTGGGTGAATCCGGACAAGAGGATGGACGGTCGTGATGGGATCCTTGCGCACTAGGCTCCCCGCAAGTCGTGCTTGGTTTATTATGTTGGCTGACGAGTGCTTTACTTGGATTCCGTCGAGGAATTTCTGCATTGCCGGAGAAAGCCGCCTAAACGAAAAGTTTGAGTTCGGATGTGGTAAAGTGTGTGGAAACACACCGGTATGCCTCATCTGTGGCTGCAAATACAGTATCGCCTCCAACTTTTGGACCGTCCAGGAGGCCAAGCATAACATACCCCGGAGGCTGCATTTCGTAACTGACGTCTTGGTGCCAGAGACACGACGTTGTTTTTTGGCTGAAGAACGCGTCGAGTTCCGGCTTCTTGCCGTCACGATGGATAACATGGAAGCCTGGCAATCCTAACGGAGACAATGAATCGCTGATCAAGAGAACAGAATATGACGCACCAGGGAGGCTCGCAGACACCGGATGATAATTTCGCTTCCCAAAGTAATCCATGAAATTCTGCAGGGCCGCCGGGCCAGCATCGAGAAAATCTTGGTCGGGAAATGCTACGATCTTGCGCTCAGAGATGAGGAGGGCGAGCTCGTCTTTAGCTTGATCTGATAATCGGCTGAGTTGGATGTTCCGAAGGACTGTGCCCATCTTGGGCGTGATATCTGTCATGACGGTGGTAGGAGTGAGAAGGTTGGCCTTCCGTTTATCTGCCCGGAGAGCTGGATCCAGAAACTCGAATGGTGGAAGCTTGTCGAACCAAACTTTGTTCCATGATGGCGTATATTCTGCGAGCATAGTTAGAATAGAGTTCAGGGAATACGATACTGGAATATGGCGTGCCTGGGATACTCGCAGAAACCGATGGATAGTTACGTGTCCCAAAATAGTCCATGAATCTTTGCTGAGCGTCAGGGGGGACAGCAGCCGATACGTCTCTGCTCTGGGTAGGGGTACGCTCCGCGTGTTTGGCGTGATTAAAGCGCCGCATCAAACACGTATTAAGCCTGGCAGTGGGATGCGTCTGCTGGCGATATAGTTTTAATAGAACAGAAGAGCTGGAACGACGCATCAAGCCGGTCCCTCAACAGACGGCGCAGCTACGTACACCGAGGTTTGGTCCATGCTGTGATATGTAGGGGTGTCGTCTGGGTGGGGTCGACGAGACAGGGTCCGGGGCACAATGAGTCGAAAAGACAAGGATGGCCGGTAGATCGGCTCGGCCCGTCTACAGTAACAAGCTTGCCGATAAATAGGGATCTCAGTTAAGCGGCTTCCATATTTGATAGATCATCTTTTTGATAGCTCCCCGCGTACATAGGGATCACATACATATGCCCTCGGGTAAGTCTTGCACTTTGTTCATTGGAAGAAGAGTTTGAACATTATGTAAGGTCCTGTCAAATGATCAATTTATGGAGTCATTGTCACTCACCAAGTACAGTACTAGTAGATGTCATTATTAGTTTTCAGTATGACATTCAGCGCGTCTCCAGATAACGCGAAGAATGCAACTATAGAGAAACTCAGGGCAGGGACAGCTCAACGGAATATAGGCCCCACGGCAGTGTTGGACAGTCGGCGACCCAAAGCAACTACTTGGTCATTTTTGACAGTCAGTGACTAGTCAGCAACTAGTCATCAGGCCACTCGAGCGGCCTGGCCTACGCATTGCCTTTGCGTCGTCTAGCCGAAGCTAGCAGAGCGGATGTTCTCGCGTCTGTCACAATGTGTGTGGCAACAACATGGCAGCGTCTTGGCAGGTCACAAGTCAGGCCGTTCTTAGTCAGTGACCTGTCCAACACTGCCCCACAGGATTGCGACAAGCGAGTCTGAAACCGGTTACAAACCGTTTAAACAGTTTTTTATATCTATTTTGCTTTTATGTTGATCTGTTCAGCACAAGAACTCTGTCCTGCATAAAACCCCAGGTATCATGATGCAGGAGTGTTTGGCACTTCAGACCGGTGCCAGGTAGAACTTTAACATGTCAAATTGGGATATCCCAATAACTCCGAGATGGTCGAGCTCCCACAAATCGAGTCGGAATGGTGTGTTAACTGAATATGAGTCACTAGACTGCTCCTCTGGGATAAACTTAGGAGGGTATTTTGTTGGAAATTTCGCAATGAAGCCTTGGGGCTTTCCTAGTAAGTCATACAACTCTGCAACCGTTCAAACTGTTTATTTACTACCCGTTTATCATTTCCATAGGTTAGTAAATCACACGAAAATTTTGAAGGTTCTTTCCGGTTCAAAAGCGGTGGCTGGAGCCTTCTGTACATGCAATATTAGTAATTGTGGAATTTGGCATTGGCAGGCACAGCCCAGTGACCGTCCTGTCCACTGCCTTCTCTTCTATACCATGTGCCATGAATCACCTGGGTTCCTCTTTTTTTACCCGACACATCTGTATGGATACAGATGTGTCTAGCAGCACCAGACTCACATGACACCACCATGTGACCTTCTCACAGTTGAACCCGGTCTTGGGTTCTAAGCTCCAGACCTGTTGGTGTCTCAGCCACTGGATACCAGAAGACGTCAGGGGCTAGGGAACTCGTATAGATGGACCCTAGCTGTCAGCAACGGCCTCTGGGTCGGCTAAACAGCGAGTAACCCGGCGAGAACCCCAACCAGGAGAAACCCGATAGACGTTAGTAGCTCATGTGTTCCCCGAGCAGTAGGACCAGTCGTACGGTGTCCTCCCTAGGAGGCCGTATGTCGTAGGTCGGGATGCGAGGCGGAACCTGGAACGAGTCGAAGAGGGTGTGATATCCACTCAGGTACAAAACCCGAGGTGTGGATACAACCTGTAATACGGTGCGAGGGAAGCGGGGCAGGGTGGAGACAATGCCTATGTCAAGCCAAGGTAGAAGCCGACGAGGTAGAATCTACTGTACATGGAGATTCTACCGTGCTTATATAGGCTTCTAATAAATTAAAGCGATCGCGGTCAATCGCGATCAGTTCCTGCACCGTAGCATTAAGGAGCATTAATGCTGATGCTCCTGGACTCCTCTGTGTTGGTTTCCGTGGCGTCGGTGGACCTAGGAGACCCGACGTTCGGGTTTCCTAGTCCTAAGTGTCATCGTATCCAGTGGTTCAAACCCCGAATCGGGTTTGCAACCACTCCTGTACTCCGTGTACTCTCCTGTGTAAGCCCTTGGTGCGTCCGGGGACTAGAGCCCGTCTGTACGGGTTCCTAGTCCCTAATGTCTTCTGTATTCCATGGCGCAGACTCCCTGAGTCTGTGGCTTTAGAATCCGAGGCCGGGTTTCAACCGTGAGAAGGTCACGTGGTGGCGTCATGAGAGTCCCGTGCTGCTAAGACGCGTCTGTATCCATACGGACGCATCGCGCGAAAAAAGTAGAACCCGGGCGATTCATGACACTAGTCCCCCCACACTAGAGGGGTTGACACAAAGGTGTCTGAGAGCTGCATGAATAGTTGCAAACCGATTGGGGTTTCAACCACTGGATACGAGACAACATTAAGGACTAGGTAACCTGTACAGTCGGGCCCCACAATCCTCTGACACTATGAAGACCAACACAGAGGAGTCCAGCAGTATCAGCATTAACAGTCCATGCTGTGGTACAGGAACTGATTGTGCCAGACTGTGACTATCTTTAATTTATTCAAAGCCTATATAAGCTCAGTAGAATCTCCCTGTACAGTAGATTCTATCTTGTCTAATCTCAGGCTTCTGCTTTGGCTTGACATAAGTATTATCTCCACCCTGCCCCACTTCCTATACATCATATTGCGGGTTGTGTCCACACCCCCGGTTCTATACCTGAGTGGATATCACACCCTCTTTGACTTGTTCCAAGTTCCGCCTCACATCCCCACCTACGACCTATGGTCTCCTAGGGAGGACACTGTACAGTTGGTCTTATTGCTCAGGGAACACATGAGCTACTAGCATCTATTGGGTTTATCTTGGTTGGGGTTCTCTTCGGCTTACTTGCTGTTTAGCTGACCCAGAGGCCGTTGCTGACACCATGTACTTCCAAGACCTTGACAAAGACATCCTCCCTCAAATCCTTGCTCACTGCAATGTATACAGTGTATATAACTATACACCATCCTCCAGATCGGACAGGTGAACAGACTTTTGCATGCATTACAGCTGTTTCTGAAAAGCTTAACACTGACAATTTTTTTTTGCTCTCAACCAACTTTTGATGGAGGGCTATTACTGCTTTGGGCTAGCCGAGTGTAGCCAAGCTGCACCAAGCAGAGGACACAAAGCGAACTCGTAGTCAACTCAACAATCCGAAGGTTTGGTTACTGGGCTTCACACACCCATCACCAAAAGTGGGAAGTAAGTGTAACGGTATGCATACCATTGCCGACCTGCACAATCATCAAAATCCATGGCAGACCCAAATAAGCTATGTGATATTCAACACCCGTATGTACCACACCAATATTCCTGTAATCCTCACCTACTTGGTGTTATGTGCAAACCATTGTGAAGTTTATAAAGGATTATAAACTTACATGTACCTCTGCCATGCTTCCTGTTCACTTCCTTTAGCCAATACCATGCTCGGACACAAGAGAAGGGAAACATATATGCATTGCAAAACTAAATGACACCAGAAATCCCTACAGGCACCCTCACATCCCATCATACTCGGAGATGAAGACGTCGCGGCACGCTCCCAAGTATGATGCACAGAAAAAACAGAGCTATGTGGGTGGTGATCCACTGTGGGTGCAGAGGAGACCCGGGAAGGTGTGGTGCATACACAAGTCAGGCATCGGCCCCTGGCAAGCAATCTGTCGCATGCAAAGGCAGCAACAAAAGAGGGGGTGCCACACACACTGCACACAGGTCTTGAGATGTTTGGGTCTTGACACAATGCTGCGAACCATAACTTGAAGAGAGGAAGCTGGCCGCCAGGACTTGAATCAAAGGCCCGCAGAAATGACTTGAGGGGTGACTTGAAGGAATGGTCTCAAGGACATACAATTTGGAATCTTAAGTCTTGAGGATTTGAGGTCTTGAGCAAGTTACGTGAGTCTTGATGTGAGGTCAGGAGTCTTGACTCTTGAATTTTGGCGTGAAACTTCGAGTTGAGCGGGATATCAATTAAGGTCATCCAAGGGCTTGGCAACTTCGATGACGCCAGGGCTGGGCAACTTGAGAGACTGTAGATACTGGGCTATGGTGGCAGGAATGTGTGGCAGCGAGCAGACGGGCCAAATTCTGTGGGGAATGGGAAGAGGGGACATGATGACGAGAGGAGAGAAGTGGTGCCATGGGATTAGCTTGCATCAGATCAACATGCCCACAGACCACACACGGACCACACACGTGCTGATGCCCCTCTTCACGTCTCCCATCTCCTCGAGTCAACATTGGAGTTCTTCTTCAGTCCGACTGAAATCCTTTGAAGCTATGGCATCAATTGAGATTCCAAAAGTTTTGTAACAACAATGCCATGCAGAGTGAGATTTGGGACAAAGTTTTCCACACACCCAAATTTAAGACTGCATGTGGCATTGAAAGAACTCGCAGAGTGAGAAATTATACTGTGAGTATACTACAGGATTATAGTCAGCCACCTGTAGTAGAGACATTATCAAGGTGCAAACTATACAGAACTTTTTCAGAACAAAAAATGTGTGGTAAGCAAACCATACTATCTGGGTGGGGGATCCTGGCCACCTTAGCCATTTCGGCCTACTGGTGCCCGTCTCGAGCACTTTGCTCAGGCGTTATGAGCCCCATAAGATGGGCACGCATCCTGGGAAGGATTTGAGCCTATTTGGGGTCATTTTGGATGTGTATTTGTGGCATAGATTTTGACAGAGTTCCCAAAAGGGGAAATGACTAGCTACCTGGCCACCCTTGCAAACTCGGTGTTTCGGACCGCAGCAGCGGCCTGCGAAGGTGGGATTATATTCAAGAGTTATGAATGATCCTTTTTATATATAACAACTATAGAAATGGTCTATAAAAATGGCAGTCAAACGTGCTTCTACTGTGGGATGTGAGCGCAGACATTGGGCATCCCAGAGAAACGCAGCCAGTGTGTCAGGAAGAGGACTTGGGTGGTGGAAATAAATTGTAAGAATGCTCTTAGGAAGTAAATAAACACACCCGAATCCCCAAATCCATGCTGGTGTTATGCTCCTGAGAACCCGATGTTTGGACTTTGATACAACAAATATCAGGGATGAATGGTGTCCGGCATGGCCAGAGGGAGGGATCAAGGAGATAAAATTGTGAGATATGTTCAAAATTGATGCTTTGCATATAAGGATGAAGCTTGACAATGGGTGGACTCGGATGGCTAAAGGGTGACTTGATATGAGGCTCGTCTGGTTGTAGTCCAGACACTTGAATGTACCGGACCAGTTTTATTCTCAGAGGGAACGCCGCAGTCAGGGGAACAGAACGAGCCCCGGACGACGTGAATCGACCAAGAACTGGCTGAGAACGGTGCGAAACGACAATTCGGGGATAAGGATTTGATCTTCTCACCCTCCGGACCGACATTCTCGGCGCCACCGCTTATCATCAACTCATCACTTTCGGCCGAGAATTGGCACAGACAGGCGGCATAGGCCGTGGTCCACCCCCCGACCACAAGAAAGACATATGGCTAACTAAATAGTGTTATATTGTGCAAGTGGCCAGGTTCCTAGTCTGGCCAGGATGACAGTCCCAGATAGTACACCAACTTGGGCTGAATTCTTCAGATTCTTCACAAACATTGCGACACTGTTGTAAAGCTTCACTGGCATGGTGTTGCAATTGCAAGGCTAGGTTATGGGTCTGCAAACCGATGGCAATTCCCGTCAACGCGGTGTACGATTGCAAATACATTGCCTGAGTGAATCACTGGATTTCGCAATCTTAATTTCACATGCTGCTTTGGCTCTTTTGTCTGCGCAAGATGCAGCTTTCTGCTCTCTTTTTCGTTTCAAATCAAGCCTTCGCTGCATCACCTGTGATGATGGATGATTGGAGCACCATGTTGTCGCATTTTCGGCTGTTTTTTGGCGCTTTTGGGTGTTTTCACGTATTGTACAACACGACAACTAGAAGAGCATATTCGAAGCGCTTTCAGAAATCCAAATTTCAAGCACCAAATTTCAAGACTGGCGCTTTGCCGGTGCCCCACCCAATCCCACGATGTCATTTCACAAGTGTAAACTTGTTTAAATTGTCTTAAAGAACTCCTCTCAACGCGTTTTTTTGGAAGCGATAGTGCGCCCTCATCACCATGGGGTCGTCGAGAGTTTTCAGCGTGCGGAAAGGCCTTTGGCAGAGATTTTTGCATGAAGTGTATGCTTACGCTCGGACAGAGTTCCGAATTTGAGCAGGCTCCACTCGGTTAGTTCAAGATCAAGGCCCCACTTTTCAAGAAAAAACGTCTGAAAAGCCGTTTCGAATATGCTCCAATGTCAAAAGTCTGATGTTCCTGTCAAGGTGGTAGCAGCAGAGTGTTGTGATGTGGTTGGTAAGCCCGACCGATCAATGATCGGCGATCATGATATGGCTTCTGACTTCCTTTCGTCCAGCACGTTCTGTGGCCGTTGTCTTTTGCCGTTCGGACGTCTTCCCGCTTGTTCCATCGCGATCTAACCAAACCAAAGTCGGGCAGTAAACGAGAAATGCAGACTCCTCTCGAGTGGCTATTGGCGCTTCGATGTCTCTGAGTCGCGGCCGCGTCAACTCTCTGTGAGGGGGAGCCGCGAGCGCTAGCTTTCCGGGCACAAGAATACAACTTTGTGTACAATGTTCGCGTCTCTCACCGAGTTTGACAGCTCCTCATCTCAAACAACAATTTCGGCTCTTATAGGCTTCCATCATTGATTCATTGTCGACATCCGCAATCGTTTACGCCTGGAGGCTACTCTGTACGATCTGGCATTATTGTGGATGTGTCTCTTCGACGATTTTTACTTTTCATTTCCCCTACATTCATATATTCAACTTATCTCACCTTTTGCCGCTCGCGTAGGTGGATTGACTGAACAGAAACAGGATCTCATTTTTTGGATGAGTTGTCTACCAAGAACCATCGAAGGTAAAAGGAACGTTATACGTAGTGTTGAATAGCAATAAGTTCAAGCGGAAGGTACGCAGCTTTCCCATCCACGAACGGCTGGACCGCGGGCGCGATGTATTTCTCAACCTTTGCGCCAGTATCCCTGAACTCGAAGTTTCTAACCAGCGCAGAGAGAATTAATTTGATTTCTTGGACCGCTGTGGATTGCAGATCAGCGGGAACTTGCACTCAGGAATAATCAAAACTGACCGAGACGCCAGCCGATGCAATGCCTGGGCCCATCCGCAAAGTTGGACACGTTGCCCCACGGACCATGCGGCAAGTCCTCGCTGTCTGGAATGCCCCCTCCCTGGAGCCAGCGCTCCGGGATGAACTGCGCAGCATCGGGGCCCCAGACGTCCGGGTTGGTATTCGGGACCATAAACGGGATGATAAAGCTCTATGGCGTATCAATTAGCATCGAATCCTTCTGGCCTTGGAAGACGCACGTCGCCGGCCTTCACAGGCAGTGAGGCTATGGTCTCGCCGGTCCGCAGAGTGATGGGGTTCTTCAGCGGGATGACATCGTCATGGGCCGCGACTCGGTGAGTGTCGCGTACGCTGGGATGCAGACGGAGACTGAAAGGGCATCAGAAAACTATTCACATTTGGGAATAACACACTTTTACCCCTCGCGAGTTACGGCGTCGAGATACGGCAAAGCTTCGATGGCGTCGACTTCGGAGGAATCTGCGGCAAGAATCTCCTCGCGCAGTTTCGTCTGAATATCGGGATGGAGAGCAAGGTCGTGTAGAATGAGGTGGAGCGTGCCAGAAGTGGTCTCGAAGCCGGCCATACTGAGTGAGTCTCGTCAGTACATTGATGGGTGTAGACTGCGCCTCTTACAAGAAGCTCAGAATCTATAAACCTACCCGTAAGCGTTCATAATTCAGCGCGAATGAATATTTACAACACTCACGTTATCCAGGAGCGTTGCATCGTCGAGCCTCCGCTCACCATTCGCCTTCCGCTTGCCTTCCCATGATTCACGGACCAAAATCGAGAACATGTCCGTCCCATCCATATTCGGCGGCTCCTGGAGCATCTTTCGCCCAACCTTGTGGATCAGCTTCTTCGCGACACCATCCTGCAGCGCGTCGATTGGCAGATTGGCGACCCATGGCGCGATTCCGATGATAAGGGGGGCGAGGAATCCGGCGAAACTGGCAGACCGAGCGACGTCGGTCTGCCAGGCGCCGAGAATTGCACCGCCCTCAGGCGAATCGGGCCCAAAGTCGTAGCCGAACCCGACCCTTCCGATAATGTCCAAGCTGAAGTGGATTCAGGTATGCAAAAACACGCGAGTTTAGGACTTACGTTACTGCAGGGATATAGTCGCACATATTGAAGACTCCTCTGCTTTTACAGTCGTTTTGAAGGCGAACGATGAGTCTATCGACGCAAGTCATCACGCAAGGAGCCATCTTCTTTACCGCCGAGGTCCTGTACAATTTGTGAGAGTCTCATCTATATGAATGGCCAGAATACTAACGAGAATGCGGGTGAGACCATTCTGCGCTGGAACTTGTGCTCATCGCCCTCAGCCCATACAACACCGCGGCCAACAAATTTGACGACGATAGGCTGGAACGCCGGAGATTTGACTGTAGTCACAGCAAATTCAGCACCCATGAGCGCCGAATGGACGGTTTCTCGCACTGTAAGTGTACACCTGGCCAAAAATGTGCTTCACGGCTAACGGATCGGAGATGACGACCTAGCATGGTGTGAGAGTTTGGTTTGAGCGCATCTGACGATACTCACAGCATCGGGTTGCCAAAGGGCAGATTTGATGCGGAACACGGGCCCAAAAAGCCTTGTCCATCGCCCAAATTCGACACCGACCTCGTTCTTTGCGACGAGGTACTCGTGGCCCAGCCACCAGCTTGCTTCACTCTTTGGCTGCGACGGAATTCAATCGCCGAAATGCGCGACAGCGGAACCAATACACGTACCACAATCGGGAGTTTGCCTCTGGGTGAGAGGCTGTAGGAGATATAACGAGCGACATGGATGAATACAGCAGCGCCGACGCCTGCGACAGCAATGGAGGTGAGGGGGGTGAAAACCATGAGGATAACGAATGACGGCTGCGATGAAGTTGGTGGGTCCCGAACAGGATGTCACTGTCTTGATACAATTTCCCTTTCGGTTGAAATTTCTCTCAGGTGCCGGGTACCTTTTTCTACGGCTCCACATCCAATAGTTTGGAGAGGTTCCGTAGCCGGTTCCGTCCGCGGGGGAAAAATGCCGAGATCTTCACGTTACCTCCTGTCTCACCTCCTGTCTCACCAGTCGCCTTTTGCAACTCGGCCCCAACTCGGCCCAGACTCTTGACAGTTGTCCACCTGGCAGACAGTATGGAATAGCGACATCTTCCTGTGTCTGAAGACTCTGAGTACTCCTTGTCCGAGATACGGCCTCATCTCGTAAAGGTGGTGGTGTTAAGAATTAGATTCTTACCCCCGTCAAACGAGTGTTTTCTCTGTGCCCACAAATATCGGTCGAAACACATCAATATGCCATGACAACGCTGTTACGCCAGGGTCGCGCTGCATACTTCCGCCTAAGCACCGTACTACAAGCAGAACGGTTTGAAAAATTCACATTGACAAAAGAGTTGCCGCATAGCCTGGCCGAAGAGACCGATGGCAGTGGGGTCACACACCTCACCTCCGCTTCCGGAACCGGTTAAGCTCGACTCTGATGTCGATGTGTCAAAAAGTGTCGAAACGCGGCGAAGTCAAGGTTTTTTTTTTTTTTTCATTCCAGCTGTTGGCAAAATCGTGGGCCAGGCCAAAATTTTCGTGATATCTCGGCAAGGTTAGCCGATGTCGTTCTACCCCGCTCCGCACAGCATATAGCCACACCGCCCATTGTCGCTGGCTCCAGCAGCCCTCTCTCTCGTCCTTTGCCGATGTCCATCATTGGTGGAGCTCAGACATCAAGAATTTTTTGGCTGGCCTACGATTTTGCCAACAGCTGTCAGTCACGATACGCGGCGCGTTTAATTTTTTTTCCCATTCCTACAGCTCCACCAATACAGCGGCTACACCCCGCATTATGGCACCGAAGCGTCGCGTTCACTGGTAGGATTCGTGATGCAGGGTGTGCGGAAACAGGGGTGTCACCCTATTTTCAAGCTAGGCCCAGTATTCAACAAATTAATGCTGAATAATTAATCCCGATCATAAAACCCTGGCAGCCCGAATTTCTCCCTCATCACCTTCACTTGTTTTCTGCTATGTCGGCCCAAACTGGTGCGCCCCTAGTTGGACTCCCTCCCGACGAACAGGCCGCCATAAACCTCTCTCTCGGCGCCGTGGTATGTCGTTACTTGAGATGCACAACCACATCCGATCCGAATGAGCTGTAGGTTGTCGGCAATTATCTTTCTGTGAGTTGGTTGTCGAACATTCGACTGACAAGATCTCTGACGTTCAGAGTAGTTTCTGACTATGGGAGTTGTGGGCTGCTACAGTATGTTCATTTCTGTTGCTCTCAGGATCGTTGACGTACTTGATTTTCCGAGCTTGGACGTACTTCTCCACCTTCCCCAACGATCGATGGATATTTAAGCTCCTCGTCTCCACGTGTTGCGTCTTGTGTCTCGCCGACACGGCAGGAACTGGTGAGCCCCACTATGATTGGGCTTCGCAAATGTACTAGTTAATTTCTCCGTAGGTATCTGGGTCTACGATTGGGCAGTCGCGGGCTATGCGAGTACGTCGAACTACATCCACCGTATCAGAATCTAACGGGTGTTCTAGACCCAGGCGTAATGGGGCTTACGCATTGGGCGTTCCCCGCCGAAGCAATGTTTCTGTGCGAACCTTTCAGTTCCGCTGCCCCTCCGCTTTTGCAATTGGCTCACCACGATATTTTCAAGCGGCACAGCTGGGACACTTGTGCAGTGTTTTTATGCCTGGCGCGTGTGGCTGGTCTCAACCAGGAAAAATTGGATCGTACCAGTCATTATTGTTTGTCTCTCGGTTACGGGGTGGTGTACGTCCATGCGTTATTTATTCTGGGACGCCCCACATTGATCGCCCCATCAGGCGTCGTTTGCTGGATAATATCTGTGATAGCAGCCCATAAGCTGGTTTCCGAACTAACCCTCGTCTCGTTTGTGCTCACCTAACCTCCGTTTATCCCTCGCTCACTTTTCTCTCCAGCCCTAATGTCTACATCTGGTTGGGAGGCTCTGTGTACGTTTTAAGTAATCATGCAGCAGGGAACTGATACCATCGACAGTGGGGCGGATGTACTCATCACGACCAGCATGATCTACTATCTCGATCTCCGTTTCCGTATGAAGGACGCCTCAAGGGTCGGTCCAGGGACTAATAGGTACGCAGATTCGGCGACTCGTCGACCACTTGATATAACCTATTACACACAGCCGCTTCCGAGAAATTATCTATAGGACAGTCGAATGCAACGTTCTCTCCCTCATTGCTCAGACTACCACGATCGGCCTCTTCAATTCGCCCTCCGTCGGTTTATATTTTGGTGCGCTCAACAGGAGCATTGTTGGATTAAAATGACCGTCCCTCAGCCTTGCCCGATATGACACTTGCCAAGATTTACACATTCTCGCTGATTGTTTCGCGCAAGTGATTTGGTCTTCCCCGGGAAACCCCTTCTGATGACGATTTCAGTTTTGGGGCGTCGCTCCAACGGAAGTGGACTGAGCGGTGTCCGCAATACGTCGTCCAAAAGCGGCGGGGAACAGCATGCTCTCAGCGATCGCCGTGCACTCAATCACAACTCAGGCACGCCACTTGAAGTCTCCATTAATGTCCAGTCCGTCGATTATCGTTGCTGCATGTCTTCGTTTCCTCACGCACAAAATCGCAGACACGACACCGTGGAAGATCGTGGGGAATGGGACAAGACCAATAATGGCTTTGACCCGGTTCAAAAAGTACGATTGCCTCGTCAAGACGTTTGAGCATGGAGGTAGCGTTAGACATGTTAAATTACTATGGTGTCCTTTGGCGGGGCCCATGCTGTACGCTTACCTACATTGCGAGCGAGTTGGAACCCCCATTTGTGTTGTCGCAGAAGACGATAGTGCTGCCAGCTGCGAGGTTCGCGATACAGACGATGTCGGTGAAGGAAGCGGTGCGACGCGTGTCCGATGTGCTACAGCGCATGGAAGGTAGGGTGGGAAGGAAACGGGGTGATTCTGGAGCTCAGAGCGCGGCAAGTACGACGATGCGAGTCAATGCGGAAGGTATTCTGAATTATTGGTCCAAATAAGCGAAGGTCTTCGCGAGGCAAGCTTGCCAGCGAGTCAAGACAGACGAAAAGCTATTAGAAATCGTCATCTAGATGGGTATCGATGGCAAGAGCCAGTGATTTACGACCAAAGGACCAGTCATTAATCGTAAAGAGTCCTGAATCTTCCACATCCGACCAGGAGAGCAAAAGAATGCCATGTACTTCTTGCGGTCTTCTCTGGAAAGCTCGTCATCGACGGATCTTCCGAAGGCAGTCCAATATCGTGCATACCGGTCCAGAGTGGTCGAAGAAACATTGAGAAGGTTTCGCTGTCCAGAGCCAGTGGCCACCGCTATGGAGGGAAAGAAGCAGGTCCGATCATCTCGGATCACCAATGACATGACTTGGGATTGGGCCTCTTCGAGGCGGGTGCTGAACCTTTAGGTAGGGGGTAAACATTAAGTCAACATTCTCACAAAATACACACTATACCAGCTTTTTAGCCTGAGGTTCAACAAATTATTTCTTGATTTGAAGAACTTGAAACCATTACATTGGAGGCACAGCGTGGAAATACTACCATTCTCTAATGCAATGAACATGTTATCTGTACAAGTGGATAAGCAATCGAGAAGTATGCGGGTTCAGTGTCCGAAAATTGGCAGAATTGCCAATGGAACTTCAGATCCACAAAAGATGGGGGCTTCCACACTGGGGCATAATCCCTGCTTTACAACCGTTTAATCTGTTGCACCGACCTGTTTACTAGAGGTCAAGCCATTGGCCTGGAATAGTAAAAGTCACAAACAAATGGGGCATTTTCTTTTGCAAGCAGCCGTTGTATCCGAATTGATAAGGCAAAAGCTGTCTGTCTGAGTGAGAATTATGCAAAAAGTCTTGTCAAGCTGTCCTGTCCCCCTTCTAGGCATAAGCATGACGACACAAAGATCGAGTCAAATAATAGTAACCACTGAGGGAAACCGGAGTTCTGAGCAGGTAAACCATTCAATGGATGCTAATGGTCCTGTTTTGCCAGAAAAATTGGGGGAGAGACTTGAAAAATGCTGTTGACCTTTGCAACCCGGAGACCCAAATTGAATTTTTGTTTTAACCCACTGTCAGAACCTCTACAAGTTCAGGTCACAAAGTTGATAAAGTAACCCAGTTACCAGTCCAAGGCAGACACCAGGTCAGAAGCCAGAGAAGCAGTCACAGAAAAATTGCTCAAGAACTTAGGCACATGTCGCCAACATCACATGAAGCATCAGGAGCCCAGAGGCTTAGGGTTGTGTATGGAGCTCAGAATCAATCACCCATTCCAGAGAAACATGGTGGGTTCAAGTTGTGTGGCATGGCCATTGAAACCAGTGGATACAGCACATCACAGTAGCCAGAAGACATGGAGGAGGGAGCAATACAGCATGCGAGGTATTGTTCGACCACAAGTTCAATTTTACCCGAGAAGGCCGAGGAATATTATTTTGATTTATGGTGCACATCACGAATCTTCCAGTGGTGTGATCTGTGACTGAACTGGTGGTTGAACTGGTAAATTACAATGCACAGGTATGTTGCTGCCTCTGTCGGACTAGAAGCAGAGACGAAAGCAGGGAGTGTGGGCTCGAAGTAAGTATCTACTCGAAGATGATCGATCGGTAAGCTTGATTGACTAATTGACGGATACTGTTCCGAACATAAAGCAGAAATGACTAATCACAGAAAATCGAACTTGGAGAATTTCTTTGGTTCCAGGGGATGAAATGGGCTTGCACCAGGGGATTCAGGTGGGTAAGAAGTTTAAAAACATATCCTGGCATTTTGATTTATTTCTACGTCTTACCCCACTTTCTTTTCGATTTATTTTCGCGATGACCAATGTTGCCTGACTAAATCTGTTTGTACATGTAGCAAAAAATGGCACGAAACCCGAGTGCCCTTTCCCGTAAGTAGCCGAACCTAAAGGTCCAGCAATGATGTGATCGTTTTTCTCCTTGTCCTCCAAGAGGTAGGTGGAAAATACTGGGGTTTTTCGTTCAAATCGACAGTCACGGGTCACGGATCCTTATGTCGACGTCGAACTTTGGCTGCGGTCACGCGTCACGGCGGCCTTTGTCGAGCCTGCCACTGGTCACGGCGCGGCTAAAATGGCCTGAAAGACGCAAAAAAGCGAAATTTTGTAGGAAATGTTGAAATTTCGGGGGGGTGTCACGCCAAATTTGGCCAGTGTTGAAATGTCGAACTTGGAAAACGGGTCACGTGTCACCCCCCTGTCGATTTGAATGAAAAACCCCAGTACTGAAAAATACATCAACCTCATTCTGAACTGTTTTTCGGCGCTGAACCCGAATCTGACCTTCATTTTTTTTTTCCACTACAAAAGAGGCCTCTTCTTAAAAGGCCTGATAAGACGTGATAAGATCAACCATCTTATCAGAGCATCTAATCTTATTGTGCTTGGCTTTTCTTATAAGCGTCTAATCGTGCCGGCCGATCTTGCCGCCTTATCAAGCCTGATAAGGCCTTGTCATGGATTTTAGAAATTTCCAACAACCTCTACGAAGGATGCTGATATTCGCGCAGAGAATCGGCAATCAATGCCGGTAGGTGCTCTAGTGGGACGAGATTGAGGTGGCTCCAGTCCAGATTCAAGTCAGATGTTTGTGAACAGGGACTTTCAGTGGGGACGAATGGTGGGGGATGATTTTGTTGAGTGGTTTCTGGATGTCGACTGTCGTTGTGATGGAGGATGCGTGCCATTTCCATAGTCCTGCTCCAGACACTAATGTATTTGCATGCAAGGCCTTTTTTCAGGCAGTGTTCGCAGGGGTCTTGTGGACGATCCCAAGAGATGATGCACTGAAATAAATCAAGCACATCAAGAGCCAGGTAATAATGTTTTGCGACAAAGATACTTTCCTTCACTTTGTGCCTTTGGCAATGCGAACAAGCAACATTTGTTCTTCTCAGTCTGAGGGTGAGGTCTCCCAGCTCCGAGGGTGTGAAGTAGGATTTGGCAGTTCGGGAAGACAGTTAGTACGCCATTCGTCCTTTTAACTATTTGAACGGACAGGAATTATTGTACGTCCCCAATTCTTGCAAGGCGCATTGCAAGGCCGTGCAGGTGGGTGACCTTATGGGCAGAATTTAACCGTACCAGGGGTCTATAAACATCAGAGCCTCTGATGTACTCGTCTGGTTATTCAACACGGAGATCGAGATGGCTCTGAACGGGCGCAAATTTGTCAGGATTTCTGTCTAGGAACCCAGCTTTCGACAGCAACTCCTGCACCTCTAGGATAAACAGAACCATAACTCCTTTGAGGGCCGTTGTATGAGGTCAACTCGCCAATGATTCTCATATCCGGCAGATGAAAGTTCGAGTTGAAATCCGAGATGCCCGAGATGCCCGGAGTTGACATCAAATTGAGCGCGAGGTAGGCATAAGGTGAGAGCAGGTGTGATATTTGTGTTGGACCTGAATTTGAGCTCCAAAATCCCAGTTTCCATGTCCAAATTGGTTGGCAAGGCAAGTTGGTCCGCCATTTACAATTCAACCGTTTTAAACCGTTTATAAACATTTGTTTACTGTTCACCGAGGCTCGTAAACTAAATGGTTGTTTTAACCGTTTATAAACATTTAAAAACAGTTTAAAACGGAAATGGTTGGAGCCTTACCCTATTTTAACTGCCCAGTGAGCATCACATTTTCGTCAACATTACTTACGTAAGCACAACTTTTCAGTCCAGACCTCGGCTTTTCGGACTCGGCCATTTATCTCCGAGTTACATGGCGTCTCTTCACCGCTCTTTCTCTTCTTCCCCCATGTCTCCGTCTGCTACCTTCTTCGATATCCACCTCTCGTCCACCTTCTGCACTGACCTTGAGAAACCATTGTTGTTCTTGGACTGGGTCTTGGCTTCTGGTATCAAGTCTTCCGGATCTGTCGCCTCTGGTGTCTTGTCTCTGCCGTGCGAGGGCTCTATCTGTGTCATTAACGTGAATATCTCTATCAAGGACTCAATGCCCTTCGATCTTGCTCCGGGTTGCGACTAGAACCTCTTCTGTTGTGACTCTTTTCCCGGTGCCCGCTTTCTGCTCACTTCCAGCATCCTGGACTTCGCGCCGAACCGTACGTCTCTCTGCCTCCTCTCTAGTTGTTTTTCTAACCCCGTTAACTCAGCTCCTGCGACTGTCCCCATGGGTCCAAGCTTGTCCGATGCATGTTGATGCTGGTTTCCCGCAACGCATGTGTTTTGTGTTCCCCTTTTGGCTTGTCTGACACTTTTATTTGCAGGTTCCTCCGATCTTTGTGCCTGCTCAGAGCCATCGGCTTGTAGTTGTGCCTCATACTCTCATGCCTTACACTCTCATATGCCTAAAACTTTTACCACATCTTTGAATATCCTCCGCGATATCTTTACTGCCCGTTACCGCACCCATGCTCGTGTGACATGTCTCTGTGCTATTTTCTGATTTAGACACAATTTCACATGCTCCTATCCACATTTGTACCGCCATTACAAAACATATTCTGTCAGGCCTCTGCTCTCAGTTTTCTCTCTCCCATTCACCGTCTTCCCTTCCTTCCGGTATACCTGTCCCTGATTGTGTTGATGTCCATAATGAATGTATAAATACCATAGATCCGGACCTTCAAGTTCATATTCTGGATATCGACCATCAACCTTCGGACCTCCGAGTTTTGCGCGAAAAATTGCGGGCCTATATCCTCGTTCTGCGAAAGAGCAAACGCGTCGAGCGCGAGCAACAAGCTCAGCATGAGAAGATGCCTCACTTCAATTAGCCACTGAAACAAATTTGCAAATCATGTTCCCAGCCATTGAAAGACAAGTGCTGAAGCTGTTCCTCTTGTATCACAGTACTCATTGTCACTGGATATGTTCAATACCGAAATTATCAAACGGCCGGACCATAGAGTCGACGAGGATTTGGTTCTTGGCCGCTACAAGTGGCTTCATATGGATTGTATTCCGCCTCCAATGCCACTGGATCGTGATGGTGTACTCAATGATTTTCTGCTGGATACCGATGGTATTACTATCCTTCTGATGGCAGTCCATCGGTACTGTCTCTCTGCTCTGCTGCCATTCGTCTCTCAAAGATAACAAACTCCCTCCTTTATAACTCGCAGATGGATTATTTCTTGGCCTGGTTCCGGATGAACTGAATGAAGAGGCAATGATTGCTCGCTGCCGATCCGGATGTTGGATTGTTTAACTTGGAGAAGAAGTCAGGATCTTGTCCTGCCAATGACTCAACACGGTATCAAGGGCCATATCATATCTACCCGCAACAATCTTCCAAAATGACGCATATCTTTGAAAATAGGTGTATCACATCAATGTCGAGAAGCTCACAATCCTGGACAAGGGTGATGATGCTCCATGGAACCCTCCTTCTCCCAACCTCCCGTCTGCCGCACCACCGACACCTTCCAAGCGAGCACGCGACCCCGCTGTTGATAGCGCCTTCGATGACCTTTCCCCATCCAAAAAGCTCGCACTGCTTAGAAATTTATTGTTCCTTCCTTGTTGCCCCCTCCAAATAATCCGTCCCTCATTCATTGCCTTTTAATGTACACAGTCCTATAACCAGTCTTGTCTTATGACCAAGCTAATTCAGTGCTTTTTAAATGTGAGCTGAAATCGTTGAAACCAAGAACTGGTAGCGGGCCCTGCCGCTCGTTGGCCTCACCAGCTTTATAAAGAAGTTCATCGGCGACCGCCGTAGGAGATTTCGCATCTGTGCACCCTGCGGTGTTAACTTCCACCGAGGACCTCGGCACCTATCGGCTGCCGGCGAGAAACACAGCCAATAATCTATCATACAAGACCTGCCGCCGCTTCGCTCCGGCAACTTGGAATGGAGAAATAAAATACAGTATGGGGGGCCTCCTTGATCCGAAACCACCACCATCACTTCCGCGTCCCAAGCTTGCCTGACGGCCTGCGAAGGCAATGAACGCGATGGTGCTGGCTTTGGGTTCTGGAGTGGGTTTTGCAGCCTGGCTTTGCGGCCAAGGTGACCCCCCACCACGGCGTTGAGCCACGACGTAAGTCGCATACTGTTAATGTACGGTATCTTGATTCTTGATGGAATACACATCAAGCCTGAAATCTATAGGCTTCGAATCTGCTGGGGAGCTTTACGTTTCTAATCCCACTACTACAATGTTTCCCTCCGGTCCCAGCCCTTTCTGAGCACCGTAAGGAACGACGACCTCGCTCTCACTGGGGGCAAAACCGAGGCATATGAAAACCATATGCGTTAAACACATATGGTTTGCATATTGCCAGATTGTGGGACAAAGGTGTGTGACACTTTTGTTGCACCTTTGTTTTTTGCTTTGTGTCGCCCCAAAAAAACTTTGTCCCACGATCCAGCAATATGCGAACCATATGCGTTTAACGCATATGGTCTCCATATGCCTCAGTTTTTGCCCCTGGTGTCTCCTCCATGTACTCTACAGGCGGGACCGTGCCTTAACGCTGTGTATGGACGACGGCTAGAATGACGCACACTCATGAATGTCAGAACGAATGACACTTACTTGTTCTTGCCGGATCTCTTCCTTCTTCCGTCTAATCCACCGTCGCGTGTAAAAAATAAATAAAAAATAACAGTATATATTATTTGAGGTGCGGGTACACCCCAGGGAGATACAACGTCGCAGGGAAGAATGATGACAATAAAGTGTTACCTGAGCGTGAAGACATTTTTGCTGCGTCCATAAAACTGTTGGAGGAAGGTGGAAGGAGCAATTTTCGTGCAACAAAAAGCAAAAGACAAAGCATCACTGAATGAATACTCCGATGGAGATTTCGTGAGGCGTCGAAATTTAAGCAGTGAATTGAACGAAATGGGTAGGAAGAGAGCAGGAGAGGATGAACACCAGACCTAGAGATTGATGTCCACAGGTGGCCAATCACTTCAGGGGGAGCACGGACAATTCTCAAAGCAGTGAACAGAAGGACATGAACCGAAAGTTTGAAAGTTGCGGCTCCAAAGAATTTGGGCCAGGAGAGTCTTAACAGCGGCGGTAAGTTCCCAGCAGCATCCAGGAGCAGCGAGGGATCCCCAGAATTGATTCGGAGAAATGTGGCAGCCTCGCAGTACCAGAAGATCTTGAGGAAAGAATGGGCCAAGAACGGGCAATTTTAGTACTAGGGAAGGTGGCCGTTATATATACGGCGTCTTCGGCGGGAATTGCGTGACCCCGGCACGACGCCAAATAATTAGGCAGGGCCCTTGGCTGCGCCGGAAGCGTCAGCTGCCATTGAGATGAACTGCGGTCCGTCAAGAAAAGCTGCGCGGAGGTCAGCTGTTGATCCACATTTAGTTCTCGGAGAATTTCTTGGCGAATGAAAGGAGATGGATGTAGAGGGAAACCACAGGAAGACAAAAGGGAGTACGATACATTGAGAAAAAGACAAACATGTACAAAGAATCGCGAGCCATTTAGTTAAAGAACGGTTAATTTTTGGTACATCACACGATCCTTGTGACAAGGTCGTGTGGTGTACTAGTCTTTGTCTACCCAGCCCAGTTTGGAATCAGTTGCGGATGATTAATATCGCTAAAGAAACCGCTACGCACCACTTTCGTTATGCTCTGGCCCGGGTATATTTGAAGCTTGAGACATTGAGGCAAAATGAAAAATTAGATTCTTGCGTGTCTTCCGGCTATTCAGGCCACCGGCTTTTCCCGATCAACAGCAGACGTGCAGACCTGGGTCGAGCACAGCCTTGAACAACCGTGCTTCCCGCCACCATGTCGTCCGCCCGAGACACCGCAGTTTCCACCCCAGAGCTCCTCGAGCGGATCCTTTTATATCTCCCAATACGCGACCTTCTCGTCTCTGCGCCCCGTATATGCAAAATGTGGCAAGCCATCATCCTCACGCCGACCTTGCAGCGCGCCCTTTTCTTCCAGCCGGATCCCTCGCTGTCCGAGTGGGTTCAGAATCCGCTGCTTGCGGACCTCTTTCACCCGTTCTTTGCTTCGCTCGAAGGCTCTAGCCGGCGGAAGTGGGCGAACGCAGAGGCCATTACAGCGATGCCGTGGTCGTACGCAGTTGCGGCGTTCAAGCGACCCGAAGCGAGCTGGCGACACATGCTCGTGGCGCAACCCCCGGTGGAGAGGATCATTGTCAGCGAGCGCAGTGATGGGGACGGGGCTGAATTTGAGCGTTGAGTGATTTTAATGATCCATCCCTGCGAATGGGCCTCCTCTACGACCTCGTCCTGCCGTTGATCAATCGCGTTGCGTCGTCATTCCGCATCTACTGGAATGAGGTCATTGTTCTGGCACCGAGGATATACGAAATCTCTCTCGCCGTCATTTACACCGAACAGTGCTGCGTGGGTCTTCCCGACGTGATTGACGAACAGTTTCACAGCGATGCATACGAAACGGTCGAGCTCAAGTTCGGCGATTGGTCTGAATTGGATTAGGCTGGGCTGTGACGGTTGTCTGTGTATCTGTGTATCGGTAATGTTTCACTCGGCTTTCAGGATTTGTTGAATTGAACCCTCACCAGCATGTTTTGAAATTTATGGACCCAATTCCCCGCTCGCTTGCCTTTCCCGAATATAAACTTCGAAACACACATACTGGATTCGCCTCCTCCCTGCCCTATTTGATAACTAAATATTGTGGGGTCCAAAGATCCTCCCGCCCCACAACTGGCTCTCAAAATCGCTACCCTGGCAGTAGTCGAGTCGCCAAAGTCAAGCCACTAAGTTGGAGTTCCACCCGGCGGTGTTGATCAACGGCCTGTGGCTTTTCGAAGACTCTTACATCTTCAAACATGGATAGTTCACAGCTGGAGCCTGGGATCCAAACGGTTCAGAATTACTGTAGAAAAGGTCAGAGACCGTTCTTCCTTCCGTATTCGCACTGGCTTCCACAGCTTTCGCCAAACTGCTGTTGATATCGATTAAGCTGTCGCATTGCTTCCACTCCCCCCTTCGGCAGGTAAGCAAAGATCAGTGATTCTTTCGCACAGCCAATCAGAAAAGTGTGGGTTCGAATACATTTTACAGCTGGATGGGAAGCCAATTCCATCGTGGTTTTCCGATCATGGACGGGACAGCGCTTAGCTGGGCATAATAAGCGGACCTCACGTTTTTCTTTCTGCGTCCACGCCCGCGGCATGCTCATGATACAACGCGCTACCGTCCTCCTGCTCGCTCTCTACGGAAACGGTGCGCCTCAGACATGCATTTATATCTCCCAAATGCCGACTGGAACTCCGCAGAGTTCGCAGTGCCAGTGTCCGCTCAGACACTCTACGCCGTCTCGGCCACCGACACGTCTTTTAATCCGTGGGCTAATGCGTCTCTGACGGTCTCCGCTATCGGCACGGCCGGCGACGGGGGGACAACCTACGTGGAAGTCGCGTCGCCTGTCCCGAGCTTCTACGTTACCGATGTAGACTTGCGAGGGTCGTCTGTTTCTACACTGCGGACTGTGGACGTACCTCCCTTCACCGGTGAGCTCCCACGGTGCACAGTGCTCCGCCGTCTTTGCTGACTGACGAATTATTCCCGTTGCAGCGACGTTCGTCGAGTATGCAACCGGCTGGCACGAAAATGACCCAGTGCTAGTGGGCGGGTTCGCGAAGCAGACCTGCACGTTCGGCCCCGACGGGCGCGGCAGCTGCGTCGAACGTATCCCGCTCGGGGGGACCACCTTTGTACATACCTATTCGGGCAGCGTGATTCCCATTTACACACTCGCGGTGGGCACACCGGCGCCCACATTAGCCAGTTCCAGTTCTCGCCCGACGCCGACGTTGTCACCGAATGCGGCTGCGTGGAACTCACGCCCCTGGAGATATGCCCTTGGTGTACCTTTCGTTATGGGGTTCCTGTTCGGCGTTGCGTAGGGATGTACTACGTGATATGCTGTAAAGAGGTTACATGGCGGAGTCTGGACATACCTATTTAATTGCGTTCAAACGTGGAAGTTTCCAGAAGTATGGGATTTACCAGTTTCGAGTTTGTTTGAGCAATCGTCATTGACAGCGGGCTTCTGTCCTGGACAGATGCTCCAGTCCTTTAGTCCTTGTACGGCGAAGACACTGCAAAGGTGCTTACTGCGCTGCACCATGATCGGCATATTCAACCTGTTACAGCACTTTGTGACGCCTTCGGATCTCATTTGCAGTACTATCCGTACGAGCGCGATGCCAGCGTTGCTGTCCAGTGCCATTATCTCCCTGCACTACTCGAATTGAGATGTCGCAACAGTTGAAAAATGGTGCGAAGGCGGTAGACCAAAGGGCGCTCGTCACTTACTTTGATGGACAGCTGATAGGATGTGCGCAGGAACATGTGGAGCGTAGTGGTTTGAGTTCCCGACGTCAACAGTTTACTTCCTCCTGTCATTCCCCCTATTCATTCCATTGGATGCCAGGGGCGGGAATGACGCACTATGAAACCATCGAGCAGAATTGGGCTTTTTCCAACGGCGCGGCGGCTTCAACGCGACTGATGGGTCCGGGGTCGCGTCAGGCGACGCTGGAGGACGTTTTTGGTTTTCACAATTACGACAGGCTCCTGTCGATGCGTAAGTGATTTGTCCCATTGTTGGGGAGTTGGCTGCGGCTTTGGCAGACCAAATCCTTCCCAAACGGCTCGCAAGCGCAATCAAGGAAGGCACATTACTTACACAAATCTGTCTTGAATCGTTTCAGCGGGGTTGGGGAGGAGATGGTGAATGATGTGAATGATTGGAGGCGTTGGGTGGAACGCTGGGAGAGCACACAGCACACGGGCCCCGAGGAATCTCCGTTCGAGTTGAGTCAAGAATTCGCACAGTGACAACGCTTCGCGAAATTCAGCAGTAAATCGTCCTCGAGGAATTCATTTGTACGGTCGATGGTGTTGCGGCCGAGCGCGACCACAGTCCTAGTACGTTCATTACCCTCGGCTTGCGTATTGAGGAGACCCAGTACGTCTTTTGCTATTGTCGAATGTGGAAGTTACTAACGCAAAATTGTATCAGGCGGCGGCTAACGATCGATGTGCGCGCTCTCAACGAGTCAAAGATCCCATGGCGATGCAGAAATTGGTGTTCACCAAACGCCGCACCGCCCTGTTGAAGGAAATCCGCAAGTTCTGCAAGATGCAGAACATCTATATGCCCACCGTGCGTGCCGTCTTGGCGGACGTTAGCAAGGCTGTGTACGATGGCCAGGGGGATCAGGTCCCTGAGGTGACACGCCTATTCGTGCCCTCGGAAATTGCAAATACCGCGCTCCGTGTGAGGGTGTGTGCTCCAGGCTTGCCCGACATCGAGGCGTGCATGCGGGAGGGGGAGGCATCCGAGGCGCTGGAAGGGGTGCGCATCGGGCTGCACACGCGCACGATGACCAACCGTTTCAAGCTGAGCAACTTCGCTGGTCAGGGCCTCACGACGAAGAGCCAGTCGATCCTGCGCCAGGTCAGCGTGCGCATCCACAACGCCAAGTTGCGCTACCGCTACTCACGATTGGCACTCCGGCGGCGGAGTGGGATCGTAGGGCCGCCGAGAAGCTGCCTGGGGCGTCTGAGGAGCTCGCGGAAGGGAGGCGGGCGTATGCTGCTGTCAGCCTGCTGAGCACGTTGCGACGGAGCGCGCCTGGTGTGCTGATCTGGAGAAGACGGATGTGTATCCCGAAGGCGGTGACGTCGCAGCGTCAATGGGCTCGGTGACTGAGGTTGATCTGGGGGACGAATTGGACCCGGAGGAGGCGCGCCTAGAGGCTGGGGAGGAATAAGGGCAGCGACATGTATTCGATACATGCGCAAATATAGTGTGTGATCTGCGCCCCACTTTTCCTTATCAATTATTTAAACTCCGCCGGATCAATTCCGAAGCACTAGATTAGATTACAGGATCGCTGTGGAACGTCTGGGTTACCGAGACAGAGAGGCGGTGCGGAGTGCAATATAATACTTGCTTGTCGTGCCCCAATATAGGTCAAAGGAGCACCGAGAGCCGGCGGTCGCGTCATACGCAAGCCCTACCTCTCACATTACTACTCGCTCGTTGCGAGGTAGAGGGGCGAGGACCGGCTTCGTGAGTCTCTCTTCCTTCTGATATTGAATCTGAGTACATATTTTCTTCCGACTCGAATCATGACGAGCATCCCCTCGAGCGCTACTTGGAATACTGCCCAATAATATTCTCTGGACCGTTCTCGCTCGCTCGCTCACGTCTCGATCTTGAAGTTTATCGAGTACAACTGCGACTAACGATCCTGGAGTCCCGGACGCCACCCTATATCCGAACAATATCGAGGCTTCTGCGATAATTAACCAAGACAACTCCGATGTCGCTTACATCCACTTGCACAGCGGTTGAGAGTTACCTTTGGATACTTGCTTGGAACTTTCTGGCTATCCGCAAGAAATCTCTCTGCGGTGCACACCTCCGTTGCCGTTCGTTAAAGGTATCATCCCCCGATTTCGATGTCCTTTAACTACTGATTCTCATACAAGGTGGACCATGCCGGCTCGAAGGTCAATTTCAAGAACCGATGACCGGCCTGAGACTGATTTGAGTGGGCCCGAACCAGGTTGAATTTATGCTGGATGCCGGTCTACCAGAAAGGTGCGGTTGTAGATAAGATTGCTCCGCCCAAGTTGCGGCAGGACGAAGAAATCATTTTGACCAAAACCGAACTATACCGATCGACCAAAGCTATTTCCAGTGTGGGAAATAGAACTCGAAGGCTGAGGCGTATGTCGCATGGTCAGGAAACGTGCCTTCCCGCGCGCATTCTCATTCACTCTCTACTATGGCTTCGCAAACGACATCGGTGGGTACTCCTTCCTCTGATCCAGTGGATCTCGTAGACGTGGTGCGAGATGAGCATTATTACCCGACTGGAGACTCCATCTTTCGGGTCGAACACACGCTCTTCAAGGTGCGACACTCGTCCATTCCCATTCATGCTTAAGCTTGTGCTCAAACGTAGACTCATGATAGATTCACAAGTTCCTTCTGATTCACAACTCTCCTGTTTTTGCGAGCATGTTCAACCTCCCTTCGGGGATGAATAAAGCGGAAGGTTCTTCCGACGAGCTCCCTATCGTTCTCGAGGGCGAGACGGTCGAAGATTTCCGGGCTGTTCTCAAATACCTCTACGCTCCGTGAGTACGTTCGTGGCTGTGACACAATTTGTTAGTTTACAGAAGTGTAGGCCAATCGAGGTTCAGATAAACAATACAGGAATGGCTTCTCTGCCGGAGATCATCTCTCTCGCCAATCTTTCCCACAAATACGAAATGGATCACTGGAAAAAATGGGCGTTGGCGGTTCTTGATCGTCTGCTCCTCGACCTTGATTCTGTTCCGGTGGAACATCTCCCAGCGCTTTATTCCCTTTACCATCGGCTTGGCGAAGTCCCGATGCGCAGTCGCGTCATGAAAAGCTGGTGCAAAGTGGTCGAAAGAGACGGCCTTCCGATTAATTATCTGCTCAATGCCGCTGACGCGCGGGAGGATAAAGATGCCCTCGCGGACGTTTATTGCATCCTGATTCGCCGCTGGGAAAAGCGCGCCAGGATTTTTGACCCAGAGTCTTTCGTCGAGGATGCCGTTACCGCAATTCACATCCAGCGAATCAATTCTGGTTACATGTCGTTGTCCCTATCATGGAGCCGATTCAGCGGCGAAGACGCGCCGTATCCTTTCGAGGATACTGCCTGTCATGGATCCCCGCCCCACCACGAAACAGACTGTATTCCATATTACCGTCGTCAATGGACGCAGGCGATAAGTGCCGCTGAAGCTCGGTATCCTCATATCACGCAAATGGCAGATCGACTCTGCTACGTTGGTCAAAATCTGCAGGAAAATAACAGCGGTTTCGGTTTCGGTTTGGAGGACGAATGCCTGGAACATTTTATCAGACGATTCAATAACCATCTGCAGGACGAGTTCAAGGTCCACTGTTTGGCGGACCATTTTTTTGCGCGAAACAAGTCAGCTTCCCCTAAATAATCGTCAGCCTTTCTCTATCAAGCTGTTGAGCTGAGTTAATGTTCTCAAGTGGAGCCCGCGGCCGCACAAAAAATTCAGCAGACGTGTCGGTGTATTGGGAAGGTGTGGCGTTGGGAATAGGACACAAGTGCAGACAGGTGCTGCTGGAGTTGTACGATAGAAACATGCAAGTACGAATGGAGTGGGGGGAATCGCGGCATAAACGAGGGCATGGAGCAATAAGTGTAGGAGTCGCACACAATGTAGGGAAGAAAGGAAAGGAAAGGTGTGGAAGGGATCAAACTCCGGGCAAGACGAGGGACCACAGAATATGGTCTTCATTACCTGTAGAAGTATGTGCGTTCGGTTAGTGGACCAGCGGGATACAATGTAGACATTGAACTAGGGCTCCCCACCGTACCCGTATATACGGTGGTACGGTTACGGTTATACGGGTACCGTAACCGTAACCGTATAGACACCTCCAAGGATCTATACGGTTACGGTTACGGTACGGGCTGTATACCGTAATAACCGTAAAAATACGGTCCGTATACGGTATCTTACGACCGTAAAGTGCTGCATGTCAATAGAGCAATGCTCCTGATATGTATCGCCTCTACGAGATAATGCATTCAAAGGAATGGACTACGGCTATCACCAGTGAAGAATTTGATGTTGCGGGGAAGTGGATTGTTCTGGTCCAGTGCATGACATGAACATCGAACTTAGATTGATGTGGCGCCTGGACGATAACAGCCAGCTGACAGCAATACATTTATATCGGTCCCGAATGAACTGCTGCAGTCCTGCTCGAAATGCAGATCAGTTGATTCTGCAGCTCACTGGTATTGATGAGCTGGAGGGCAGTAGCTGCGTGGCCCAGAGCGAAGACTTGAGTGTGTCGCGTGGTCGCCGTGTTGTTCGGGTGCAGTACTTACAGTGGTGCTTCTGCAATGACAGCAAGCTTTCTCTCGCACCGAAGATTCAACATTGAGCTCCGATTCAAAGATCGAAAAGAAAAATCGGGGAATGCAGGCAATGAACTGGCGGCTTCCGGTTCGTCATTCCATGTTTGCGCCGGCGCCCTTATCGCGTTCCATCCCATTTCACTTTTGGTGCATATTCCTCGCCCACCCTTATCGCCGATGTGCTTATTCCCGGACACCGGTTACGTCGCTGCCGCCTTCTACGGTTCCTCCCCGCAGGCCGCCTTCCTCTTCGCTCGCTCGCCCTCTCACTCGCCTTCCTCGTGTATCCCCCGCGCCCGTCCTGTACCCTGTGCGCCGCTCGCGTTGGTCTTGCTCTTCCTTCTCCTTAGGGCTCCCCACCGTACCCGTATATACGGTGGTACGGTTACGGTTATACGGGTACCGTAACCGTAACCGTATAGACACCTCCAAGGATCTATACGGTTACGGTTACGGTACGGGCTGTATACCGTAATAACCGTAAAAATACGGTCCGTATACGGTATCTTACGACCGTAAAGTGCTGCATGTCAATAGAGCAATGCTCCTGATATGTATCGCCTCTACGAGATAATGCATTCAAAGGAATGGACTACGGCTATCACCAGTGAAGAATTTGATGTTGCGGAAGGTCATACAACGTTCGCAGTTCGTGATGAACCGGTCACCTGGTTTGATAATCTTGCCGGTGCATCGGGTCAATATCAACAGTCTCTTCGAGAGTCATTTAACCGTGCGAGCGAAAAGAGTGCAGTGAGTTTCTCGTCATTTTCTTGGTTCGACTAATGACAGCATTGCAGGGTCCCTGGAATCGAGCAGAATTTGAATGACTGCTTGTTGAGTGGCTGATCACTTGCGACCAGCCATTTCAAGAGGTTGAACGGCCAGAATTCCGCCCTATTCCGCCGTCTCATGCAATATGTATACCATTGCGTTGATAAATTGTCCATCCCGTCTTCGAGTACTCAATAACGCCGAGTCGAACAAGC
Source organism: Mycena olivaceomarginata (assembly GCA_029378375.1). Classification (NCBI taxonomy): domain Eukaryota; kingdom Fungi; phylum Basidiomycota; class Agaricomycetes; order Agaricales; family Mycenaceae; genus Mycena; species Mycena olivaceomarginata. Next base: position 230,717 of record JARKIC010000367.1, on the reverse strand, counting down.
GGGGAAGGAACTCAGAATGGAGTTATCTTCCCTCTTTGCGTTGGTTTGAAGCCGGAAACTATTTGGACTTTGATGTTGCTGAAGCATCACATTCATTTAAAACACAAGGGCCTTGAGGACCTTCTCTAGACCATGCAAGAAATGTAGACACATGTTCTCTACCTGCGTTTTATTTTATTTCATTTTTTACGGCCGTATACGGTTCGTAAGATCCGTAAATACACCGTACCGTAACCGTAAGAGCCCCCAGAAGCATCATTACGGTTACGGTTACGGTACGGTGAGCACCCGTAAATACCCGTAATTCTTACGACCGTAACCGTATACGGTACGGTGGGGACCCCTACATTGAACTCACGCAGCTGGCCAAAGTATTTCGTCATCGGTTCTGATCGTGAAGTCCAGTCCGTCCGAAATGAGAGCACGCAACTCTGCCGCAATGGCATCGCTTGTAGTCTCTTATAAACAGATGCTATAACAATTTAACCTCGTACCTCGGTTGTTATACATCGCTTGGGGACCAGTCACATTCGATGGACCCCGGGAGGACAAAGTCGAATGATTCTAGCTCCACCGTATCAGGCTAACCACAACGCCGACGCCGACAGATAACGTCGATGATCTTGCGGTAATTGACGGACCTCGAAGTTCGGAGTATTAGTGTCGGCTATCAATGATTTGTCTTTCCGTATGACTACTGGGATCTCAATTGTGAATACACTCGAGTTTCCCAATTGCAACCTGTCTGGGTTTCTGATGGCCGAGACCGGAACTTCAGGTGGGTCACTGTATTCAAATATATCTGAATACGCCCGGCCCCGTATCGTATTATATTCATATCGTACTGTATTCATATTCAGACGGTCGTACCGGGGTCGTATCGTATTCATATATATTTGAATATATTCATTTTTTTTTTTCCGTATCGTATTTTTGGCCAGCACTACGAGTCTTGGGTTGCTCTTGGGACTAGCTGAGGACTCTTCCCCGCGGCTACACAAGCCTCAGGCTCAGAGATGGTCGGGTTCTCACTGTGTTTCAGATTACAGCCAGCTATTCAGCCTTAAGTCCGTATCAACATTCAACGATGTTGGCTTCGAGCCTTCGCCAATGATCATGCCCGCTGAAATCGGCAACGGGATCTCTTTTTGGAGGCAAATTAAATGCCGTATGTCGTCACAGATCTGTCGACACTGTGGCAACCCCGGGTTCGACTGCAATCGTGTACTTAAGACGGGTGTAATGCTGGCACTAGATCGAGCGGATCGATGAGGCGAGCTACAATCGGTACAACGGCATGACTGCCACGTTGAAGCCAGTGCTCACTTTTCGCTCCCCTTTGCCTTCACCGTCACCATCCTACCCCAAGCTGATCCTCCAACAGCTGGAATCTTCGTTTCAAGGTAACGTCCTTATACCAAAGGAATCATCCGCTGCTTCTTAAGTGTTACAGGATGTCTTTGAGGGTGCCACCGGAACTGACGGATCGAATCATCGACTTCCTGTGGGACTGCCAGCTGGACCTCCGCGTATGTTCGCTGGTGTGCCGTCAGTGGCTCCCAGCAAGTCGATGGCATATATTTGAAACCATCACCATCTGGCCCGACTCACGATTGCTCACCCTGATGCAATTTCCGCAGAGCGTGGTCGCAAACCACACACGGACGTTGAATTTCCGTCTTAGGCTGCCAGCCGAAGTCAACATTGCAGCTGTCCGGATTCTTTGGCACCTTCCAAATGTCCTGAATTTGAGAACTGTGATAGTGGGATCTGTCCCGCCATCGCCAGCGCAATTTCCGGTTGTTCCCCTGGTCGAGATACTCTCCCTTCAGCACACCAAATTTGCCTCATGCAATGATTTCGCCGAGTTCTTGTCGAAATTCACGACCCTCCGCGAGTTGGAGCTGGGGTGGATCAGCTGGGAAGATTTCGACTATGGTGTCTGCTCGCACGCAACACCAATGTTAGAAAACTTGTCCATACAAGGGTTCGAGGGGGCTCCGGATATCCTGCAGTGGCTTTCGTCGGCTGACTACGGCCCCCAAACACGGGGACTCACCCTCTACATCCCGAACAAGACGGACACGACCTCGCTCAGCATAATCTCGAGGTTCCTGCACCGTCTCAACGATGATCTGCAGTATCTGAGGCTGGATATGTTCCCGTCCCCATACCTGCAATGTACGCCATATTTCTTACTTTGACCGATCCATCTTTGATTGACGTTACACCATCATAGCGACCCTCATACAGCTCGAGCTCGGACGCCTCTCGAACCTACAACGTCTGCGCATCGGTCACGGCGTGTACTTCTATCCACCCAGCACGCCCGCGACTTTCGGGATGTGCAGGGCTTTCCCCGCCGTCCTCGAGATAGCTCTGAGCCTATCGTCGAGGTGTCAGCTCACGGAGCTCACTTTCGACGTTGACATTTCTTCGGACGCGTGGTCGTTCAACTCGGATCCATTTTTCAAGAAGTTCCTCTCCAATTACACCGTGGAACAGATCCCCACCATGCAATTTCATGTCCTCCGGGGCCGCCATAGCCGTGAAGCTGTTATCAGACACGCCAGGCAATTTGCGGGTTTTATGCGCGAAAAGGGCTTCATTAGCCGTGAAGTTATATACTCAGCCGAAGAGGTGCGTGGGTTGTTGTTCCTTGCAGGTTCTCTGCGCCAAACTCACTTCACATTCACAGGATAAGTGATGTTGCTTCAATGCTTATAGATTTATCGACTTTCATAAATCTGAGTCGAGTCTGATTACGGGAGACTAGATTCTGTTGTTGGTTGAAATTCCCCTTACACGCGGTCCATTCGACTTGCATTTCCTCGTATTTCGTTTGCGAAAATTTCTTCATTACAAAATCAGGTACGCTGGTATCACCAAGAAGCCTCAGGGGCGTCCGCGGAAAAGCCATCTGGCCTTCTCTTCCTCGGTTGCTATATCCCTCGGCGGCGGATCTTTCGGCCTGATGGGTTCGCTTAATTTCAGTCTCTTTTGCTTCCTGCTTTGTTCACGCTCTCTTGAAGTTGCACAACTCTCATCTGCCGGCTTGTTCTGCACCTCTTCTGCACCCATGGAACCGGACTCTTCCCGCGCACCATATAATTCAACGAGCTGGAAACGTACTATCCGCGCGCATGGCGTGGCAGCAGCTTCCTTTTCATTTAGCCTGTCTGCCGAAGTTGAAGTCCGATTCCTCGACGGCGGGCGAACTTGAACCGCCTGCGAAATCTTCAAATCATCAGGTCGGCTCGCCGCTCACTTGGTATCTGCATTGGCTTGCAGGCCAGCTTCCGCGATTGCGATCGGCCGAGGGATCCAATAAACAAAAACAATCCAAGTTAAAAAAATTCGTAGACGTAAACTTGACGTACAAGCACAAAATCAGCTGCGAAGATTCGATAAAGCTGGCCAGATCCGCAGATTCGACGCGTTCTCGGTTTCTCCCTCTTCCTCACCAGACCATCACCAATCGATCCTGCACGTATCGATTTCTTCTCTTCAACGACGGAAAAGATGAAGGCTGGCGGCAACAACGACAAGGTACACGATCTGCCCTTCATTAACACTCTTCCGCATCGTTTCTCACCGCGTGCAGGACCGCAAGACCGTCGGCAGAGGCTCACTAACTGCTGTTTCCATCCGACTCCTCGCTGTTCGGACGCTTAAGCATTTGGGTGAAACTCCTCTTCGACCTCCTCACGGCCTGGGCCTTCTCCAACGTTCTCGCTGTACTCTCCTTCGTTCCTTCGGTGGTTCAGATGATCGGGAGCAGCAAAATGATCAGCGTTTATTTCTTTCACATCGTGTAATGCACGATGTTTACTCCGCAACAGAGCCACTGGTCTGCCATGGCGCCGAGCAACTACCTTTTCTTGATTATGTTCTTCGGTACTCTACTCGCTGGTCCGATCCACAGCGTTGCTGCGTTCAATTTGGTGCGCATGAATTCTATGTTCCATTTCTGCCGCTGCCGCAAGGCAGCTGATGGTCGTTATCCTTTCGCAGGAAGACGAAGGCCACAAAGTGCTGAACGATCCGGTTGATCACCTCAAGACCAGCTTCGCTAAGTTGCACAAATCTAGCATCTCTTCTCCCTCATTGACTCTCCGCTTCTCCGTGTTCCCCGGTTCTGCTCCGGTATCTTGCATTTTTGATGTTCAAATTGCTTCTGATTTATTCAATTGGCTGGAACCCGGCTGACTTCGCGCGCGCAGTCCTTCTTCGCTTCAAAGCCTGGGATTCACTATTTCCAAACTGTGACTCCATGTACTTACGGTCGATCGTGATTCACATACTTATCTCTTCTCGTCCGAAATGTCTGGAATTCAATCACCATTGTACGCTGCGTGTTTCTTAAAAGCATCATAGAACCAGTCGAGAATGGAGCTTGATGCAGTATAAAGGGGTCTGGCCGCAATCCCTTGCAAGCCGCGCCGGCAATGATACCATCAATGTGGGCATCATCAGATCAGATAACGTGACGGCGTCTTTTCTCCTCTCCACCACGAGCCTCGCCGCTTTCCAAGTCTTGGCCAAGGTTCTGTCAGGATCGATTCGAGTCTTCAGAGCATCCCACTTGCTTGCTGCATTGTTCTCTTGGCGCGCTCCGGTGGATCCCACGACTGAGCCTAGTAGAGAGCTAGTCTCTTGCACTGACTTCCCACTCGCAACTAGTGCTGGCCAAAAATACGATACGAAAAAATATATTTTGAATATATTCAAATACATATGAATACGATACGGCCTTGGACCCTCCCACTGAATATGAATATGGGTGAATATGAATATGATATGATATGGATATAATACAATATGGTAGTCAGTGTATTCAAATATATTTGGATACGAATATAAATCGAAGTCCAGCTTCGGCCATCAGCGATCACGGACCATCCCAGCGGCAACCCTCACGGCAACTTCTTAGGACAAGCGATCAGGCTGCTGCATAGCTGTAAAGATCAAGGTACCACATCAACAAACAGACTGCGGAAATGTTTCTCCCGTTGCGCCGGACTTCGGTGATCCTCTGAAGTGGAAGGTCAGTTTTTCCCCCTTCTTCCCACTGTTCCCAGGATACAGTGTTGAATCTTTCTGGCCGGAGAATTCGGGCACGTTGAAATACATGGGGTACATCGCTCGGGATATTCTCGCCATTCCCGGTGTCAGCATCTCTGTCGAACACCTCTTTTCGAGTTTGAAACACACTCTGTCTGACGCTCGGTCGTCCATGACCGTGGAAACAGCATCCGTGGATATCGTTACAAAGGAGTGGTTGAAGTCAGGGCTTGCTGAGGGGGTGAACTACATGGATTTCATCAAAATCCACGAGAAGTAGAATATATTTGAATATATTCATATCATATTCGTATTCAACAGCCTCGATATGAATACAATACGATAAGAATATGATATGGGGCCCTCATGGTGAATATGATATGGATATGAATATGATACGGAATTTTCGTATTCATATCATATTTTGGCCAGCACTACTCACAACCTTAGTAGAGAGCCGGGTTGGAGCTGGGCTAGATAGATTTGCGAAAACTTGGAACCGTGGAAAGTTACTAACTACTTGGCAGAATAGCACCGTCGCAATGGCTATAGGGGATCTCTGGACGAGTCCGAGTAGGCGTCTCTTTTGTCTCTCATAACTCCCGCCGCAATGCCGGATCGATGTCTGTAGGTTCTGCAGACGCATCCGATTTTTCTCAAATGGCTCGCGGATGGGCCATACTGGGGTCAGACTCTCTTACGGACTCCAGGGTCAACACTGCACCGGAATTGATTCAAATTATATTGGACCGAGTCGGACCGACGTCCCAATTGCTATCGGGAATCCATGGACGACTCGGGAGTCAGGAAATGCTGGACAAACGGAGGGAAGAAGTGGTACAGCCCAAGTCTCCAGATACGGATCGCAACCAGAAGCCGTTGCGGTGCTTCTGCGGCGAGAGTAAGCCCCGCCAACCGCTTTTAAGCTCCGGGAGACGGAGAGGTGCGCTTGCATCGACCTGATTTCGTTGCGAGATGATTTTTTCCCTCTAAAATGATGCCTATATCCCTTGCTTTGCAATGTTCTGGCTCCAACGACTCGCGTCCTGTCGAGTCAGTTGACGTCCAACTACTCCTGTGCCTGTCGTGGTGCATTTTCGCTGATTCGCCCTACCAAATTGAGGTAGATCCCCGAGATGTTTCTGCCTGGAGAACCGCCTGGACTTCTTGGATCTATGCCTCCACGTTCTGGGTTTTTCGGAGCCTTTCGATTCGCTCCGCCTTCACAAATCCTCAAAGGTTGCTCGCATCTCGTATCGCATTTCACCTGATGGACTTGCATATCGCAGGCGCTGTATTTCTGACGGCCCGCTAGTACAGCCTGTCGTCGGCGGAGACGTGTTTTTAATTGCACTCGTCCCGTCCCCGAACTGGATATATATGTGACAGCCAAACGCCGTCTTTTTGATTATTATCCAATCATTATCAGTCGTCTCAAGCCAAGCGTCAAACACAGCCAACACGATTATCCTGCTCATCTACGGACCCTGCAAGCCAGGTGAAACCTCAATTTGTCCCGTTTCGAGAAGTTTCACAATTCTGTTCTAGAGACCCGCAGGTATCGCGGAACGTATGTAGATCCCGATCAACCCCCTCGCGAAATTGTATCTTGCCCAAGATGGCTTGAAGTTGTCCTGTTTTGGCGCCTGGTTCTCCCGGTCGGCCGATACGCGGTTTGTATGTGCTGAACGGGATTGACGGAGGCCGTGCTTTGCGAACGGCTCCACCTGTTGTCGTGCCCGGATGGTTGCTCCAAACGTTAGAAAGGAATGTATTGTTCGCGCTTCGGCTGCGTCGCAAAATTACCTGGTAAGCCAATTCGACTGGTGGGAAAACGCAGACTTATGGGTACAGGTCACGATTGGCGAAGACTTGGACGAAGGATTATGACACCCCAGCCGTCGCGTCAGAATTGTCTCGGAGAAAACTGCGCTCCAATGGGCTAGTCTCTTGCACAAACTTCCCACTCGTAACTACCTATGGGCGCATCTTTGGATCACTTACCATCAACTCCGCGAATGCGATGTTGATGGTATCTTGCTTCGGGGCCGCCAATCCGCCGTTGAAGCAGCCTATATATTCACCATGGAGCCCCCCAAATCCCCCGTTTCCTCTTGCTATGATATTCAAACAAATTCGATCCTTTCGGCTGGGATACACCTCAGAGCGCCGTAGGTCGCGCATCATCACTCTGTGCACTGGTTTATGTGCAATGCTCAGCGTATCCATGGAGGTGGACGACCCCGATCGTGGTTTCCGTATTTTTATTGCTCTCTGCTGTTCTCGCAGTTATCAATGGTATGTCGTGGATCGACTGGAACAAGGACGGTCTAATGGTCACCAGTGCCGCTCTCCGCTGTTGACAACGTACAACAGCTTACGTACCGTCCAAACGACACGCTTCCCCGGCTTCCTCTGGCCAATCTCGTACCCTCAATTCTGCAGAGTCAAACGGCCAGTTTCGCTCCACAGGTTCTTACAGTCGGAGATACGATTGTGCTCAATGGTTCTACCTTCAACTACACCATTGTTGACGCATTCGATGGTGTTGACTCCACACCGGTATCTTCGTTCTCATACTATAACAACCCGTTTTCCGATGGCTGTGATGTAGTACGTATACCCACCGTCTGGACGGCGTTGTATAATTTCTCCCGCAGGAACATATGACCGTGAATCTTGTCCGCCAAATGAAAAACTTCTCGGGTCCGGTGCTGTGGTTCACGAACGTGTCATTCAGTGTGAGCAGCGTCACCGAGACGTAGATTGTCACTGAAATTACTTCAAACGTCCCCGCAGGGAACAGTTGTTTGCCAGGTCCCTACCCAATTTCATCTGACCTGGAGTGCGCTGTACGCTCCGGGTGGTGCTTTGCTGGATAACCCTGTTCTGATTCATACTGCTCCTCCGGAAAATCTTGCGGATATCCCTGCATATTTCGCATTTGATTTTGTGAGACTGGGATATTATCATGAGTTTCACAGCTAATGCGGGATTATCCAGAACCGTGTTCTCGCAGCATGGTAAACAAGTTGCGCTCACGTACCTTTTCCCTGCCACTTACGACGATGTTCAGGAAGGGGCCGACGTTCCCGCCCGACTCGGACGCCGCACTGCCGCAACGCCCGGCTACTGGGGCCATAATCAGTCTCACTGCCCTCCCGTGTTGTGATTGTGATGCCGTTTTGGCGGGGACCCCGTTTGAAACAGCATCTCTGCTCAGACCCCCCTGCTCCTCGACTTCCCCCGGCTTCATTTTGGTGAATGGAGGGATTACAGTGGACGACGGTGTAAACTCCTGGAGCCCCGGGGAAATCACTGCACCAATAACAGTTCCTGATTTTTTCTTGAGCATCCAGACATTACTCGGCAATATGTCCCCTGGCTCCCTCGACACACCTGTCTCACTCTCTGGCCTCGATGCTATGTGGCAAAATCTGTTTCAGGCGGTTTACCACCTCGTTCGCCTCGACCTTGGAGTCATACTGGAAAATCAGATCTACAACTCTCCCGAAATGTACAATCAGACTATCCTTGGTGTTCCCTCCGATGTGGCGTCCGCTGCAAACAGTTCCCGTGAATCGACATCTAATGTGACGTTGTCGGCCAAATGGCAGAAACGGGTGGAATTTCTGCAAAACAGCGACCGGGTTCCAGTCATGGAGTATCTTCGGCCCGTCCCCCGTATGAAACCCTTGGGTTCAGCCATCACAAGTGTTTTTGTTTCGACGTTTGCCATGCTGTCAGCGATCTGGACAGTATTCTCCCTTATTGCTGGAGCTCTTGCAAGGCGACATACTGGTGAGGTCTCATTCCGTTATCTGTTCATGTGGCTAATTTTCATGAAGACACCAGGACGACTCTTGATGTAAATTTTGGGGGCATAAGCAAAGCTTATGGGAGTGGCAAACCAGGTAAGTCGTATTCTCAAAACATGCCGAACTCAGTTTCTAACCGTATATTAGACTCGGAGTCGGATGATGCTAGCGAAATCACCCATCTTGCTCCTCAACAAGAGGCCGATCCGGCACGACAAACACCCTTGGACCGCCTGCGCCTCGACATGGAGAAAATGATGGACAAGAAAATAGCACGTATCCGACTGTCGTTAAAACGGCATGGTCTCGCCGAAGAGACGACTAGTGACGACGAGATGGCCATCGACCTGCATGCTGGACACAGAAGTAACCATTCATATTCTGCAACCCATTTCCAGCTGAAACTTATACCAGACACCAATCACCCCGACGGAATATTTGGGTCGCTTATGCACCGTACAGGCACGAAATCAGGTTCAGATTCGTTGGTATGAGCGATACGCGGTCGAATTTTGGCTCTCAACCCATCACCGCCTGCACTGGAGTATTGGATCCCATCCGAGGCTAACTCGGACGACTCGCCGCCACCGCACGGGCCGATCAGCACTTCCGCCTCAAATGTGGAGACCGGAGTTGACCTCCCGCCGATAAGGGAACAGAACCTGTAGAAGTACATGGCCACAATTTGATGTATGATCACTCAAATTCTTTCAAATTCTTTCTGGTGCATACGGAACTTATAAACGCTTGTCGGATCCAACGTAGTCACTCGGACATAATTCAGCAGCCATAAATCAGTAGGTCAACAATAGTGAGATATATGCGCCCTATTCACAGCGCAACTCGCATCAAGACAAGCGGGTAGATGTAGAGCAATGGGTGATACGCACCCGTGCTGGTTCTTAATGTCGTGCATAACAAGGCACCGGCTCCAAGACGACTGAAGATGCATATTGGCCATAGTCGAAGAGGAACTTTCAAGCTGAACTGGAATGAAAGCGAGGGCAGTGGGTACAGAATAACAACGCCTGACGGAGCCGGGATCCAAATCTGTTGCCAAGTCAAGTTTTGGCGTGGGCGTCGAGCTCCTGGTACGAATGGGGATCCAGTTCGGTCCTTTCGAATGGGTGGGTACTAGCTTGCGCCCTTCCCTCTGAGACCCTCTCCAGAATTCATCCATAGATCGAGAGCGTCCCTTAGTCACATCGCATCGACACATACTCTGTTCTCGAACAACATCCAGGCCCAACCGCGACTTTCATCGAATCAATGCGGAGTGACTTGAGGACCTTGGGAGATTTGGAGCAATGCAGCGAGGCGAAGCAATAGTCTGCACGCCGTTTGGGCGATTTCTCTGTTCGCAGTGGTCATGAGATTGTGGAATCCTAGGGACCACCGAGGTTCCACTGCAAGTGAATTAGGGTTGTTAGACGTTGCCGCGCCTTGCCGAAATCTGTCTAGACGGAGGCCACATCCGTATTAGGGGGCCTTCCGAGTCAATAATGATGGCAGTATTGCCGCAGACCGTAGCCGAGCCGCCGTCAACTGCGGCACAAAGGCTGACTGTTAATATTGAGTGCCCGCTGATTCCCGGCGTCGGCCGATGTGTTTTTGTTGAGCCAGATTGTGGCCGACGAATGTGAAGTAAAAAGGTGGAAGCAGATGCATTTCCATTTAAATCTAGAATATGTGTTACCGTGAAAAAATTAGAGGATCTTGGCAACTTCGGCATCGATGGACGCGGGAGTCGTGGTCGACGCCCAACGTTGTACAACGGCACCCTCCTTGTTAATGAGGAATTTCTCGAAATTCCACTATAACGATCATGTCCTGTGAGGATTCTGAAACACAGAAACATCACGAATGCATACCTTGATCCGTGTCAGGCCCAGAATCCCCGCCTTCTCAGACTTCAACCATCTGTAGACCTCGTTGGTGTTATCGCCGTTGACCTCCGATTTCTTCACGAGCGGGAACGTTACGCCGTGGTTCACGACGCAGAAGTTTGCGATCTCTCCATCGCTGCCCGGGTCCCCGCTACCGAACTATCGGGATGTGTTAGTATGAGGCGAATTACAACGGGCGGACAGCCACCGCTCACCTGGTTGGTCGGGAATCCAATAATCACGAAATCCCTGTGCTGGTACTTCTCGTATAGGGCTTGCAGACCTAAACGTTGGTCAAGACATTGCCAGGGAGCGGTACACATGAGCGCACCTTTGTACTGCGGTGTGAAACCACTGAAAATGGAGTACAACGATTAGATAGATGGCGCAAGGTTCAGTCGTTCAGGAATCGTACCAAGCAGAAGCCGTGTTGACGATCAGTACGGTCTTGCCCTTGAACTCTGAGAAGTCAAGGATTGAGCTGTCCTTTTTCGTCGCCTTGAGAGTATAGAATGCTGACATGATGATGGTCCAAGTTCGGGAGGAGCGAGGGAGAGTAGGGAAAATATGGGTTGAGGGAAAGGATGGCAAGCAGAGAGGGACCACTGGCTGAATTTATTCCGTGCCTTATCCAGGTAGCCGACCTCAAGAGCATAATTTCCGCTGTTTCCGTCTGACGAATCGCGATTGTTCATCGTACCGACCAGCACGTGTCGCAAGTCGGCGCATAAACCACCAGCACGTGTGGGCAATGTCGGGATTACAAATTCAACTTGGTAATCCCAACGTCGGCCACACGTGCTGTTGGAACTTGGCAATCGCATTGTAAATTTATATCCCCCCGTGTGAATTTAACTACGGGGTCACTAGAAGATCTACGGTTACGATGGAAAATTTGGAATCATGCAAGGCGTGCATAGATTTCCCTTGCGACTCGCATAAGTAGTCGTTGTTGGGAGGCAATGGCGACAAGCCGTATGGATGTGATAACCTAAGGATACGGACAAACGGTTTCACAACGCGACACGACATAGGATGAACAAGAGATACTCAACCACATTGATCACTTATAGAGAGAGAAATATTAACAGGCGAAGATTGGGATCCGCGCATGCAGCATCACCAATGACACTCAAGCGGATTCTCGCCTATCGCTGACAGGTCGTCAGGATCCGGATGGTGCTATAAGGTGATGCACGTACTGGTGTCGAAGTACCGCTGGTGGAAGAGGTCGACGCCGGGCGGGGCTCGTCGAGGAGCGTGTTGGAACGAGAGTATGAAAGGAATTGGGGGATTAAGAGTACTGTAGTATTTCGACCAAATGTTCACAGGGTGTCACCTGTCACCTAAGATGTTCACTGAAATTGGTGTTCAAAATCGGTCCAACCGCATCACCTACCTGGGAAATGTTCATTTTGTCAAACGGCTTCCCCAGACTCTCCAAGACCACCCATGCTGCCCAGCCATTCAAACGGGGCTCGAGAAGGCGATAAAAATACTTACAGTCAAGGGATCGGGCCACCATGGACAACTTCAAGTTTGCGCTCGCTTACTGTCGAGTTGTGTCCTTACACAATTAACCGAAGAGATATTGAGCACAACAATCAACTACAATCATATTGCAGCATGAATGTGCATAGAAACAAAGCAGAGATGTCGCACGATTTTTTTGAAGCGGGGTTTTGCACCGTGAATCTCCGTGAATATCTAGTACTTACCTCCGAGGAGTTCCAATCTTCTTGATTTAGCGTAGCTCAAAAATCATTTTTGCGCTCTCTGGTGGTGTGAAAAATTAAGGTGTTCATTGCCCAACCATCACCGTTACATGTACCAAATTTGTTCAGTTCACGACCCCCTGTCACCTGTCACCTGAACATTTGGTCGAAACACTACAGTATGCCGCACATTTGGACTGTCTGCAGGCCGGATCCTCTCTTCCAACGCATTTGTTGACCGCTGTGGACCCGGGCTGAACGGGATGAGTTCTTTGAATTGCCTCCTTGCTCTTGTCGCGCTCCACGAAGGCATGGGTCTTGTTGGGTTCGAACTGAGAGCATAGTCAATAGCGTAGAAATATTGCACAAAGAGGGCAAGACGGACGAATTCAACGAGTGTTTTGTTTGGCGGTGCAGGGCAGCGATCGATATACTGAGGAGTGGAGGAAGAATAGCCGGTGTAGAGCACAAACAAAGTCTTCGAACCCTTGGCGGAGATTTTGTGATCATCGGGCTTGAGAAGGAGTTGCAGCGGGAAGGAGAACGAGGGCGCGCCACGAGGGTTTCCTCAGATTAGTTTCTCGCCTTTCTATCAGATTCAAAAGATCCTCAAGGAAGTGTCTGTCCTCGTGCCTGTCCTAATCCCGACACGAACTCATGGCGAGGATGCAGAGTCCGAATTACCTGTCCATAATAGTAGCTGATTCAGCCGGACGGGTGAAATGAAATAATGCAAGGAAGAACCGCCTGCCACGGCTATTACCCTCTTTATTAAATTACGCCTGCCCGTCTGTCTGAAGCCTTTAAACTCCGACCATTCTCTTGCCCTGGCATCACTCGCCGAAATGCCGCCACCCTCTCGCTGTCGGCTCAAGGACGGCTGGTTTCAGCCAGGATTGGCAGTCGTAGCATGTGCTTCGCATTTCGCCCTCCAGCTGGCGCTACGTGTGAGTTTATATCTAAAATGAAGTGCTCTTGTATGCGTTAAATTTTCTGCAGGGGTGATTTCTTGTGTGTTCCGGGGTCGTCGTTGATTTGGGACGAAACGGAAGGAGAATGACTCGGGGCCACACAAGATTCCCAGACGCGTGCAGGAGGGAGCGAAACAGCAGGCACAGCAGAACCGAGGACAGAAGGAAGCCATCATGAGCCAGAAAGATCCGCCGTCAGGGAGTCGCTGGCTACCGAAGCACCGAGAGACATATACAGTCCAGAATCAAAGTCGAAGCAGATGCGGACTACGTCTGAGTGAGTGTAATATGCACTCTTCGGCGAACGGGGGATGCAAAGCTGATCCTACCAGAACATGACCTCGTGATTCGTACACGGCTATCCCGGAAGGCACCGGAATTCGATAGGATCCGTCGCCTATCGGAATCCAATGATTTTCCGCTCGGGCTTCTGTCATGTGACGACTGGGCGCCAATCAATATTAACCGTTCTTTAACGAAATGGCTCCTGGCTGTGTCATTTCCCCATATGTCCATGCTCCTTTACTCCTCCTCTCTGCGTCGTCTGCGCTTAATTCCTTTTGTACTACTTTTGCTGTGCTTTCTTGACACCGCTGCCCATCTCATGTTCAATTACTATCCCCATTTATACCAAACAATTTGTCGACGCGCCGTTTGTGCACCTATGAAGCATGCTTGTGTGCACGGCCTTTGAAATCAACTGACCCGCGATTCCTCCATCGAGCCGTCTAACAGATAAAATCATGCAGCTGACACCTCTGTACTGCGATCCGCAACCAAACGCAGTTCTCGCAGCAATGTATCCGCAATTTTCGAACCGCGGACTGCGACCTGCGCAATAGCAATATCACCTCGATTGGTATATTCTAGGTGAACAAGTGGGCCCCATGATTTTACCTCGCAGCAAAGTGTCCGCAATTTTTGAACCGCGGACTGCGACCTGCGCAATATCACCTCGATTGGTACATTCTAGGTGAACAAGTGGGCCCCATGGTTTTACCGGTTTTTTGCCCTCGCTGTACCGCAGAACGGATTTTTATCAACTGCGGCACTCTCAGATATAAAAGACCAGCATCAGCGTCAAAAAACATCGTTCCGACTTCTCTCCCTGGCTCTTCATTGATTCCCTCCTGGGTGGCTCCCGAAATTTGCTTCAGGCAATGTTCAGTCTCTACAAGCAATGTCTGTTCCTACTCTGGGTGCCGCTATTGGAAGCTTCTGGACCAGTTCTCTGTCTTCCATCGCAAGCAAGCTATTGTTGTGAGGACCCAATATTTTTCCTGAATCAAGTTGGCCAATATTTGGACTGTTTTGTACATTTCATTTTCTCCGCTTCCTACAGTTCCGTGGTTCACCAAAAAGCATCCAACGCCGCCAAAACCGGGGAGAAATTTTTTAAATATTCAAGACCTGATGGCGAGGCAGTCATCTGGCTTCACGAAATATCATCGCCGTCCCTGGTGTCTGTGGTCCTTAATCGTGGATTTGGTGTCACAGGTTTAGTGCTGCCCAGTGTACCAGTGAGCCTGTATTTCTTTCGCGTTAGCTGAATTGGCAGCGCGGTGTTGCATCATTCGACCCTTCCGAGTTGATGGGCAGGTTTAATTTAGTCTATGTACTGCCCCTGTATTTCTGGAATGCACCCTGGTTAATGCCTGTTCATACCTGCTCATACATTCCTGCCGGAGCGAAGCGGCGGCATATCTTGTACGAATTAGTGGAATCCAGCGGGTCAGAGCTATTATTTCTATGACTGACCCACTGCATTAAATGGCCACTCCCGGACTGCCATTAGAAGAGCGTTGGAGGCTCTTTTACCACCTGCCGGGCCGTGAACTTCATTTGCCAACTCATAACATACCAGCTCGATTCAAAAAAGTCTTTAAATCTGCTTTTAATTCAAAATTCAATCTCTGCTTCATTCATGAATGGGTTTCGTCACATCGTGCAGGCTTGATCTCGATTAAGTATATACTAGCACTATCAACAACGAGTAAGTTGGACACAAAATCAGACCATGGAACACGATAGAAAACAATTCGAAGTTGTATTGAGGTGAATGCCTTGCCACAGCGAGAGAAATTCATCCGACAAACGGACGTCAGAAGAAGCGATCGCGAGGCAAAATCGCCAAGTCATTCAAACTCCGCAGGTCCGTGCATTCCACGTGGTCCTGTGTCGTGATGTTGATGTGTTTTTTTTTCTGTCGTTTCCCTCTTCCTTCTTCCCCCTGCTCGCTCCTGGCCTTCTCCTTCAGTCAAGATGCTCAAGACCTCGAAAGCTTGCCGTTCCCGATCGATCGAGCCTGAGCGGGCTCAGAGTCAGCTCCAGGGACATTGGATTGTAAAGCTGGGGTGCGTCTTGTCCTTCATCGCTTTCGCTCCGTCGACACTCATGCTCCCACTCAGATTTCCCTTCTCTCTCTCAAGCGTACTCTGCGCCTGGACAGTGTCACCTCTGTTCAGCGGCCGGCGCGGATGGAGAGCTAGTGCTAGCGATGGGTGATGAGTGTACTGCCCACATGTGCGACCCACTTAGCGTACTACATACTCAATACTACCACTGAATTACCATTTTAACTGACCTACATATTTTCCTAAATAATAATTAACCCGTGTACCGTTAATGGCCATAAAAGAGCGTGAAATTCAAAATATATTGTATTTTCGATCCATTTTGAGCCCTCGTTTGAACTGTAGTCCCCACAGAAAACACAGAAGGGAGCTGTATTGAATTTCAAGGGTCGAACCAGTGGATTTCAAAGGGGCGTACATTCATTGGAATCCATTGGACGCCCAGTGGATTCCAAAGATCGCCGGAACCATAGAATTCCGGTGCCTTCCGGGATAGCCGTGTACTATCCCCCCCCCCGCCGCACTGGACAAACCTAGTACTCGGACAAACAGACATATCTCATCCAATACTGGACCGTTTTCTGGGATTTCGGACTCTATGTAAGCGGTAGGATGTGGTCTAGATAATCACGGTGTGATATCCCTTCATATCGAAGGTCATGGGATAGATAACAGTCGAAACATCTGGCAACTACTAGGAATTTCGAAGAATTTGGGTATTTTTGGGCCTAGGGCCCTTGACCTAGGGGAATATCATCCGGATAAAATATAAAAACGATGCCCCTACATCATAAAAGTGTCCATACCAAAACTCAGAGACATAGCTGCCCTGTAGCTCTCACAAGAGTCCGAAAATTCGGACAATGCCGGTCATTTGATCTGTCAATTGCCCAGATTGATGGCAAAAAATTCCATGTCCTATGCCAGTCTTCCAGGACCTACCTGGCGCTCTTCTATATGTATATAATAGCCCCGATATAGGACCGTTTCCATGCAACATTTCAAGCCTTTTTGAGGAGAAGGTGCTGTGATAAACGGCCGGAAATCGAATTTAGCTCTGACCTAGAACTCGGACTCCACTCGGCCTCGTCAGTAAAGTCGCTGTTGCTCGACCGATACTGGGCCATTTTGCACAAAACAAAAGCTCATTCCAAATCAATTTTATCATTTCTAAAAGTCTATCACCTCTAAAATGCACCAGAGGCTCTTAGAGAAAACATATTTGAGCTTCTTTCTTAAGTGTCCAAGTTAGGCTGGGGGGGGGATAGTAGATATCGTGTCGTCAGCTGGAGGGCTTGGACCCGTCGGCACAGATCCCGAATTGCAGCGTGGCTTGGGCAATAAAAGACACACCGAGCAGCGGGAAGAGGTTCGCAAATAAAAAACCCTGTCCATCTTTTTCTTATCAATTATTTAAACTCCGCCGGATCAATTCCGAAACATAGATAAGATTACAATCGGTAGGTGGTCTTGTATCACGATAGAACGTCTGGGCCACCGAGACAGCCGCCTCTCACCTTAATAAGTCCGAGGGTAACAAATTTCGATTGTCTCCAGCTAGTCACTTCCTGAAAAGGCATTCAACTACGCACAGCGCCGCAACGCAGTACGACGCGCGATGAACCGCACATCGAACACGGGTCATAAATAGAAAACAAGCATGAAAGATGTTTATTGTTTTTGGTGCTAGGTGTTCCCCCAGGTGGACGGTGGGGTTGAATGCTTGTCAGTCTCATACTAACGACTCCCTCGGCCCCTGCAGCGGACAGCGGGCAATCCAACGTATCCCTTAGATATTTTTATGGAAGAAGCACCGCACTCCCACATCACATCGCTACGTGAGCTTGATCGCACCTACAGTGCCCCGTTCAATCCCAACACCGACCTCTCGCGCCTTCCACTGCGCCGCAGTATGCTTTTTGTATTCTTTTCGCATGAGTGCCGACGCTCGGAGTGCTAGATCCTAACAGAATCAAAACGGAGGTTCGACTATATAAGGAGGAGCTAGCGAGAGCCTGATGGAGAGTGAACAAGTATTCTATCATCGCACAACGCCGCATGCGATTAATGCCCGCCCAAGTAGGTAATGATCTTGCAGCTGCATTCCAAATCCACGCACTCAAATCCCTGTAGTCGCGGAGTGTGGCTGAATATTCCGGAACGGGGCCTATCGCCTTGTAACGAAACTATTAGACCAACAAATCCGGCAAAGGGAAAAGCGGGGAGCACTAACGGCAGAGGCAGGAAGCAAAAGAGGATGATGCAGCCGCCACCGCCTTGCTAAGAAATAAATTCTCTCGGCGGTCCGATCGTGAGTTCTTGAGTTGAATTCCAATCGCCCAGATTTGGACAAACAGACCCTAGAACGGGGATGAATTAATCCGACGCCAAGGTGAGGAGATTTATGCTGCAAATATCGGACAGTCGGCCGGATTTTATCCGTGTGAGGAAAGATTGAAGATTGCGTAGTATAGCCGCAATGACCAGAGGTCCAAAGCTTGAACTCCAGTGGAAACATGTTGGCGATGAGGCGCAGATCAGGGAAGAGCAAATAATGGTTACTGGTAGTGCGTCTTGTATATTACAGAGATTTTTGACAAAATATTCCAGACTTGGGTTTTGTCGAAGAATCGTCAAACCGGGCAGCTGAACTCAGAGAGTAGATCTAGGCTGGATCTTTGAGGGGAAAATGAACAAAGGATCAACGATATATGGTCAAGGAATTCAAGGACGTTCCAGTTGCCGTGAGTTGCACAGTGGGGCCGGCAGCGATCATCGGTTTAACCCAAGAGTCTTGAAGACGAGACGATAAAATGCCCAGGGCCCGAGTACAAGGCTACAATCCCTATGGACGCCGGAATGGAGTCAGGAATAATCGACGGGACCCAATGGGAACGGAGGCGGAAATCCCGAGTCCACGACCAGATATGATCCAAGCCTCCAAAAGAGGAGAAAGATTGCTGTTGACGATACATTATTGATGAGCTCAGTTGCAGTCTGGAGTCTTGGCAATACTAGCGCGCTGCGTGAATCGCGCAGATGTAGGTCGGAGTCGGTAAGATTGTGGACACTGCGGGTCTTGAGGGCTAAGAGTAAATGAGGAAAGGTCCCTGCCGGAAAATGCCTAGCGTCCGTATTCGAGCCGCACACCAGCCAAGAGCCACATTTCCACGTCGAGTCCGTGGTGGCAGAAAGCAGCAAGCGAGGTGGCGATGCAGTGGCGGTGTTTCGCATCAATGGCGCCGTCCTTTCTTTTCGCAATTGGAGGCCTGTCCCGCTTAGTCTCTCGTAGATAAGTAGACGCTAAAAACACGGGAGCCTTGTACCTCGGTAGTTTTTAAAAAGAAAGCCCTGAGCGAGATATGTCAGCAGATCTGATTGAGGCAGCAAAAGGTCTTGCGGCCAATTGGATGGCCCGGCGTCGGTTCTCTTAACGCGGATGGATAAAAGCTTAGCGCCCAGCAGCACGGAGAAATCGGATGTGCAAGTCGAGCGCATCAGTGTGGTCTCCAGGGATGTCGATTAGGGCTAGGGCCATGACCTTTCGGGCAATTTTGGAATTTTGCCTTCTCAGCTCCGCACCATGGAAGTATGGATTCAGCAGTATATGCATTTTTGACGTTTTCGGAGTATGTACAAGACGTATACATAGGACGCTGGTGCGCAGAACGTAGGGCAAAACAAACAAGACGAGGAGTCTGATATGAGAAGACGAGGAAAGATGATTGGAACGCAGCAAGGAGGAAGGGAGGGGACTATGCACAGAAAGAGGAGAAAGAGTTCGAGAGAGATAGGAGAGCAGTTTTGGAATTCATCCGCGTTTCCGCTTTGGCATTTTCGAGCCTTTCAAATCCCATCAGCATCGGATATATCCAAGCATCTGAAAGACGCACTGACCTCACGCCGTCTCATCCATCGTCATATCCATCGCCGTCAAATCGCCCTCGCCCTCGCCCTCGCCCGCCCCACTGACATCCATCGCCGTGCTCTCCGCCGCCTCGTCCGCGCCCTCCTCGCCCACGGCCTTAGCGTGCCCATTCTCCTTCGGGGCGCCCGTCGAGTTCGAGTTGAGGATCCCATGCCACCGGTCCACGAGCGCCTTTGCCCGGTCGCGGAACTTGAATTCCTCGTCGCGCGGGACCTTGCCCGGCTCGAGGAGGTGGATGTGACGCATGACCTTGCCGATTTTAGAGAAGGTGAGGTAGCCGATGTTCATGCCCTCGTAGGACTCGACGGTGGTGAAGAGCGTGTCGACGGCGGGCATTTCCTGTGGGACGGGGAAGCGTCAGATCTTTGAAGAGCACGACAATGGTGGAGAGGAAGGAGGAGGGAGGGAGGGAGGTGCATAGGGTCGTGGAGAGGGAACGGAGGGAGGCGGGGAACGGAGCGGGAGAGAAGTAGAGGGAGGGGGAGACGGAGAGGGTGGAAGAAGAGGGAGGGGAGGGGAGGGAGAGGTATAATAGAGGGCGGAAGCGGAAGGAGAGGAGGGAGCGGAGGACGTGCAAGTAGGAGCGAGAGGAACGAGTGGAGGAGAGAGGGAGCAAAAGACACGAAAGACACACACCTCCTCCTTCGGTAACGCCTTATTACTGCTCAAGAACGTCTTCTGCAGCTTATGCCTCCACTCACGGACCTTCAGCGCCTCGGGGTCAGACTCTAGTTTCGCTACCGTCGGCGTCAGCGCTGCACTACACGCAAGTCGGGACAGCACTCACCATTGACATCCTCTCCCCCGGTCTTGCTCTTCTTGCTCGCCCTCCCCCGACCACCGCCCTCTGCATCCTCTTCCCCCTCGCCCTCCGCATCCCCGCCATCCTCATCCGCGTCGCCATCCCCATCATCCTCGCTCTCTACCGCCGCCTTGCTCTTCTTCGTCTTCTTGCCTTTGCCCGCCTTCGTCTTGGAGGTCGGTGCAGACTTCGCCTTTGCCGGAGCCTTCTTGGCCTTGGGGACGGGCGAGGAGGCGCGCTTCCGCTTCTTACCCGCGGGCTTCTCCGAGTCGTCTTCAGCGTCTTCTTCTGCGGGAGCACGACGTCAGCGTTAATGGGTCGATGGAATGGAGCAGGGAAATGCACCACCAAGCTCGTCCCCTTCGGCCTCTTCCTCGTCCTCTTCGTCGTCATCCTCGCTAGATGGGCGAGACAGTCAGCGTCGGCGTCCGCACATGTAGCCTCCCCCTTGTCTCTGCATCCGCCCGCCTTCTTGAGTTCTCCCTCCCCTTCCTTGAGACAGGGGGGAGGATAGCAGGGCGAGACAGAAGGACAGGGAGAGGGAGACGACAAGAAACGCGACACACCTCTTCTTCCGCCCCTTACTCTTGCTCTTGCTCTTCCGCGCCCCCTTGGCGGCGGGCGGGTTCGCCTCGTGCTCGGCTTCCCAGGCGTCGGGGTCGAGGGCCTGTGGAGACGGGGGTATCAGCACACGGTCCGTAGGACGGGGGACGAGAAGGAGAAACGGAGAAGGAAGAGGAGGACGAGCGCGCTGCACCATGACCGGAAAGCCAAGGGCCACGAAAGCGGGACGATGAGGAGGATGGGTCCGGCTCCAAATCTCGTCCTCGTCTACATGAAGTAGCAGTACTGAACACATGCATCCAGCTCGCGCACCACCGCTGCAGCTACTACTGCCTGTACGCTGCACTCAGCGTCCGACGCGCAAACCCACTCCGCGCACACACCCGCCTCCGACATCCCCCGGCGCACGACCTCCTCCAGCCGTGATGGGAGGCTGGGCACATCTCATTTGCCCTCGAGCGCCTGCCCCGTGCGCGCGCGATGCTCGGCCACCGCGCCTCGACATCCTTCGGGGCTCTGCACTCTCGTCTCGCCATAGCCAGCCTACGACGCCGCCCGCCCCGTGTCGACCACCGAGAGCGTGCACTGCGGAAAGCCTTCTCTGCGTCCCGCGCAGCACTTCCTCATCGCAGCGTCGACCAATCCGCGTCCCAATCCGCACAAGCCTCTACACCACAGACGGCATGCTCATCGCTCCCTCCTGCACATACAGGACAGAGCTCGGTTGCCGCCATGACGAAAAATTCGCCAGAAGCCCCAAACGCCTCCCTTCCTTCCTCCCAGTCCTCCTCCCTCTCCCCATCTCCCGCGAAAACGACGCGAGGTAAGAAGCAAGACACACCTTCCGGTACCCCTCCATCAGATCCCCGTTTTTCCTGCCCCCGGCGGCGTTCTTCGAGCCCGAGTCGGAGCCGCTGATGAATGCGTTGATGGCGGAGGGCGTGAGGCGCGAGAGTTCGCGCGCGGGGAGCCAGGCGCTGGGGAAGGGAGAGAATGGCGTTAGTAAAGCAGTGGGGAGGATAGGGAAGAGGGAAGAGGGAAGGACAAAGGACGGGGAATGTCCACGACCGTCTCCTGAAGGAAACGAGCAGGGTATGTAAGGCGACGGGGGATCCCGCGCACCCCGCCCCGCCCTGGAGCGAGCATCTGATATAGCGGACGAGCTGTGTGTCGACCGCCCGACACACAAGCACGCACACAACGGGTACCATCCACGCCCGATGTGCGCTCGGGATGGCGACTCGACGTCAGCAGACACCGACAGCGCCCATTCGCCACTGTATCCGCCCGCCGACGTCCGGTCCCACATTAGCGCGCCTCGCGCGTCTCCCCGTCCCGAAACGCGAGTACCTCAGTCGGGACGCGCACTGACGGTCGGCTCCTTCACTCGCACGACACACGCACACACATATCCGCGCTGGGAGTCAACGAGCGCAAGTCCCCTCTCCTTGAAAGGACGCAAGGCAAAGACGCCTTGCCTCAGGTCGCGCCTCCTCGCTCCCGCTCCTGCTCCTGCTCCCGCTCAAAGCGCACGCATTACACTCCCCGCTCCTCGGCTCCACCACCTGCGACCACCGCGTCAACTCCGCTAGACTCTTCCAACTCTGGCGGCTCTTCGGTATCGCCTAGCCTCGCTCTTGCCCCTCCCTCCTTTCGGGCCAGACGCACGAGTCTCTTCACACACGCGCGCGTCGTCTCATTCCTCCCGACCCCCTTTCTTCTTCTCGGGTGTCCGAAGCGGGACGCCGCAGTCCCGCGCGCGAGTCGCATCTCCCCCACTGCCCGACGACGACTCGACGACGCTCCATCTTCCTCCGTCCTCCCTTCGTCCGTTCCGACGGCGCCGCACAAGCACAAACACCAGCCCACGCGCGGCTTGCAGTCTCCCCCTCCCGCACCCCAGCACACCTCACCGCCCCCGAGGGCTCCCGCCTCGCCAGAAACCTGGTCATGCGAGCCTCCCTGGTCATGCGAGCCTCCTGAAGCCCCAGATGCACTCATACACACTCGACTCGACTCGACGTGTCAAGCGAAACAAAAGCCGTAGACAATGAAACAAAAAAGCGAGGACTCGAGAAGACTCACTAATCCCCTGCGGGGAAGAACCGTACCGCATACACGCCGCTCTTCTTGCTCGCGGGGCGCTCCTTCGCGACGGCCTTGGGGAGGGCGGTGGGGTCGACGACCTATAAATACGAATGGGGTGAGTAAAGGTGATGGATAAGGGAGACGCAGAAGGGGGAGGGACGGGACGGGCACGGGCGGGCGGGCTGGGCACTGGGCACAGACGGGCAAGGCAAGTGGGGCTGGGCGGCAGACGGGCATAAACAAGCAGCGCGGGTGCGGGTGCGGGCTGGGGTGCGGGACGAGAAAGAAGTTGGGGAGGAGGAGAGCGAGAGGGGGAGCGGGGAGGAGATGCGACAGGGGCATGGGGAGTAAAATATTAGTGGCGATGTAAATTGGAAGATAGAAGCGGGGGATGGGGCGTGTGGTGGCCGTGAGATGACGGAAAAGGGCAAATGTGAAGTGAAAAGCAATTTTCATCCAACGGCGAACGGAGAGGGAGGTGAGGGCAGGGAGAGCGTGCGGGAGAGGTATGGGATGGATGTGGGGAGGACGGAAGGAGGGGTATAACGAGGGTAGGGAGGGCAAAAGGTCGAAAAACGATGAAAGTGGGGTGAAAAGGATTTTACGCTCCATGAAGAATGCAGGGAGAGGCGGGATAAGGGAGGGATTGCGGGAGGTATATAGAATGAGTGTGGGGGGAGGTAGAAGAGCCTTGACGGGGCATAAATGGACGGGAGATGATGAAAAAGGGTGAAAGGTATCTGAAAAAGATTTGGGGTGGAAGGAGGGATGCCAAACGCCAGGGGAGGACGGGGAGAATGGGGGAGAAGTGTGAGATGGATGTGAGAACGGGTAAGAGGAGGGTAGTGCGAGGATAGGGAGGGCAAGAGGGCGAAAAAGGGGAAAGTGGGATGAAAAGGAATTTACATTCCGTGAAGAGGGTAAGGAGAAGCGGGATCAGGGAGAGGGTGGGGGAGGGATATAGGATGGATATGGGGAGGATGGACGGAGGGGCACAGCGATTATAGGGAGTGATAAATGTCGAAAATGGGTAAATAGTATCCGAAAAAGATTTGGAGTAGAGGGAGGGGTGACAAACACAAGCGGAGCGGGAGGGAGGTGGGGGAAGTGTATAGAAAGAGTGTGGGGAGGGATGTAGGGATGGCGAAAGGAGAGTAATGGATGAAAAAACGTGGAAAAGCAGAAAAGTGAGGTGAAAAGGAATTTACGTTCTGTGAGGAACGCAGGGAGGGACGGGAGGAAGGAGATAGTGGGGGAGGGGTGTAGATAGAGGGTAAGGAGGAGTGGGGGAAAGGTAACGAGGGGATAATGGGGGGAAGAGGGGGGGGAAAGGGTAAAAGGTATCCGAAAAAGATTTCCGGTAGAAAGAGGGATGACAAACACCGAAGGAGCAGCGGAGATGTGGGGGAGGGGTCTGGGATGGGTGTGTAGAAAGGTAGGAGGGGGGTAAAGCGGTGGCAGGGAGGGTAAAAGGTCGAAAAAGGGCATAAATGGGACGAAAAGGAATTTACGTTCCATGAGGAACGACGAGCGATGGGAGACGAGGGAGAGGGTACGGGAGGTATGTGGGATGGGGCAGGGGAGATGTGTGGGAGTGTGAACAGGGGTGAAAGGAAGGGGAAATGACGAAAAAGCAAAAAAGTCAAGTCAAAAGGAATTTACGTTCCATGAAGAACGCGAAGAGAAGCGGCATGAGGGAGAGCGTGGGGGAGGAACATAGGATGGATGTGGGAAAGAGTGGGGGAGGACTAGGGAGCGTGTAACGGGGGTAAAAGGAAGGAAAAGCGAGAAATGGATCCGAAAAAGATTTTAGATAGAATGAAGAATGACAAACACCGGGGGAGGACAGAAGATGTGGGGGAGGCATGGGAGATGAGGCTGGGGGAGGGTAGACGAGTAATAACGGAGCTAAAAGAAAGGGGAGACAAAGAAAAAGCGCCCGAAGGCACCGAAAAAGGTAAAGCAAAGGGAATAGGGACGTGGGATGACGGGAAAAGGTGGATGGAGGGATAACAAGAGGTGAGGAGGTGATGTGAGGGGAGGAGACCAAGGCTAGCGGTGGGGAATGCCGCCACGTCCGCCCAGGGTGAATCGGGACATATCGGGCAACGGCAGGAAACGACTCCTTGAGAGTCTGGGACGCGCGGATAGACCTTCAGAGCGCCCGCCAAGCACCACCGAGTTAGCTAGCGCCGTTGTCGCCACACCGTAGTGTAGCCACCCCAGCGCCGCACAGCCACGCGCCCTCCGGCGCGCGCGCCAGCCCGCGAGCCCGTGCTAGCTGCACCCCAGGGAGCCCTAGCACACTGCCGCAATCCGTTCCCTGCCAGCTAGCGGCTCCAGCCCCAAGCGCAGCCCGGTGTCGTGTGCCCAGTACCCAGTGTCGTGCCGTGTGGTCCCAGCCAGACCAGAGGAGTCGAAGAGCGCGAATACCCACCATACCCGGCCACGGGGGGAAGCCACGGACGTGTCCTAGGACGACGTCGCGCGTGTCGTAGTTCTCGGGCTCAGCGTTGGCGGAGCCCGCCTTCTTCGCGCTGCCGTTGCTCTTTTTGGCGCTCATCGTCGTGTGTTGCCTAGATGTCGTAGAACAGACTGGCCCTAGGGTTTTGAGAGTTGCGTTGTGCTTGAGGACGCGGAGGGTGCGCGCGGGAGTCGGGAGTCAAAGACAGCGATCAGGTATCGGGGATCACCCTTTTTTTGACCCCGTGACCACCAACTTCTTGGCCCGTGCGCCATCACAGATCCGACAATCTCCGATCCCGCGGCGATGTTCCTACTCGCGTAGCACCTCAGTTATCAACAAATAACTCAGTATATTATTTTCTACCTGTTAGCATAGCCTACAGGGTAATTAGAACTGGAATAAAATACTTTGAAGCCTCACATCAATGGAAGCAGCTGGGAAACTCAAAATCTGACGACACAAACCACTAAAGGTATTCAAGTCCGGCAAGTTTACTCGTTCGAACTTGACGTTTGGTTCGCTCAACATCGCTGGCCGTGACTCTAACATATCCATGTACCGCGGAAACCACAAATTTAACTTCTTGACACAAACTGGGGCTTCAACTTGGAATTCAAGAAACCCACTTTGACGGGATTCCGCAACACCATTCAATAATGTCGTCGATCGCTGGTTCAAATTATTCTACTCACTCGGAATGAAAGTAAAACTAAATTGGGTAACGCCGCGCAGGGACGTTGCGATCTTCGAAGAAGGCGGAGAACGAAGACGAACACGCCCTGCCCAGCTCATTCAGCGTGTGTGTGTTAAGCTGTTTGGTCTTGTGCTGGATGCAAAAGATTTTCCAAGGTCATAAGGCTTGTGTGAGATATGAGTTGTGTAACGACTGGGGAACAAAAAAGAAGAAGAACAAATACAGCGGATGACAGCCAGAATGACACTGTCAGCCCCCCTTGGTGTAAGGGTTGCGGCTCGGCCTCGGTGCCGAGTTGAACTTGAAGATACCTTTGCCGCAGCCCCGCAGATGGCGGCGCAGCGGTAAAGGCAGCGGCGTAGTTCCTTGCCGTGGCCGTAGTTCATTCCGTAGTGATCTAATCTCTGTGACAGAACCGATATATGGATGACGGGTAAGCCAAGTATCCATAGTAGTGATCCCGTGCCAGCTACTTGTCTTGGCGCCGAGGACGGCATGCCAAAGACTCGGACTTCCCCAGTACGGTTTGCGTGGGAGACGGCCGATATTGAGGTCCCACTCAAGGATGAGTGTGCGGGCTCCGCAGTCGAGGTGGGCTCGACGTACTGAGCCTGACGACTGGATACGCAGGCGCAAGCAGGCGCAAGGGGTGTCCTGGAGAAGCGAGGAGGTTGGAGCATTGACTCACCTCACGGCTTGAATGTTGATTGGCCGCAGGCTGTTTGCCTTAGCTCGCTGGAAGCCGTGGACATGGAGGGTCCAAGGGCAGATTTTTGAAGGTCAAAATTACGGCGAGAAAGGCTTTGAAAGGATCAAAGCCTATCATGGTAGAGAATAGATATTTCCCTACCTGGTTTGTGTCCAGGTTGGGCGCAGAAGAGCTCCTGGACAACGAAAATGATCCAGGATATTTGCCGCAGGGTGACGATCCTGCCGGAGCAATGCTTGAATCTATCAAAGGTAACACGATACATTATGGCGAGCGTGTCATTATTATGGCAGTGGCGGTTGAGGCTCCAGACGACGCACCGAAAGTCAAGACCGTGAAACCCAGTGAAAAAGGCGTCGAGCCGGATCGAGCGAGAAAGAGGCATATCGGTGGCCATCAAGTTTGAGCTAGCCACATCGAGTCAAAATGAACACATCAATATTACATCAATTTCTTCCAGTTTCTACTCTCGTTGGAAGAGCACACGACACTTTCAGCTGGTTGCTCTGAAACAATTCTGCGCGAGAAATGGCGTGATTTTGATCAATTTTGTCACGTCGACTTTGTGTAGCTCTCTCTTGTCTCTTCCCACCATCTTCCCTTCCCGCCGCTGCCTCCATGGTCACCCTTGTCCCCTGCGGTTTCCTCTGATGTCTCGTCTCATGCTGCTCCTCTGTCGTGCCCTCAAAGCTCTGAACTCAGTGGTCCAATCAAGTCATCTCATGCTTTCCTGGTGTACCTCAAGCGGCGTCAGTTTGGGCTCCTACTACTGGGATCTGGGTAGACTGGGTGCTTCTGGAGTCTGGAAGTTCTCATCTAAAGCTTCGACACTTGGCTGGGGTATTATATCCCCGTAACTCCCATCTGTACGAATTTTCGAATCGCCCATGCAGTTTTAGCCTAACTGGTTTTTTTTCTAAGACATTGTTACGCACAGTGGACCGGCAACCCAGTGTATGTCCTGCAAGTGGGGGGCGGAGAGCTTTGGTGGAGCGGCAGGGTGCGCATAAAAGGGTATGCGGGTAACTTTGGTGCACATCAATATATAGTAGTGTAGCCAATTCAATCTATATGCCTTATTCTACCTCGTTCTCCCTCGTGAATCATCTGAAATGAATCATCAATTGGATTATATCCCACACATTATTTCGGTTGTCTCGATGTCCCTCGAAGCAGCTCGACATCACTAGATCACAAATCGAGTGAAATCGAGACATGCTGTAAATTATCGAGCGGAAACGAGTGGATCGATCTGCCTCTTTCTCACTCGATCCGACTCGACAGCTTTCTCACTGGGCGTGAAACGCGGAACGGTGCGTGCGAAGTTGACTGGGACCAATGCGAGAAATTTGAAGGATCCGCATGGACGTAGCAAACCCAAGGAGTATGACAGGCCTCCTTCCCAGTTGCCGGAGGGCAGAGCAACTACAACTACAGATGAAAGTAGCGGCCCACCTTCTTCGGAATCGCCAACATCGAGTGATTCATCGACGTCGGAGAATGAGTCGGAATGTTCCGCTTCTGAGAGCGAAGAGTTGCGTCGCAAGTCTGAACGCGCTGCGAGAAAGAAAGCTCGTCACATTCGCAAGAGGAAGGGAAGAGAGGAAAAGAAACGAATCAAGAGGCAATGGAGGGCGTCAGAATCAAGCCTCCATTCGTCTGGAATGGCAAACCGGACATGGACATGTTTAATCATTGGGTGTACGAAGTCAGTACTCACCGGCTTGACCGATAAATTGGCCCTGAAATTATTGGTGAATTTCATGAGTGGGCAAGCGAGTAGATTATTTATGCAGCATGTGGCGACCTGCCAGGAGCAATGGACAGTCAAAGACGTCTATGTCGCGCTGTTTGACTACTGTTTTCCGGCTGATTTTAAGCAGAAGCTGAGAATGCATTTAATGAGCACGCACCAAGGGCAAGAGACGGTCCGAGACTTCACAAGGAAGTTCCAATCGCTTGCAAAGAGAGTACCAGACATCAACGAAAGACATCTGGCTTAAATCTTTTGGACGACGTGGAAAAATACATACGTGTTAAATTCCTCGATCGCGGTACGAATCCAGACGACACTAGCTTGAAGAGGTTGATTAAATGGACGATGCGCTTTGAAGCAGCCAGAAAGGCCACCCATAATCTGGATCCTATCTTCACAGACGAAAAGAACGAGGAACAAGAGCCCGAGAAAGTTGAAGCCAAAGTCAGTGCCGCCAGGTACAAGCATTATGATTCATCGGATTCAGAGGAGCTGTGTCTATCCAGGAGAGGGTCGCACAGAAGCCAGGCCAGGTACCAGTCAACAACAAGCCCAGAGTTCGAGGATGAAGAACGCGATCGTGGTGGTTCTGGACAAGAGTATTCTGCCGGATCAGAAATTGATGGCGGCAAGTTCAAGTCTGAAGATAATTCCGAACAAGATTCCGAATGAATTAATTAAGGCTCACCAAGACCTCGACGCCGTAGAAAGAATTGCGTTGCAATCCTTGAGGGCAGATGTAAGGATTGCGGCTTGGTCTCGGTGCCGAAGATACCTTTGCCGCAGCTCCGCAGATGGCGGCGCAGCGGTAAAGGCAGCGGCGTAGTTCCTTGCCGCAGCCGCAGTTCATTCCGTAGTGATCCCGTAGTTGTAGTCAGATTCCCAGACTCGGACAGTTCTCCAGTAGTATAAATGGTGTGTATTCCCGAGTAGTTTAGACAGTCTCGTCAAACACGGAGCTTTACCGACTCAAGCATTGGAGTCTATGTAAAAATCACCTGGCAAGATTCACTGTGTTCTATGACTTCCCATTAAGGAACTCCGTAGCCTCAGACTTGGAGTGCGCGGTCGACTTATTGGGCCTGCGGGAGGCAACTGAGGAGGACGGAGGACGAGTGCGGGGCGAGCAGTGCGTGAGATGCGTCAAGACCTCCACTTGCAGTCGCTCGGAAATAAAAGGACAGTAGACGAACGCCGCTGCGACCGCGCTCAGAGTCGGCTCAAACTAAATTCGGATGTCCTTTCACGCGGCCTTGTCTGCGAGCGACGTGTAGTGCACGTAGAACGGCGCGGAGGGGTTGGGGGGCATGCACGATGAACTAATGCAGATAAACACGGGATCCCGAACTACATCCTGCACTATATCAGCAAAGTACCCATCTTCTATTACTCCCGTCTTGAATCACGTCTTCACCGTACGGTACGGAACTTGGAATAGCTTTCACTTGGCATCGATCGGCAATGAATGGCAATACCGGGCTCCGTTGGTTTCGAACGTCCTCTTTACTCTATCTCCCCTGCGACTCGGGCTAGTATCTAGCCTCATGCGCTACACAGAATTATATCCCCGACTGCTGACGCCCGCACCAGCGCTCCAAATTGAGGGGCCTGTGGTTTCGGGCACCACGATATCCGGGGGATGGTTAGCGACGGACAGCGACCCGCTAGCATTTACCCTCCGCATCTCTGCGCCGGAAAGGTTCGGATGTAGCTTGCAGCTTGCTCTCACTCTCATCAGGAAAGACCTTCTTTGGGAATAAGGCCAGATTGTCCCCAAATGTAGTCGAATTCGGGCAAGTAAGGTTGATTAGGAACATTAGCTTTTTTTGGACCTTCGAAATGAATTAGCGACAAGAGGTGCAAATTTGGCCTTGACTGGAAGCATTTGGTATGAGTTTCATTTCGGACGATCAAGACCGCCACAAAGTAAAAAACAGGGCAAGGTAGGACTTGAGGGAGACGAGATGAGGGGCAAGGAAGAGGCAGTTTTTGACGTGTATTGTCTGTCTTTCCAAATCCAGACTCAAACTAACATCATCAATATGCGGTCATGCCCCGTGTTTTACGGCAACTTGAAGTCTCGGCAAAGGACTGGGAGGAATTCTCGAAGAATTCAGTTCTATCTTCTTAGCCACTGGGCTGCGCACCAGCTCGGTACGCTGTAGTATCATTGCACAATAACATAAACTGACACGATCCTCACCTCCTGGAATAAATTTGGACAAACATCACAAGTCGTGACATGCTAACCTGGGTAGTGTTGGCCAAATACGAATACGATACGCCAAATGGCGTATCGTATTCGTATCCATATCATATTCACTGACGAGAGCCCATATCGTATTCGTAGAGTATCTATCGTATTTAAGCAGTGAGTATGGATAGATATGAATACGATACGAATATATTTAAATATATTCTAGTTGGTGTGAATTTTGATAAAGTCCATGTAGTTTACCCCTTTGGCGAGCCCCAACTTCACCCACTCCTTCGTAACGACATCCACAGACACTGTCTCCACGGTCTTGGATGCTCGTTCGTCGGTGATAGTCTTCTTCAAGCTCGAAAAAAGCCGCTCGACAGAGATGCTTACACCGGGGATAGTCAGAATATCCCATGCAACGCACCCCATATATTTCAAGGTGCCTGAATTTTCCTGTAGCATAAATCAATATCATGTTTGGAGAAAGGGCAACGAGTAACTCACCTTCCGCCACTTCGAAGGATCATGGGATCGGCGCCCTTGGCGAGCCCCGGTGTAAGGTTTTTTCCAAGAGGATCGTGGGGGCTCCCAGACTGAAAAGACGCAGGGAGGTTATTTATGGTACTGAGTAGCGTGCTCAAATCCTGTCGAAATGCCTCGCAAATCACCCAACATTACGGGAGAATCTCTGCCATTGTAATCACCCGCCTCACGGCCAGGCATCTCGACGCGCATTCGGGATTGCAGAGAATGCAACAAGACGCCGAGTTGTCCACGAAGCCAATCAATCGATGAAATGACCAAATATTGCTCGAGAATTTTCACTCACCACTTTGTTTGGCGGGATATCCTCATCGCTATGATGAGATATGTAGTTGAGCGCTCCGCAGTCCCGAAGTAAATTTGGGGTGTATGGATGGGCGCACCGGAGACTTCCACAGCTTATCGCGTCTTGACGAAACTCCGTGGATGCTTATTCGCCAATATGATGCTACGAGATACCCCAGATCGTCAGTAAATCAGGCAGGCTGATGGTTTCGTAGCCCACCACGCGTCGATGAGCCTTTGTCAAGCCCCGCACCTGCTCAGCGGGGGGAATAAAGGAGATTCTTGGGAATACGCCATCCGGTACTGCGGTAAAACAAGACACAAATCAGTAAACTGCGGAGAGGACCAGATATCGCGGGAGCATATCTATCATTTTAACGCCACAGAGTTACTCGCACCCCAGAGTAGACACGATTCATCCCGAAATGAATTCTGTATAAACGAATGAGCAATGTCGGGGCGCCGGCCATTAATGTTCGTGACGGGTGCACCATGATCTGCTTCTCTTACGGTCCGCAGTTGCCGAAGGTCCTGCCGAGCGTATTCAAATTAATTGGGATCCGCTGGCTCCGTGTTGTATTATATCCATATCGTATCGTACTCATATTCACCCGTATTCATATTCAATGGGAGCCGTATCGTATTTGTACGTATTTGGATATATTCAAATTTTAATTTTTCGTATCATATTTTTGGCCAGCACTAAACCTGGGAATTCTGGCCAATTTGGCTGCATTTCTCAAATTTTTCCCAGTTGGATAAACGACTTTAGAAACGACGCAGAAACTCCTCCGGAGGTGTTTTTACATCGTTTCTCCCACGCTTTAATATTTCGAGAAACGACTCGAGAAGTGAGTCCAGAAACGACTGATTAAAACTTACTCTGACCGACCCTAATACATTTCTTG
The DNA here is from genome assembly GCA_029378375.1 of Mycena olivaceomarginata. NCBI lineage: Eukaryota > Fungi > Basidiomycota > Agaricomycetes > Agaricales > Mycenaceae > Mycena > Mycena olivaceomarginata. Next base: position 197,962 of record JARKIC010000367.1, on the reverse strand, counting down.
TCTCAGACTTCGGACTTCGTGCGGCGTTCTTGGAATTATATAAGGAACCAAAGCCGGAGCTTCCTCTCTGCACTTCTTTTGCACAGAAGTTCACAATGTATCGCCTTCTTACAGCTGCTCTTCTTGCTATTTCGTCCGTCTCGGCCACTTCGTGAGTAGCCATTTTGTCCTTCATTGCCATTTTTTGTCTCAATATTCGCCGTCGCAGCCACTTCAATGTCTCTGACAACTCTCCTACGATGACCGACCACTTCCGTCGTGCTGGATGGCTCCCAGCTAGTGATGAGCACCTTCACAAGTGGATGAAGGCCGCTGTAGACGAAGTCGCGGTTGGCAAACGCAAAAACGGAACACTCCTGCCTGTTGTCCAGGATTTCGTGGATTTCATCGAGACGAACGCCGAGATGTACATGGGCTTCCACCGGATGTTTGAGGAGCAACCGCCTTCGTCTTTGTTATCTATGGTAAGTAAATATTTACTTCACCTCATAATTCGGCTGGTTGCTTATTCTGTCGAAAGGTTCCTGATTATCAGACGATGTTCAAATTGTTCAACAAGATTATCCAGGAAGCGCCGCCCTTTGGCCCCGTTGGGCCTCCGATGTATATGGTTATTAACGGGGCGATGAACACACAAGCAGGGTTCACGACCTTCCTCGATGCTGAGCTGAACTCCCACTTCCGGAAGATGTTCAACACTTGGGCCAAATTCCTCGATTCCCCCGACTCCCGCTACGTCTTGAACACCGGGGAGGGCGGCTGGTTCAACTCTTCCGCGTTGTCTACCCTCACAGAATTTTACGGCGGGCTCCCATTCGAGCAGATCTACGTGAGCGACCCGTCCAAGCCGTACTGGGGGTACAAATCCTGGGACGACTATTTCGTACGCCTCTTACGCCCGGGTGTCCGCGCGGTGACTTCGCCAGAGAACCAGAACCTCATCAGCGCCGCGTGCGAGTCGCAGCTGTACAATCGCGCCACGAACGTGAAGGCAGAGGACACGTTCTGGCTGAAGGGCGAGCCGTACTCGTTGCTGCACATGCTTGACTACGACGAGCTCGCCCCGCAGTTCATTGGCGGGACGGTATTCCAGGGCTTCCTGTCGGTGACTAGCTATCACCGCTGGCACGCGCCGGTCACCGGGGTGGTGCGCAAGATCGTGCTAGTGCCAGGGGCTTATTGGGTGCAGTCCCCCGCGACGCTCGGGGAGCAGAATAACCCATTCCTCCGCTCACTGTCGTACATCACTGGGCTGACGACGCGCATGCTCATATTCATTGAGTCGGACAACCCTCGCATCGGTATGATGGTCTTCATTGCAATCGGGATGACGGAGGTGTCGACTTGCGAGGCGACGGTCAAGGAGGGACAGCACGTCCGGCGCGGAGACGAACTTGGAATGTTCCACTTTGGCGGGTCGTCCCATGCGCTGGTGTTCCGCCCAGAGACGAAGCTTCAGTTCTTCGACAACGTGAGTCAACCTGGCGATCAGGTGGAGGTCAGGGTGGCTATTGCAGGTGTTATATAATTATTCACCGAAACCCCCTTAATTGTACTTGTCCACTGTTATAGATGCAAATGCTGTATGTAACTGTGAGCCCGAGTTAAGAAACAGCACGAGAATTGGGTGTAGTCAAGAGTCCGGGCTCGGCATTGGGAACTGGCGCAGCTTCTGTTTTTGTACTGCGCGTCGTAACTTGCAGTCATCTGGTTCGGAATTCATCTATTTAAACGTAGAGGAAAGCATGTGACCAGCAGATGCATATACTTCATGCATATCATAACGCAAGACCTTAAAGAACTGAGGCAGAGATGACCTCGGCCTCCACACCGGGTTCCAAGCGATGCTAGGCTGTAAAAATGACAATTGAGCTTATTATCCTTGGATCAAAAAGTACCCGTTAACAGGACCTCCAATCGCTCGAAAATAGAAGGTCAGGAGACGCACGCCGCTGCCGCCGCACTTGGCTTAAGCTACATTCGGACATCCTTCGACGCGGCCTAGTCCGCGAGCGACATAAAGGATGAACTGATGCAGGCAAACGCGAGATCACCGCTGGGCCCGAATTACATTCTTCCACGCGGCCTTCTCTGCGAGCGACATGTGGTGCACATGGAACGGCGCAGAAGGTTTGAGAGGCATGAAGGATGAACTGATGCAGGTAACCCCGCGGGGATCGATTACTTCGTACCCTGGAAAAACGTCCAAGACATCCGAATAGTATTTTTACAGAAGATATTTTCTTATGTAGGGCTGGAAAGAATTCCCATTCTTGCCCGGAATTTTTCGACATATAAACGGTGACTTCTTCCGGAAAAAAAGCTTGGCGAGACATTCAATCTTTTTTTCCCAGGTCTTACCGGAAAATAAAAAGATCTTACCAACGTGGAAATGGGCAAAATTATTTGTCAAAGTTGAATCTTGAAACATATACTGGATAGCATACTTGAAACATACCTGATTATGCACCATACTTTCGAGCCGAGGTCCTTCAGGTTGGATACGAGTGGTTAGAATCAAAATCGGAGTCATCCGCACATGATTCTCGGTTTAAGATAGTTCCAGGATACTCCGACTGACATTCTGATTTGTGTCTGGGGTCCTACCACCCTTATGACTTATTTCTCGCCGCCACTCACGCCTGCGGAAGTTCCGGCGGGGAAGTACAAAACTGTCCAGCCTGCCGTCATGCCTGCCTGCGAATTGTATTTTTCGGTGAAGTACTATAACAGTATCCTACTTCATCGTGTGCCCACCTCTCCGTGTTTCCACTCTAACTCTCAGTTTCTCGAGCTATTCTTTGCTCCGGCCCGACACCATGCTGGATTCGGGAATGACTCCATTTATACGTATCCCTTTTTTCTACGCTGTTCTGCTTAGTTGGTTTCGTCCAATTCCCTCAACAAGGCCAACTTAGACGAGATGCAGTAACTACAGCCGCGACTCCATGAATTTCAATAAGCTGATGCTGCAACAGGGCGAGATTGGAGGACCCGTCTTGATCTCTCGACTGGTTTTGTCCTTGGGTTTTTCTATCTTCACTGCCCGCCAATTCAAAGCGTCTCTCATCATAATATAGTCCGATGTACGAGGCGAGCAAAGATGTACGAGGCGGACTAGGATTAGGGAGGGAAACGCGAACCGAGTGGTGGAAGGGGGGGGGGGGGGGGGGGGCGGTGGTGGCGCGAACAAGGGGACAGGATCATCGATGGATAAAGAAGAGAAGTCGCACGCGCAAAGTATGCGATTGAGCAGCGACGGGTGGATCGTGGTCAAGCATAACACTTTGAGCGCGTGCGCGAGAGGGAGTACGGAGGAAAGGGCGAGGAACAGTGGGTGGTGGAAGTGTGTATAAAAAGGGGGGCAAATCAAGACCCGCACAAATGGAGAAGAAAGGAAAAAATGCTCCTAAAACTCACATACAACAAGATCCATATAAGCACCCGCAACGCTGTCATACCCGCCGAGGTCCTGGTACACAGAAAAATCTGCGCGAAGAAGGGGCGATTCGAGAGTTGCGTCGCGCACCGGAAGTGCAAGAGGGTCGAGGTGTGCATGAAAGAGCGAGTCTCTTGCGATGCGTGTAAGGTGCCAGGTCACGAAGGAGGAAGTCGAGCTGCTAGAGAAGGAGGGGAGGGCGGCGGCAGGCGGGATGATGGTGTTGTAGTAGTAACCTCGCTATCCAGTCCGGATGGAGACGCGACGGTTACGCGGTGTTTGGTTCGGGCGGGTTATCACGGTTCACGGTGTATATACGAGAGGCCTGCGGCCGATTCTCTTCAGTCTGAAGAGAACGGTCGCAGGTGAGTAATCTGTATATTATTCTAATATATTTAGTCTGAAGAGAACGGTCGCAGTTACCCTGAACTCTTGACGTACAACAGGTTATGGGCACCCAAGACGCTTCCAGCACGACACGCTATGCTTTCAATTTGCTTGACAGTAAAAATTGGAAAACCTTTTCATTCAAAGCAAAGAACAAGTTTGAAGATGAAGATCGCTGGAAGTACATCAGCGAGCCGCCTGTCCCGGAGATGACAACCATCCAGAGCCCAGCATTGTCGCCCGGCACCGGGATGATAGACATCGAGGTTGTCAACCCCGCGTATGCAGCCTGGGCCGAGGGCAATGCGAAGACAATGCGCAGGATCGTGGAGATGGTCAGCGACGACCAGGTGCCGTACATCGAAAACGCCACAACCGCCGCCGAGATGTGGAATAATCTTCGCTTGATATACGAAGCAGTGGGCATGCAGTCCATGATTGCGGTACACGACAAGCTTTCCACAATCAAGTACGCGGGGATCCAGAGCGGACCCCTCCAAACCCACATCGACATCATTCTGGGTTACGCCACCGACCTAAAGCGCGGAAACGACGGGCTCACCGAGTCTAAGCTACTCCAGCTCGCACTCAAAAGTCTTCCAGAGGCATTCACTTCCCTCGTCCAGACCATTTCGGTCGTCGCCACCCCGCACACCACCTTGAGGACAGTCACCCCAATGCTCCTCGAGGAAGAAGTGCGCCAGCAGGGTGTTCTTGCGGCCAAGCTTCAGGAAGAGCACGCACTCAAGGCTCATACAGAGAAGCTTGCGTTGGCGAAGGCCCTCGAGGACGACATCGCCGCGAACGCAGTCAAGGCATACATTGCGACGCAGAGAGGTTCTTGGCGTGGACGAGGCGGACACGGTGGTACTGGTGGTGGACGCGGCGGCAGTGCCGGGGGTGATTGGAAGAAGAACGTAACGTGCTACGGCTGCAATGGGAAGGGACACATCGCGCGCGACTGTCCGCTGGGTGCAAAGGACCAGGCCAAGGAGAAGTTGCGCCTCGCGCAGCTGGCGTTCGATGCAGTCAATGACGAAGATCACCCGAAAGTTCTTCTCACGAAGGAGACCACCAAAGTTCTTCGGCCCGATGCGCTATTCGTGGACTCGGGCTCGTCGCGTCACCTTGAGAGGGACCGTGCCTCATTCATCACATATACCGTCCTCAAGAAGCCGATCCCTATCCAGCTGGGAGACAACAGCGAGATCTTTGCAGTGGGCACGGGTACAATGCGCAAATATGTCAAGAATCCTGCCGGGACCAATACCATGCATTTCACTCGCACCTTGCACGTCCCCAAGCTTGCCGGCTCGCTGCTGTCCGTTGGGCAGCTGACAGCCATTCCTGGTGTCAAGCTCGAATTCGAGGGAATACTTGCCTCATCAAGCTGCGCGGCAAGCTAATCTGCCATGCCTCATTCAAGGATGGTCTCTATGCGCTTGAGCTCGCGAATACGACTTCATCCGCTGCATCCTCCGCCGCCTACCCATCTGTGCTGAAAGCGAAAACACTTACTCCCGCTGGTAAGCGCCTCGACATTCTGACGCTGCACCGGCACCTCGGCCATCTGAATTTTGCCGACCTCAGGAAACTCTGGGCGTCAAAGATGGTCGATGGGATGGATCTCGGGGCTTGGGACGATGATGTCTCATGTGAGTCGTGTCTTTCGGGGAAAACCGCGCGCAAGCCATTTCCAAAAGGAGGGAGGAGGTGCGCTTCTCGTGTTCTAGAACTCGTACACTCGGACATTTGTGGACCGTTCCCGAATTCCATTGGCGGCAGCTGTTACTTCATCACCTTTGTCGACGACCACAGTGCACATGTCGAAGTGGATTTTCTGAAAAAGAAGAGGGACGCTCTCGCGAGCTTCCGCGCATGGAAGGCTCGCGTGGAAAAGAAGACCGGGCAGAAGGTCGGAAAGATTCGTACCGACAACGCTGGCGAATTGACGTCCGATGAGTTTGAGGCCTGGCTTGCCGGGGATGGCATTGTGCATCAGACAACGGCACCATACAGTTCGCAACAGAATGGTGTTGCAGAACGCATTAACCGCACGCTCGAGGAGGGCGCTCGGGCGAACTTGACTGAGGCGGGGCTTTCAATTGGTTTCTGGGCCGACGCCGTTGCGTATGGGGCAACAACCCGAAACTTCTGTCCAACGCGGTCGTCCTTGGATGGGCACATCCCGGAGGAAGTGTGGGAGAATGAGCGCCAAGACGTAAGCCACTTGCGCCCATTTGGTTGCGAGGTCTGGGTGTCAGTGCTTCCGGTGAAGGGGCGCCCAGCGCTGGCAAATCCGGGAATAAAATGCATTTTACTGGGGTACTACACACTCCCAGGTACGGAGTCGAAGGCATACAAGTGCTACGACCGGGTCAATCGGAAGGTCTACAAAACCAGGGACGTGACCTTTTTTGAGCGCGGACGGAGTTCTGGATGGACTGAAGTGATAACGGATCTTCGAAATCTGCCGCCCATCGTCCCGATACCTCCTGCTACTGCCGATGAGACCCTTGACCCCGACGCTGGTGACCCCGACATTGCTGTCCCTGACGTGGATGTGTTGTCGGAAGCAGATGAATTGCCTGACTTGGATCAAGGGGAGCCGGACCTGGAGCCTGAAGACTACGCACCTGAAGTTGAGGAGCCACTACCACCGCGCACGCGGAGGCTTCCCACACGCCTTCAGGGCATGCTTGACGAGCGACCGAAGCTGCCGAAAGGCCGCTATAAGCACAAGGATGTAGTGTCAGTGCCAGCAGAAGCTGATGCAGCGGACGCACCTGTGCTTGAGGAGGAGGAGGAGCAAGAGTTTCAAGCACAGGCTCGTGCTGCGCGGGTCCCTGAGCCTCCCATCGTCGTCCCGCTGACCTTCAGGCAAGCAATGGCCAGTGCAGAGTCGGAGGGGTGGGCCAATGCGATGGCAGTCGAATTTGGCTCGCTTGTGGACACCGGGACCTTCGAGTACGCAAATCTTCCAGAGGGCAGGAAAGTCGTAACTTGCAAGTGGGTCTTCAGCGTCAAGCGGAACCAGTGGAACGAGTTTGAGCGCTTCAAAGCTCGTCTCGTGGCGAGAGGATTCACCCAAATATTTGGGATTGATTACAATGAAACCTTTGCCCCTGTCGTCAAATTCACCTCTCTTCGCATTATGTTCGCTGTCGCCGCCTACTATGGCCTCACAATCTACCAAATGGACGTTGTCACTGCCTTTCTTAATGCCGAACTCGACGAGGAAATTTACATGTCCCAGCCGCCCGGTCTTCCGCCGAAACTCAATGCACAGGGTGATGAAATGGTACTGCGGCTTCACAAATCTATCTACGGCCTCAAGCAAGCCTCCCGGCAGTGGTATCGCCTCATAGACTCCATTTTTAAATCCCTCGGCTTCACACGTCTCCAATCCGACCACAGCATTTACCTCTGCCGACGTGGAGACATCTTCATTGTCATCGCGCTTTATGTCGACGACTTGCAAGGCGCCACCAATGACAAAGCTACCTGGGATTCTGTCAAATCAAAGCTCTCAGCACGTCTAAAGATGAAGGATCTTGGTGTTGCATCTTACTGTTTGGGGCTTGAGATCGAGCAGGATCTTGATGCCGGAACCGTACGGATTTCCCAACGAAAATATTTCGAGGGCATACTGGAACGATTTGGGATGGCTGACTGCAGGCCTGTGTCCACTCCGTTCCCTGTCGGCACAAAATTAACCAAAAATATGTCGCCGAAAACTGCCGAGGAGCGGAAAGTTATGGCCGGTAACGATTACCTGGGCCTACTTGGATGTGTCATGTACGGGATGTTGGGCACGCGCGGTGACCTCGCTTTTGCTGTGGGAGTCGGGAGCCGGTTCAGCTCAAACCCCGGTATTGAGCATTGGAACGCGCTAATGCATCTTTTGAGATACATTAAAGGTACACTTGACCTTGGCATCACCTACCGCCGCGGACCTGGGCGCTCGACAGCGCCCATCTCACAATCCCTGAAATGTTACACCGATGCAGATTGGGCCGGCGACAAGGATAAACTGCGGTCGACCTCTGGCACAGTTGTGCTCCTTGCTGGCGGCGCCGTATCTTGGATCAGCCGCTTGCAAAGTGTTGCCGCGCAATCCACGATGGAAGCCGAATATGTCGCAGGGAGCCATGCAGGCAGGGAGCTTGTATTCGTCCAGAATCTGCTTGGTGAGCTACTGGAAAAACCCTTGGATCATCCGTCGCCGATGCACTGCGACAATCAGTCGGCCATATCAGTTGCTGAGAATCCCGCGATGCACGACAAGGCCAAGCATATAGCGCTCAAATATCACTATATTCGTGATCTCGTCGAGAACAAAACTATGACCCTCCACTACTGCCAGTCAGACGCCAATCCCGCGGATCTACTCACCAAAGTTCTTCCCCGCGACACTACTTCCCGACTTCGCCGCATGATTGGCCTGGACTTTGCTGGTGCTACTGGATAGCGCGGTCAGGGGGAGTGTTGTAGTAGTAACCTCGCTATCCAGTCCGGATGGAGACGCGACGGTTACGCGGTGTTTGGTTCGGGCGGGTTATCACGGTTCACGGTGTATATACGAGAGGCCTGCGGCCGATTCTCTTCAGTCTGAAGAGAACGGTCGCAGGTGAATAATCTGTATATTATTCTAATATATTTAGTCTGAAGAGAACGGTCGCAGTTACCCTGAACTCTTGACGTACAACAGATGGGGAGGGACGGGGAGCCGTGGTGCAGATCGTGCGCATCGATCGCCGCCAGAATACGCTCGCTCGCCCAGCATCAAAAGAATGACCGTCAAGGAGTCGTGCGTGAGGATGTGTCGATTGCGGATGGATATGAGATGGAGTCCACGTCCGACGTAAGCCGCCTGTAAATATGAAATCTGCATGCCGGTGCCTACGGACGAAAGCATATCTTCTTAACGTCTCTTGGCGACACGGAGTCGGGCGCTCGCCATGTATTCCGCATCCGAAGTCGGTGGGGTGGTAAGATGAAGAGAGGATCGGTGCCGGGACAGCAGAGCTTCCATGCGCAGCTCGTGGTCCACACCGCACGGGACGCGCTCGCATGATGCACCACGTGCCGGAGTTGGGCCGTTGCAAGGGCGTGGGGAGGGTGCTCGAGGTCGCGCCGAGGAGGGGTACGGGTATGAAGGCAGCCCGTTGCGAGGTGTATGGGGACTAGGACGTGTTCTGCGAAGGAGGGTGGAGCAGCGCCAAGGCCGCAAAGCAGCGTATAGATTGATGCCGACGAGGCGGCGTGTACCTTGACATGATTTCCAAGGCGCTGGCGGGGGTGGATATGGACGTGCGCGATGGCTCTGGGGGAGGAGTGCGTTCGTTCGAGCGACATGTACCGAGAATAGACGAATGGGTGTCTGGATGACGGAAGGAGAGATGGCGTGATACAATGGATGATGCGTACGATGAGTGGACGTCCGAGTCTTCGGAATTGGATGAGATTCGATGGAGAGATGAAGCTGCTTGTTCGCTCGGAACTAGAGCGGCCCAATCGACCTGCTTCAGGGAATTATTCCTTGGGCAGGGGGCTCAACTTTGAAATGGATTCAATGGAAGAAAGAGCAGCCAGAGCCACAGCGATGGATGGCCGGAGAGCGTCAAGCTCGATTGATGCGATTGATTGACAGCCTGAGCTTCCGAGATAAGATATTTCCCAATAAGGAAAGGGGAGCTCTCCATTGAAGAAGGTTGTTGATGGATTTGAGCGCATTTGAACTATAATCCGAGCTAGACAAACACATTCCTCGAAACACAACACCAGCGCCATCTAAGAGGCAGCCCTTGGGATGCAAGAGTACTTAGTGGGATACGATACAATCAAAGTCTCAAAGAAGACCGGACGATTCTTTGAGAGGAAATTTGGGACCGCTGCCCAGAGTTAGACATTTTCGGGATGGGTCCAATGACTATTGTTTAAATGCAGAATACCAGAGATTACTTTATAGATGTATTAGGGCAAGACAACTACTACATACTGCGGTCAGCTTTTTTGCGACGACATTTCTCAAATCGCCAACTTTCCCTTGGAATCAAATTCAAATCGTTCTGTCTCACGACCTTGCTGAAGTTATATTACAACTGGAAGGTACCCTCTAGATGAATGGTGCGCGACGAAGACACCCATTGCTGGCTCACAACATCCCACACGCTCACGTCCTTCTGCCTAAGCGGAATTATTACGGTTTTCGTCTGCTCACGCGCAAGCATGGTTTGCGCAAATCCACGCAGCATCTTGGGCGGCTCGCCATACGCGGAAGGGAAACCGAGGTATAGCTGCGAGACCTCATTCCCTGCCAGCGCGCCGGTATTTTTCACGCGGAAGGATACAGACAGAATCTTCTCGTAATACAAAAAATCCATCAGACCAGCACGGCGTGCTCAAAATGATTGCGGAATAAGGATACCTGTAGTCGATGTTCAGACCCTCCTCGTACGTGATCTGTGGTCTCTGCATCGTGCTCGAGTACAGCACATCTGCAGAAAAATCCTCACCCGCCTTCGCGACAGTGTACGGCGGGCGTCCACTCGGATTTGTCGCCTGCGGCCCATCAGAGAACAGCACATCCACCAGCGCGCTCACTTTCCTGTCCCGGTGGCCCAGCGTGCAGCACCGCCGTGACATTTGAGTGGTCAATCCAGCTCTCCATCAAGACAGAGCCGACAATGTGCAGTACGACGATCGTGTTCGCGCATTCAGCAGCGTGGCGGCTAAGAGCGCGTCACCGCCGTGCCAGAGGTTGAGGTCGTCGCGGTCGCCGACGTTTCCCTGGACGGTGATGTATCCCTCGCCTGAGTCCGCACTGACGAAAACGAGACAGGTGTCCGCACGCGAAGCAACGGTAGAGATTTGGGAGAGGTTGGAGTCGTTCAGGATCCCTTCGATGACGACGGTGGGGTCCATGGATTGGATGTGTGTTGTTATCGCGGAGAGTGGGTCTATGAGGTACGGGAAGTTGGCAGTGCCTGGCAGTTGCCTGGCCAATGCCTGGCAGAACAAGGTTAACTCTGCGAGAGATGAAATATCAGGGAAAATAAGTACCTGATCCCCATCCCATGGCGAGTGTTCCTTGATTACATCCGCAGCTGATAAGATTTTAGCAACTCCCACACAAAGTACGGTGTTTTGCGTACTCACTACAACCATTCGGCCCATCGGGGCTGGGTCCCGCGTCGGAGCCGAAAATGCCGATCCCTGAAAAGGATTTTCAGTTTGAATGGCAAGTCAACGCAAATAGCACGTACGCTTGATATTTTTGACCTCTAACGGGAGCGTTCTGCGCACATTCTTGAGCAAAATCGTGCTAGCGGCGCCTATTTTGCGTATAAGTTTGTGATGATCAGCTTGTACACTGGAATTGATCAATTTCGTTCGCAGGAAAATTGGTTAAAGGTCAGAGAGAATGGAAAGAGGAGGCAGGGAACAAAGATTCAGATATAAAAACGATTGAATGCGCTGGATGATGAAACTGAACCCACTTGTTAGGCGGAGGACACGGACGAAAATACGACGTCAGTCGTGCTTGGGCTCGAGATATCCACGGTGTTAAGAATTGCGCAAAGGTTAGAGAGGGCGGCAAACTAAACGACCCGCAATTAACATTTAGACATATGTTTATGGGTTGGGGTGCTTGAGAGAGATGAGACGGAGAACGCACCATATCATCCAATCTTGCCATAGGCACACTACCATCTCCACGAGCGCGGCTCCCCAGTACGAGTTCGTGGTTTTTGAGGGGTCCGGGGCAGCCTACAGTCCGAACGCCCTATAATATGCGAGCGCTGCGTCAGCGTATATGAAGGCGGAAAGATGCCACAGAGGGGACAAGAGTGCAACGAATTATCAAGGCACCTACATAACCAATAAAGCCGGGCATGTTCATATCAAGTCCCGCGAGTGGGCTGCACCCCGTTGATCATAGCCGCACAATCGGACATGATGACCCCTGAGGATGGACGTCAGTTAACGTACACAAAGGATATGGGAAATAAGTCAAGGGCATGTAGAAGAAAAGAAGAATTACCATGCGACGCACCCTGAAACCCTAGCTCCCCCTTCAGTATCCCATCGATAAGCTTGCTGTTCTGGCACGCCTGCGTCTGGTTGATCTTATTGTAGGAGCACATTACGCTCCCGACGGCTGCCCTGACGGCCTCGGTAAATGGCCAGAGGTAGACCTGGAAGCTATTCAGTTGGAAAGGAAGAAGGATTAGAGGAACAAAACCTACCTCGTGCATTGTTCGATCGTCAATGTTTGACGAAGAGATCTGGGAGGCGGAGGAGCCACCGCGGTAGTGTTAGCGTTGTCAAAAAAAATGTCGAACGAAAGGGTACATGGGGAATGAGAGAAGATGGCATGGAGATGGGTATAGCAGACGAAGATGGACGTACTAATGCTTCACCGTCGCAATAACACCGACGCTCTGATAACCCTCGATTGTGACGACAGTTGCGGCACCAGCGAGGAACGGATCTCCATCGAAGCCCTCCCAGTTGCGGCCACCGGCAGCCTGACGGGCTGGTAAGGGAATCAGAACGAAGTTCGGTAAGCAAGATGCAGGAGAATTATGGCTGAATCTGATCGGAACGCACCCAAGTTTGTCATCGGTCCCTAACGCCCTCTACTTGCCCATTAGCGCGAATTAAATCGAGATCCCCACGTGCTGCTGCGTTGACTCCAGCTGGGAATGCACTCGCAAAGTCGGCCAACCGAACACCGAGCGGGGATTCCTGCAAACAGAGACCCTTCCAGCCAATGCGCGAAATCTCCTGCGGAACGAATTCTTATCGGCGTCATCCAAATTGACAGATAAAAGTTAAAAACGCACCCCAGTATTCCCAAGACAAGGTCCCAACATATCCATTCCGGTAGTGATGTTAACTTTCTCCTCCAATGTGAGTCCCGCGACCAATTCCGTCGCTTCGCGATGGCAGATCCCCAGTTACCTGTACCAATGACTGGCGGCGCCGGACGATGGGGGAGATCCATTCCTCGAAACCGACGGGGGCTGCGCAGTGCGTCAGGGTTGCCAGTGGTGACGTCCGTTTGTGCGCAGAGGGTAAATGAAGCAAAGAGCGCGAGAAGACGCAGGTTTGAGAGTTTAGGCGGCATGCCGAAGAGAATGGCTTCTACGCTGGCAAGGAAGCTTAACGTACGGCTTTCAAGCTGACGTAAGTCGAGATGAGGAAGGGCGCGGCGCCTGTTTGTTGATGTTGATCAATCGCCTCTTTCTCGAGTGGCACCCTCGGGCCTTGCTCGGGCCGCATCGTCGAATCAACGCCACTTTTTTCGAGCAATGCCTCCCGTCAACTCCGTTGCGGGAACCAGCCTCCCTCTGGACGCGTCATTCGACTTCGCGGCTTGGGGGAAGAATCCACCCGAACTCGCCATCCCCGACGACATGTCGGTCCAAGAACGAAAAGCAGAGCCCGCGAACAACGCCTGCATCAGAGCGACGCGCAGCTACGAGCGCGGGGTGGAAGCAGGCAGAATCCCACCGGTCACCCAAGACGTTGGCGCCGCAATGCTCCCGCATTACGGCTAGACCGAGGACGAAATGGACCGGATGGTCGAAGACCGCGAGTACTGCCAACATGTCGTACAACCAATCCCGCCGAGCCTGATGGACGCGATAACGCTCACGTAGTATTATCTTCATCATCCACCTTTCATATCCTCACTTCCCTCTCTGTCCAGGCGCCAGGGCCCAGCGATTCTCACTTATGGGACCGGCAACTGGCAACGTAAGGGATCAATGCGGCGCGGTTCAAAGAATCGTTGATGTAGTTTCAACCGTCGACATCCTGAATACAGGAGGGACATGTCTACATGCATGTATTGTTGAGAACTGAATTTTTATTTTGACCCTTGTGACTTGCGAACATTCTCACCGAATGTCAGGAATCTCTACCAACTGGGACCATCTACTTCCAAATGTCAATGGAAGTTTTTCCTGATGCAATCCATCCGAGATACGTGATGCACACGAACCCTGCGCAGCTGATGGCAGTCAGGAGGCTGTGCGCTGGAAGCACTATATCAATCGCGACGCTTGCTCCAACCCTCAATCATGTCTTCCCAGCCTCGCACAATCAAATATGCCCTCGCTTTCCCCTCTCTCATCTGCAGCCTCATCGTGATCATATCCATGGATATCTTTCTAGCTCTAACTTTCAGGATAGTAAGGGAAAAATTCAATGCACCAACACCTCTAACTGACCGACTGTTTCGTAGGGATTTACACCGATGGGATCGGGGGGTGTTGGGCCAGCGGCGGACCTAGTTGTCGTGCGTATCTTGTGGTTTCCGTCTGGTTCGCACTAATCATGATATTTCATCACTTAGGGAGGGCTTGAGACTCTATATCTCATCATCGCCATTTCGCTGACCTTCGCAAACATCGTGGTGCCGACCCTTGCTGGGATCCTAGTCGACAGCCTCTTCCTCATCCCATGTTACATCATCGGAATCATCCTTCCTAGTTTCTTTATCTACTGGGATTATCTCGGGAAGGTGGTTGGAAGCTGCTACGATCGGGTTCCAATTCCGCAAGATGAGTGTCGTACGCTGTGGCACACATTAGGAGCCCTGCAGTTACTCGCCATGGTTCTGCAGTTTTTTGGCCTGTGCGTACCTCTGAATTAAGCTCGCCACCGTGACTAATTCAAATCACGCAGAGTGTTGACCATCGATCTAGTTCGTGTGATTCGGATCCATCGAGATCTAAAGAAGAAAGCTTTCAACGAAGTCAAATGAACCACATTTGAACTGCGACGACGGACGCTGTACTTTGCGATTTATTATGACTCTGCATTCCTCATCCTCTACGCATCAGCCCACACTACATACGTCGACAAAATTTAGCCTCAATGGAAGTTGGACTTGGCCGCAACAAAGCCTCCCCGGCATTCGATTTAAAGCGGTGCGTATGCTCCGCAGGCGATGCGAGGAATCTCCGGGTGCTCCTTCCCATCCTGTGTCAGTGAAGTATCATGTTTCACAGACTGCGCCGTCCACGTCCTGACACGCTAGATATTTTTCTACCTATCTACAGCAGCAAGTCAGCGCTTTGATGGGCGGAGCGGAGCGTAGAATGATATGGTACGTACGGCGCTTCCCGTCCCGGGACTGCATCGAATACGAGATGGACGTCCGAGACTACTGGTACCCAGGACTCCGACGTAAGACACGAGAGCAGTAGGGGCGAGGAAGAAAGACATACATGGATATCCGTGCATTCATATTTCGCCAGGTCGGCAATCTTCGTCTTCAAGCCGTTCCGCAGATCTTCCTCCGCATGCGCTGTGTACATTCCAGACACGGCGCATAGATGCACTTCATGGATGGTTTGCGCATTCAGTATAGTGTTACCGCGGTCAGTTTCTGCACCGAACTTGAAACCTGAAGTCCGGTTCAGTGGCTCTGCGGTTCGCTGAATCGAACCCAAGGTTCAGTTCCAGGTTCGAACAATTTCAGAAATTCCTGAACCTGGATGGACCTTTCGCTTGGAATGGGCCAAGAATGGTTTTACCATGGAAAAAACTTTAGCCTACTGTTTTGTTCCAGAGAATGGACAGCCCCGCATATAAGTAAGTCGCTCCATAAAAATTTCAACGTGCAATCCAACTACGCACAGTGCATAATTGGTAATCATTTATCATGGACGTATTATCACGTGCGAAGACGCTGCACGGTCGCGCTCGTGTCGTGTCGTCTGCTCCTCCTCCGTCTCACTAAGTACCGAGTAGACTCAGGGATCCGGACGGGGGCGCGAGGTTGCAGTGCGTGCGCGCGCGTCGATTGCGTGTCCGGCGTTCGCATCTCCCTACAACTTCGTCTTCATCCTCCTGGATCTGCCTCCGCCGCCCACTCGAACTTCCCGGAGCAGATCGACAGCACAGCGGCTGCGCAAGATGTCGGGGGACTGCCGATATGTAGTAGAAGCATTGAGAGCCAAGGGGAGCACGACAGGCAAGCGTACTTGGGATAGCTGCGCACGACTAGTGCAACCCGGTAAAGCTAGGACTCAACTCCGCTCACGGAACGCACGGGTGCGCGCGGCGCCAAGGTCCGCACTGTCTTGTCGTCTCGTCTTGGGAGTCCACGATCGCATGCGTCGAGAAATGCGAGAAATGCGGGCGCGGGTAAAGAGGGAAGCGAACGGGAGGCGTCCAGAACGCCGGGAGGAAAGTGGGAGGGCGAGCGTCTGGCCCTAGAAGAACGGGGGACGAGAGAAGATATAGGATCCTTTAAGCATTTCAGTCAAGATTCATCATAACCCCGAGAAATGGACGAGAAGGGAGAGAGAGGAGGACGTGACGCGCGCGCGGTGCGCACGGGGATCGGAGAGTGAGAGGACGTGCTTTCAGACTCGTCGTCTGGCCCCGGAAGAAACGGAGGACCAGGGACGACATAGGATCCTGTATGCGCTTCAGTAAAGATTCATTATAACTCTGGGACAAGGACGAGAATGGAAAGAGAGGAGGAAGCCACGCGGGCGATGCGTACGGGAATGGGAGCAGGGGTGAAGACGAAGGCATGAGTACACCATTAACCTCCGCCACCACGGCTCCGGTGCCGCGAATCTTCATCTCGCTCTTTCTCGTGACGCCGCGACGTACTCGTGTGCTACCTGAATTCGAATGAGGTGGGAGTGCTCGGAGGCGGAAGGCGGAAGCAGGGTTGCAGAGAAGTAGCCAAGTGCGGGCGGGCGGGAGTCACTCAGCGCTCGGGGTGCGAGCATTTGCGGACCAGGAATGTCGCATTCTTCGTGGCGCTGTACGCTCACCCAGGCGCGTCCACACAGGCAAAAGGGGCGTCCAAGTGTTCTACACGAGTTTCATGCCGGAGAAATGGTCGAGGTGCTGGTTTCCGCGAACCTTTAAGTTTAGCCAGACTTCACTCGCGAGAACGGTGTGGTGTTCAAGTCGGATACGGCGACCCCATGATATGCGACGGGGGACGAAGAGGCTTTTCAGTGTTTGGCGTTCCGCGAGCAGGCCGGCAAAAGAGCCGCCGATGAGATCTGCTTTCGAGTCAGGTCTAGGGCCCCAGTCCGAAACTAATTGAGGGTTCCTGGTCATGGAGATTTCTCGGAAAGAGGGGACGTGGTGCCGGTTACAAGTTTTACAGTCTTCATGTCCTTCAGGGCTTGGTTGGGCTGTAAGGCGAAGGATGTGGAAGGAAGGACGGAAGGAAGCGGAAGGCGGTGCAACGTGTTGCTGCGATGTTTGTTGATCTCAGTTTTCTTCGTTGTCTTCCCATACTTAATGTCGCCCACACTTTTCCTGCAATCCAAGTTCTTGATTTCAGTGCCCGGTACGCTGTCGAAAATGCAATCCATCCATCAATCTGCCACATTCTTCCTCATCCGATCGTCCTCGCTCAATCGCTTCCGCCTCGCACCGCAGTGACCGCACCAAGTATCGCAGACTTGGGCGGCCTTCGGCTTCCTGGGGCGGAAATAGATTGGTCAACTCACTTCCTTCCTTCAAGGTCGAACTCAGCTCCACCCATCGACGTCTATATTATGGCCATTTAAATCGCTCTTCAACCTTGTCGTGTTCTGCCCTGATCGCTCACCCCGTCTGCCGCGGAACCGGGCGCTCTGTATCCTCTCGGCTCCTTCCGGTCAATTCTCCCTCTGCCTTGAGTCGCTCGGTCTCCGTCCTCGCTTTCGCTTTCAACGAACGACGGGCCACTATGTAGGACGCTTCAAACGTGACTGTCTGTGTCCTTATAGCATGCGTATCCCGTCTGCCTGCCAACTTAGGAATCTTCGCTCGAAATTTCAGCTCATATGCTTTGCGCTCTCGGATTCAACCTCTATCTTTGTTTCAAATCCACATGAGTACTCCTCTGCTCCAGCTCGCCTTTTCACGAACTTTGATTCTTCCCCTCTCCAAATATCACCGTCGGCGCGAGTCAGCCGCTCTCGCACGTATTCCTCAATTGCTCTGCTCTACTTCCTCCTGGCCGGCTCCCAACTCCCACTTCTTCTTGCAGACTTGGCTCCATTTATGGACAAGGACAATACAGTCTGGGGGAGTGATGCATCACTTTCTCTCCAGAGAACAACGCCATGATGCATCCAGAGCTCTCGTGAGAACAACGGCAGTGATGCATCACCTAGA
Organism: Mycena olivaceomarginata; assembly: GCA_029378375.1. Lineage (NCBI taxonomy): Eukaryota > Fungi > Basidiomycota > Agaricomycetes > Agaricales > Mycenaceae > Mycena > Mycena olivaceomarginata. The sequence continues at coordinate 179,979 of JARKIC010000367.1, read as the reverse complement.
ACACTGACCTATTAGGCAGCATGCCCCCTGCCTGCCATCAATGTTGCAGGCAATGCCTTTGTCGTCGTCCTCAACGGTGTCCAGCATTGTGTCCGAATGTTTGCCAAAGAGCTCAGGGCGGGCTTACAAATATCCCAAAGAGGCAACGAACTAGAGCCGCCAAATAAACCAAAAAAATACAGTTTATAACGAGTGATACAGCAAGTGATACAGTCGACTACGCAGTACTAGTCAAACGGGTCTGTAAGCCCCACCCTTTCGTCCACCTCCTCGTCGCTTTCCTCCTCTTCGTCGTCGGCCTTGACCCTAGCCCACGCCGTGCGCGCGTCCGCCACCAATCCGGCCAGCCCTCTCCACTGGTCCTCAAAACCAGCACGCATCCCATCCTGACATGCCGCCTGTTTCAGCGCGTAGGAACCATGCCCCTCCCGTAACGCCTCGTCCTGCCGCGCCGCCCTCGATCCTACCCGCGCCCTCCACCCATCGGCACGCCACTGGAAGAATTGCAGCACGCGGCGCATTTCCTCCTCCAGCAGGTCCGTTTCCTCCGCGTAACGCATCGCCTTCGCGCGTGCTTTCGCCCATTCGATCCGCAGCGCTACAAAAACGAAATGTCAGTGCTGGCGAACCCCAAGGCATCCATCCAACTCACCTTCGTTCTGGACAACATCTTGGTCCTCCCCGGTAGCGCCCTCCACCTTCCAGATCCACGACATCTGCATCCCATCCTCCGCCTTCTGCTTCGCGACCTCTGCCTCTTCTGCCGCCGCCTCCGGATCCACCGCCGCCATCCTCCTCGCCTTCTTCTTCCTCTTCCCACCCTTCTTCCGCCGGTCGTCGTCTCCAAACACTGCGCTGGGTCGGCCGCGCACGTCGGCTGCGTTCAGCACTTGCAAATGTGCGTAGTCCCTGCGCTGGAGGCGAGGTCCCAAGGCGACGAGTGCAGCTCGAGCAGCGCGGTACTCGTCGGCGGCACGATCCACCTCGGCCTGGATGTTGGCCACGTGCGTCCCCGATCGCGTCTTCGCCCTCACACCCGTCACCTTCCCCCGGTGTTTGTATTCCCGCGTCCGGGAGATCAAGTGGCTCCGGATCTCGTTGAGGGCTAGGACAGCCTGGCCTTTGCAGGAGCTCGTACTCGTACTCCAGCAGGGACTGGTCGCATTGCACCAGGGTGCCGATCGCGGACGGCAGCCACAGTTTGATGTCTTGCGCCCTGATCCCAGGCAAGCTCTGCGTCGCCCCAATCCGATCCCGCTCGGCCGCCTCGCGTTGTCGCAGCAGTGCTGCCTCCGGGATGAACAGCTACTGGACGGCGATCCACCCGTCGATCTTGCGACGCAGCTTGGTCTCCCGCTCGATTCGGGCACGCCCCTGCGTGGGCGTCTCGTGCTGGCCCACATTTTTGAAGACTGTCGCAAGAGCACGCCTGGGATCAAGGGTTAGTTTTTCTGCGCTCACCGAGCGATAAGGGATCACTTACTGCGACTCCTCCAGCTGCAGCCCCATGGAGAGCATCTCCGTCTCATGCATATCCCCCCGCACCCATAGATGATCGACATTATCCGCCACAATCTTCGCCATTCGCAGCCGGACCTGTGTCAGATCGTCGTAGTGGACGGTCGAGGCAAACAGATTGGGCTTTTCCGCGTCCGCCTCCCACGCGCGCACCATTGCCGTCCACGTTTCGATGACAGACGCGGAGAACGATGCCTCGACGTCGGCCCATGCCTCCCGCAATTCCACCATCAGCGGGAGATTCTTCTGCAGGCGGTCCCGTAAGGTGGTGCCTAAGGTCTGTCAGCATAGGGTCATGCACAGAAAAGGAGGAACTCACACCCAGTCGCATGATCTTCTTCCAGTTCCAGTACTGGAAGTGGACCTCGAGCGTGTCCCGCCGCGCGCCCGGGCCTGATACGCTGGTGCTGTTCGCGAGGCGGTTCGCGTCGGCCCACCCACGCTCAGGCGCCTCCCCGTCCGTCCGGCCCACGAACGGCGTCAGGTTGAAGGAGAATAGGAGGTTACAACTCTCGATGTGCGCTGGAAGGTGGAATTTGGGCACCAGGAACCCCACGCTGGTCTTTCCTCCCTTCAGCTGCGCGTGGGGGACGAAAATGCGCATGCGCTCCCAGATATTTTTGTACCATTGGCATGCGATGTCGTAGGATACGAATAGCTGTAGTAGGATGCAGCCGGCAAGGCTCATGAAGAATAAATAGTCCATGTTTAAATATCTGGGCACATCCGTTAGTCGTCGAGGCTTTGTTCAGCAATAAGAATGCATACCGTTCCCCCATCTGCAAGTCGCCCACCTCCTTCAGGCGTTTCATATTGTGGCGGGCGCAGTCGACCGTCCCAATTCCCGATGACGCCGTCCCCAGGAACTCCCGAAGCGGCTTGTCGACGGCATCGTGGGAGACACAGGTACTTCTCTACCAAAAAAAGGCGTCAGATTCCAATTCGACCACAAGCTAATCATGCTCACCTCCTGCTTTTGATCCCAATGCTTCTCGAGGTGCGCCATATACTTCGTAACGTCCCCAAAGAAACCCCATCCCCTCACCAACCCCGGATCTTTCTCCTCACTCGACATGTCCTTGCGCATGAGACGGAAATTGGCGTCGATCGCCAAGAACAAGGCATATAGGAATCTAAAATACCCGGTAAGCATGCATCCCATGCAGCTCGCTCAGACTTACCGGTGGTGCGCCGGCGCCATTGGCCAATCCGGCGGCAAGTTGATCCCTGGATGAGGGCAGGCAGGGCACAAGAGTGCGACCTTGCCCGGCTTCGTCGCGTTGATGCGATCCTCGCACGCGTCGTGGCCTCGGCCCGCGCGTTTCAACAACAGCAGATGCTGCCACTGCCGTGTCATCCTCAAGAACTCGCTGTATCGATCCTACGCCTCGGTCAGTCATAATTATCAGACCAGAAAGCAGTACGCTTACCCGCGACGGCTCCAATCCCGTGTTGTCTGTTTCACGCACCAAGCTGTGGTAGAACTCGTACGGTGAACACTTCGATTCAAGCGTCATGTGGGCGAAGCGGCGCAACGACGCGAAGGTTGCGGCCAATCGCGGATTGGTTCCAGTCGCAGGATACAGCCTCATACGCAACAGCTGCACGGACTTGGCCTTGGTGGTGCCGCAATCGCAATAGTCAAGGCTGACCTCCTCGATCCCTTGCGTCGTGATGACGACGAAATCGTCCCCTGCTGCCGTGGAGGGGTTGGGACACACCTCGCCAACTCAATGGCCCAGCTGGATCCGCACACCCAATGATTTGAGGGTGCACCGCCGGAACCAACCGTTCTCCCAACGCTGCCGTGTGCCATCAGCCTTGCATTGGTTCTTTGGGCGGGCTCGACTGACCTCGATCCGATGAAACGGCATGCTTGCATGCAAGCGCTTCACGCAGCTGCCGCAATACAAGCACCCGTGCATGCAGTCGGTGCACCGGTACAAGATCTCCGTTGCTTCGCACCCTGGCCCTGCGCACACCCCCTGGTCGATATAGTCACCACGTCCGTCGTGCCGCAACACTTCATCGAGGAAATCCTCGCGATCTAATCGCGCCCATTGCCCATGAGGGTCGTCCTGAAGCAGTCATCAGAGGAATGATAGAAAAAAAACCTAAGAAAGACTTACAGACTCTCTTAGTTTTCGAGGACCAGTGGTCTGCATTCCAGGCCCAAACTCGGTGTCGAATTCGGCGTACTCTGCCTCCCAGTCGTCAAATGAGGAAGCGGGGGCTGCTGGGACGTCTGGCTTGAGGGTGGACTTGGATTTTTTGGCGGGGGAGGCGGGCGTGGGGATCGACGACATGGTCGAGCGTACTCCGCGCGAGCCCATGGTGATGGTTTCTGCTGGGATGTAGTGGACGCGTTGCCCCCGTGTGCGAGGGAGGCACCCTTCTTGCGAGTCATCGCTGTCGCTGCCGTTGTTGAGGTCGTCCTCTTTGACGTACAAAGCCTTCCGTTTGGCCATTAGAGATGCGAGGCTTCAAAATCCAAGACACTCACATGTTTTCACGCGCACGCGATTCAGAACCGAAGTTTCAGGCGTAACAAACAGCCGGTAATCTCATGCTATCCCCTCTGATATATCTCTCCCCCAGTTTAGTCCCGGCGCTGCAAACGAAACGTGTAGTCGATAAAGGTATGGATAAACAGCAGCACGAGCAACATATGTCTACAGAAAATTAGAACGTGCGCCCAAGCAAATTTAAGACTCACCTTTGGTCGACCGCCACCCACTTGACGGTCGGGTCACAATAGATCGCGTCGTAAGAGATCAGGGCGGGTCCGAGTGGCGACCCGCCATTCTGGTAAAGTCTGTCCATATCGACGCGTCTGGAGCAATAAGCCGTAGCACACCGGAAGAATTCCAGACGCTTACCTTTCGCCATGATCCCTATCTACGGTCCCCACCTCCAAAAATCCCTGCGCACGCAACATTTTGCTTGGTGTATCTGCGCGTGTTGGTGGTGTGATGCAAGTGATCGGGAACTGCACAGCCTGCATGTACGCACCTAATCAGGTACTGCATCATTGATCTGCCGCCTTCGGCCACGACCTTCTTTTCTCTCCCACAGCAGGCCCTCTTCTGCTGCGCCGCAGCTGAGGTGGGCGCATCTCTTTCGTGCCCCATCTCTTTTGCCTTTCACCACCATGTTCCTCGCCCTCCAAAACACTCTCGCTTCGCTCGCTAACGCTTTCACTCGATTCTGGGGTCAGGCACCCGCCATAGAAAATGATGACCGCAACTGGTACCTGAATAGTTGGGGCCTCATCAGCCGAGATGTGTGAGTCGGCTATTCATTGCATTTGACATGCACTGATAGGCCCTTTCAGGGATCGCCTCCGCATCCACCGCGACGAGGAGGCCGAGCGCCTGTGGGCCGACCCCATCTACTGCGCAGAAACGCTGGCCGAGGCCTTCTTGTACCTCCCCGCCTGCACCCCCTTCAAGAACGCGTTTCTATGGCGCACCGAGCAGAAATTTGTTCGCGATAAGATCATCAAGTACGAGACGGCGACGCGCATCAAAACGATCTACTATGTGATCGACGGGGACCCAGACATCTACACCTCCACATACGCTCTCAAATTTCTAACTACTTTACCCCTTCCTGACCTACCCGCAGCGGTGGTGCCGAACTCGCCTGGCGCCGTCAAGGCGATCCCTGGGCCACGATCTACGCTACCCTCTCTCACACAGACGCCGTCGAGAGGGCAGGTGACTGGGACGTTTGACCACGAAATCTGCCTACATGCACGCTGCCGCTGCTTTTTCAAGAACGCTTGCCACCTATCTGCTGATCCAATGCATCGCACCCACTAGTCCTACCGTAACCTGCCGTATGTCCTCTATCCCCTTGCTATTCGCGTACCGTACCCGATATGTAAATAACCTACTGCTGCCTCTATTGCAATGAAAGGCTTCGTGCCCGCAATTTCTTGATCATTTCACGGGTACTCCAAAATGAGGGAGCATAAATGGTGTTCGTGGTAAGGACACAAATGAACTATTACTAGCGCCATGCCGCCGGGAAGCTCAAACCCTCCCACCCAACACAATCTTGCTCTGGTCCCAGCCCGGATAAGCCCGCTCGATGGTCGCAACCTCCTCCACGTCTAACTGGGGCCGCCGCGTCACGACTTGGCCACACTCGTCGCATCCCCACTGCGTCTCCAGCAGAAGGCGTACGCACACGAAACAGGCACTGTGGCCGCAGGATAACCTGGTACGAAAATCAGTGAGGTGATGGGAACGAGTAGGAAGCAGGCTACTTGACGGGGTGGGATTTGGCATTGAGGCAGAGGCGGCAAGTATGCTCCAACTCGGGCAACGATATGTCGCCAGGGCGGGCATCGTCGAGGTACAAGTCGTCCTCCTCGAGGGGTTCTTGACGCGCGGTGCGCTTCCCACGGCGATGCACGATTCGAAGGGTTGGGGGCGGCGGTGGGTGCGCAAGTCGCCATGCCTCGTAATTCGCGCGGGTCCTGGGCCTCCTTCTGCTCGCGCCGCAAGATGGAGCGGGCCTTTTCGCGCTCGGATCGGCCGCGAGCAATGAGCTCATCCAGGAGAGAGATCTGCAAGATCATGCGGCGATGTCCAGCGGCTCGTGTCAATTCTTCGCGTTGTTGAAGAACGCGCCGTACGTGTGCGCGTCGTTCCTGGTCGGTGTGAAATCCAGGAACATCCCCTATGATTTCGGACGGGAAACTGCTGAAAACGAGCAGCCCCGTACGAACCTCAGCCTCTGTCGCGCCGGTCAGTGAAGAGAAATGGACGCGTCCCTTCTACTCTGCTTACTAGGCGAGAACAGTCTCTTCTTGCGGGGGAGGGAATCCATGGCGGGAGGCAAGTGGTGCATTACATCAGAGGCGACCGAATTGTACGCATGCATCCCAGCCCAAGACTCGGCTATCCGAATGGCGTGCCCTGAAGATCGGCCGGCCTCACTTGGCCATCTCTGCCCATGTGCGCTCAATGGCTTCGCCATCCGTCCCCTCGCCGTGCCACTTCCCTCCTGGGCACGTCTGCTGGTGGGCGACTTTGTTCCAGATCAAACGCGTCCCTTCGCTATTGAGGATGGAGCCGATGTTGCCGCCGGAGTCTTGAATCATCCGGATTTCACTGGCGCGTGATTGTGAGCGCAGTAATATCCTGAGGAAGAGTCCGGACTCACCTGCTGGCAGCCGATGCGTCAGGCTTGCGAGTCTCTGCGTTCAAGGAAGTGTCGGGTGGTTCGCTCATTGCTTCAGGCAGATGAAGGGAGTAAAACAGTTGAATTTGTATGCAAAAAAAGACAAAAAACAAAGAACGCGATCACCAGCCAAATACCTCCTTGCGATCTGCATCCAACTCATCAGCCTTCGACAATAATCCCAGGGCGTATTCAGCCCGCTCGCCCGGGTCCCCATCGATCTCCGCCTTGCGTGCCGCCCCTCCTTTCTCAGCGAGCAAGGATTGGACGGTCTGGTGCCCATAAGCAGCCCACCGAAAGAGGGCGCCTGCGGCATATTGAGTCATCGAATAACGCGTCTCGCGCCGAGCGATCGGGGGTGTTGCCGTGGTGGCACGCGCCAGACAAAAGGAGGATGGAGGCGCCTGATGGAAACTCGCACACCACTCTGAGATGTTCGATGTAGATGTGCCCCGCCGAGCTTGTGATTGAATTTGCCGGCCGACGTCACGGCGCACATCCCATAGGCATAGTTGAGCATGTCCAGATGCTCCGGGGTGACGACGTCTGGGCCCAGATTGAAGGTGGCCGTGGAGAAGATCGAGTTGGGAAAGAGCTGGGCGAGCTCGGGCTGGTCATCAAAGATGCTCTGCATCGTCAACTGGTAGTGCCGATACAGCTTAGGCAGGTATCGCGCCAAACCACCTGATCCAGATTAGCCCTATGCATGTGAAAGCGGTGAGGCATCACCGACTGGATTGGAATCCGGCGATCCGGCAGATGGCGGGGTTGAGAGCGAGCAGCTCCAATAACCGCCGATACTCTTTGCCGACCGCAAGGTTGCCCGGCCTCTAGCAGTATTGAGGCGTAAATTAATTAAAGACATACGGTACGCTTCACCGACACAAACCTTTTGGCCTGGGCCTTTCGTCAGGCCACCCTTGAGCACGAAGAAGTCACCGCGACAGTGGCGGCGTTCTTGGCGTTTGAACACTCCCCGCTTGACCCCGCGTGCCCGCACCCCGTCCATCGCCCGTGCCATTTCCGCAATCACATCGTCCCAGTCGTCGCCTTCTGGTCGGCCCAGAAGCACCGCGACGATGCGACCGTCGGCATCCAGTATCAGCTTCGGGTCCCTACCCACGTAGTTAGGCGAAAAGCTGAGGAGGTAGTCAAAACAGAAAACGTGCCTGCCATCCCACTCCACTAAGTCCCAATCGTCCTCCAGTAGCGCCCGTAGGCGTCGCAGCTGCTGCCGCGTCAGTCTGGCCTTCTTGGAGAGGCGGGGCCCCGTTCCAGTTCCCGGTGGCCGAAGAGGGGAGGTCGCGCGCCGCGTGACACCTCGCCTGATGCGCTTCCTCCTGGCGGTAGTCTTGAGAGTGACGAGGTTTGGGCACTGGCCCAAAACCGGCAGCCTTCGCCTGGGCAACCCGGCCACGCTGCCTTCGCACTTTCTTGCCTGCGGCCTGTCGCTCTTTCCGGCGGGAGACGGTGGCAGGAGGGGCATCAAAGGGGGAAGGGACATTGGGAGGAGAGCTCGCGGTGGGAGGGAGGCTGGGCGGCGAGTCGGATGAGGGCGAAGGCGAGCGTGACCAGGACGGACTCGGTGGCAGGTCAGATAAGGGCGAAGGTGAGCGTGAACAGGCCAGTGGCAACGGTGTTAGTGGGCGCGAAATAGGAGTGGGTGGGCGCGAAAGGACGGGGTCTTCATCCTCCCATCCATCGTCTTCCTCCCCCTCCACGGCCACCTTATAGGCTCAGGATAACCAGTTAACTCATGGAGTCTCCCCAAGGGCTCAATGTGTTATCTCTGGGGAGGGAAGTCACGTGACAATTCAGATATAACATGTTAAAAGGTACTACTACATATGGCAACAAGTGGCCGGGCCCGGAGGACAGTAAGTCAGGTGATCTGCCGGCTGGCCAGAAAATATAACTGGTTAATGCCATTCACAAATAAAAGAAAGGCAGCAGCAAGACTTGAACTCAGAGACCTCTGAGTGATGCCATCTCCAAGAGCGCTAGCGCTTTAGCCACTACACCAGACCAACCATATGAAACCCTGGTTTTGATTGCAATATATAGGGCCACTCCTCTTCACAATATCTATTGTTATTTTGTTATTCTATAAAGGCATCACACTTGGGAAAGTATTTTGTGTTTTGTAAGCTAATAGAGCTTCTAATAAAGTAACTAGATTGTAGAAAAGCATTAGAACTAAAATATACTGAAAAAACCAAAGTTGTAGAGCTTATATATTGCAATCAAAACCAAGGTTTCATATAGTTGGTCTGGTGTAGTGGCTAGAGCACTAGCGCCCTTGGAGATGGCATCACTTAAAGGTCTCTGAGTTCAAGTCTTGCTACTGCCTTTCTTTGATTTTGTGAATGGCATTAACCAGTTATATTTTCTGGCCAGCCGGCAGATCACCTGACTTACTGTCCTCCGGGCCCGGCCACTTGTTGCCATATGTAGTAGTACCTTTTAACATGTTATATCTGAATTGTTACGTGACTTCCCTTCCTCGAGATAACACATTGAGCCCTTGGGGAGACTCCATGAGTTAACTGGTTATCCTGACCATATGAGCTGCCACGGCGTCGCGTACCGTGGCGCGCTGTTCGGCCACGTCCATGGCGTCACGAAGATATGGCGCCAGCGAGACACGAGCACGGACAATTTGGACGCGCGGCGGCGCGATGGAGGGATCTGCGCGGGGTTCGTCGAGCTCCCAGGGAGACCATTGAGCACCACTCCGCGTCCGATGCACCATGAAGGGCGGACTGCAGAAATAAATCAGTCAAAAAAAGTTTGCGCATGCGCGACCGAGACAAAAAGGGGACGGGAGGCGCGACCAACGCGTCGCCAGCGAGCTCGTTTCAACGTAGGGCCATTGGTCTGTCCCAGCGTAGCGCGTTCGGGCTGACAATCGCGCCAGGGCGGGTGCGTCGACGAGGAGGATGCAATTCACCCAAAAAGAAAACACATGTACCAGGATCGAGCAGACCAAGCAGAGGACACAGGGGGGATATGCGAGCTAGAAGACAGCCCTGCAGACGCGATGGAGCCAAAGAGCCAAGGAGGAAGGAGGTACGGGCTTGGTGCGACTGGGGTACTAGCGAGCTCTGTATATGTAGGTGCGGTGGCTGTGTTTGATTTACCCAAAAAAGAAATACACGTGCGTTCCCCTCCCACATACGGATGAGGAACATTCTACATTCCCTTCCCCCGCACGTCTGCGCCACTCATCCACCTTTCTGAATGGACCCATCTACTTGGACGAACCAATCATTTTGATCAGTGGTCAGTTTGGGGTGGAATGCGAAAATTTTGATGAGGATTCCAATGTTGCGAAAGTTTCTAGGGCGTCTATGAACCGTTTTCAATTTGAAACAGATTTTCGTCGAGAGGAACAAGAGCCGATGAATCGCTGTCGAGGTTGTTTGTGAGTCTTCATAAATAGTTGAGGATCCTAATGACCACAACCTTTTCCGACGACAGAGTTGTCCGTTTGGTGAGTTGGGACGTTTTTCTGAATGGGAGAGCGCAGCCAAATCGCCCTCTGCCTGGATTTGAGAAGTGGGATCCAAGGGAGCGAGAAACCCCTCCGACGCTGACGGCCTTTTCACTGATGCAGGTCTTCTTCACCGCCGCTGGATTTAATATCCCAGGTGTGTTCCTATTACCTCCTGGCTTCCTCAAAAAATCAGGACGAAACTCGAACGAGGGAGATCAGGAGATTTTTTTCTAGGCATGCCTGGTTGAGGAACGTGATGGCATCCAAATATCACTTTGTCCCGGTACGCTTTTGGTCTTTTTGAGGCAAAATTCGGGTGAGGATAACCGAATCACAGATAATGGGCGCGTTCTTCCAAACGTTTGTGCCCAGTGAACACTGTGGTGAACGCAGAATATCGCTGACTTCCGTGACCCTCAAACGGCAGGAGATTTTGGCCAGGGGACTTGAGTTTTGCACCCTCTCGTACGTTTGCATTGAAAGTCGACTTTCACAAAGTTTCACACTCAAAGGTGAAGCAGGACGGTCAAGAAGAAATTCGGAAGGTGGGCGGCAGTTTGATCAGGCAAGTAGCCGGTGCTATATCAGATCTTGCCGCTTCTTACCATGACCACCCACTCAGAACGTATCTACACATTTGGCTGGGAATTTTTCAAAATCAATTCTCCGGTACGTTTGTATTGAAGGCAGATATCTGCGAAGTCTCTGGCTCAAATGTGCGGCAGGGAGGCCAGGAAGAACTTTCGAAAGTTGGTGGCGGGTAAATCAGCTAAGTCAGGTAGCCGAATCAGATCATTCCTCTCCTAACCGTCATGTCCACCAATCCTTTCCTGACCATGACCACCGACTCAGACCTCGCCGCCTGTGGTTCCTCCTCTGACCATGAGATTCGCTACCAACGGGCCCTACGGGAATACCGGTACGTTACTGCGGCTGCTTCTTTCTTTCTTGTTTAGACTGCCGTTTCGTAGGACAGCGAGGGCGGAACACCGCAAACGGCAGGATGCCGAGGAATTGCAGCGCGCAAGAAACGTCAAGCTGGCGCGACGCCTGCGGCATGACATGGAAGAGGCTGAACGCATCCGCAAGGCCGAGGCTGTCCAAGCGCAGCGAGATGAGTGGAAGGCCGCGTCTGCCCGCTACTACCTCAAGCACCCCAAGATCAAGGAGAAAAAGCGCGCCAAAATGGCGGAGAAAAGGTGTGTGCGTGCTGCCCATTCCTTCCGCAGGCCATTAACCAGCGATACAGGGCAGCTCGTAAACTAGCACGGCGTCGGTGGGATCCACCCAAAGCGGCACGGTAAGTCCGTTCAGTTTGTGCTTCAGTGCAGCTAATAGTCGGCAGGAAACCAGACGGTGAAGGGCAACTAGGCGACTTCTCAGGAACACCGGACCTGGACCTGGACCTGGAAAATGGGGGACCGGTGCGTCTCACCCACGAGTACGCTCCCTCATTGATCTATATTTCTCTAACGAACATGCTCAATTTTTTTTTTCTCGCAGCGAAGCCCTGGGGGATTTTCTGGGCATCTCGAAGGACGGCCACGACACGGCAGATATGGTGGCCGCCGCCTCGCTACTTTTTTTGCGAACGCATCGGCCACCACAACGACAGCCATCCAGTGCCTCAGGAGACGCGTGGAGCGGCTTAGCTCCGGATTATCCGAGCAGGTAACGCGAAATGCTTGATGCATGACATTCTGACTGACGGTGTATTTTCGTAGCGACGAGTAATATATCTGGATGAAGGTATTGCCAGTATTTGGGGTGGAGGAATAAAATTGTTTTCGAGTGATTAAGCGAGTGCGGAACACCTTTAGCAACATAACAACGGTGATGAGGAACCGTATGGGAGCGATCAAATGTAGTTGCGAGCAAGACCTGTCAATCACGCAAGCTGGCCATCCGATGACACGAAAGATTGCTGGGTATTTATCCCCGTGGAAGCTAATTTAGATAGTCGAGATAGGGCGGTAGCCGAATTGATTCTCATGGGTTCTCATTTTTTAGGGGGCTTTGTCGCGCAGAGGGAGGAAAAATGGTGCGTTTCATGACAAAACGAGTGTATATGCGCAACGAAAAAAAAACTACGGGTGCGACTACACTACGGAAGCAGCTCCACCCACTTCACGACCTCGTTGGCTTCGTACCGGGCGCGGTAGTAGTCGAGGGCCTCGCGCTTGTCGGCCTTCCGACTCTGCCACTGCTGGTTGGGGCACTTATTGGTCTGTGCCACGGCCGCGTCGCTGAACAACGGTCAGCACAGATACGAGAAATAATAGTAAAAATAAAATTGTAGGACTTACAGGGTGCTATAAAGGCCGGGCTCGCGCCCAACGTATACGATCCACCATTGCTGGGTGCCGTCGGGAGCATTGGCCTGCTCGGCGGCAACTTCTGCGGGGGTCTTGGCGACCGCGCGGACCCAAATATCTGCAGAAAAGAAAGCGGGGGAGATGAGTGGGGAGGGGCGAGAAGGAAAAAGACGTACTGTCTTGAGCCTCCTCCTCGTTGAGGCGATCGAGGATCGCGGGGAGTGCCTCTATGTGAGTGAAAGTCAGTTTGAGAGGACGGCGGAACAGACGAACTTACTCTGTATCTGCTCCGCGGCACGGTTGAGCTTCCGGGCGCGGACGACAAGGTGGTCCACGTTGGCGAGCACGGCCATGAGCTCGCGGCGAGGGTTGGGTGGGGGCAACTGGAGAGCTGGGACGGGGGCAAGGGGGGCAGCAGGCGCGGGTTGGTTCATGTTGGCGGGAGTGGAGGGGAGTTGCATGAAGGATTTAACTAGCGTTGGGTTTAAGTGAGAATGGGCTTGATGAGACACGAGACTTGAAGAAGCCGCAAGATCATGGGAGATCCTAGATCGGATAAAAAGGGTGATTGTGGCGTTATTAGTGACGACGAATGGGGCGCGTGTAAATTCCAAAGCATGAGGATTTTTTGAGGAACTGATGAGAAATGATGAGGAAACCCTTGAGGATCGATGTGATGCAAATCGAAAACTTACCCCGGCAACGCGGTGGATTTTAATTGGGAACAGGGTAAGGCTACGAAATTGGGAGTTAACTGGAGGAATCGGGGGCAGATCCGGGGGAAAATGCGAAACACTCAAAAGGAGAGGGCCGAGAGTCTTCACGTGCGCCTGCACTCCCTCCCCATTGCTGCTACGATGGCTCCAAAAGAATGGGCGACTCAGCCCCAGCTTGAATATCTTCACAAGATGCTGCCCAAGTACCGAGATGCCCGTGCCGGGGTCAAAGAAAAATCTCTGGCCCGTTTCTGGCTGCTGCTCGACGACGGCTGGTTTTCGCGTTATCCGGTCGAAGCTGAACTGGGGATTATCGTCAGCGGTCCAGGGGCGGAGCCTCTCACCCCAGACGAACTCAAGCTGATCGGTAACGCGACCACGAAGATGAAAAAGGTCAGCCGATTTTTTTTTCCTTTTGCGCAAAAATATATACTGACTTTCTACAGCGTCTGCGTACTTGGATGCGTTGGCGGGCGAAGCCACGCGCTGTCGTCAGCAAAAGGTCAACTCTCTTCCAGATACTTAAGAGAAAGAAGAAGACTCGCCCCCTCCGAGCCTTGGAGGTCTACCAGAAAATCCATCGCACCAAGATCAGGAGCGAGGTGATGCGGCGGGGTTATGGGCTGTTGAACGAGGAGGCGGAGGCCGAGCGCGTCGCGTTGGCGCGTGACCCCGACGCTGAGGTGACGGTCCTGACGCCGGAGGAAACTCAGGCCAAGGCGCGGAAGGTCGAGGACCGGGCGGTGGAGCGTGTTCGTGTGAATCGTGCCGCGCGCATGAGTATGTTGCGCACCACCGCCATGGAGTTGTTCGCCGCGGAGCCCGACGACGTGAGGGCCGAGGTGCTGGCACAGATGGAAGAGATGAACGGTGAACGTGCTTTGGGGTTGAGGGACGACATCTCAGGAACGCATGTGCCAGAGGAGTACCAGCAGTAAGTTTTTCATTTGGTGCTTGGAGATCACAGAGTGCTTGCTGACACCGAGTTTCAGTGCCATAGACCAGCTGCCAGAGGTGGTGTCGAAGGTTACCGGGGCCATCGAGGAGGAGACTGGGTGGATGGGGTTGTTCATGGCGGGAGGACCGATGCCGAATCGTGATGGAGCGATTTCTATCAAAACGTAAGTTGTGGGCGCTTTACTGTCTGGATCTGGATCTGACTGATCTGCTCTGCCTGACTCTTGACAGATTCTGTTTCGGAACTACTCCCAACGGCGCTGACATCGCGGCCTCCCATTCCAACTTCGGAGAGGTGAAGGGGGAATTCGGCAAATTCCTCAAACGCGCATTTCGTAAGTACATTCTGTCAACAAATAAAGAAACTACTTACCAATTCTCTCTTGCCAGCACACAACGTCCGTGACGCGCGGGGAATCGTCTCAGAGCCAGAGGCTGCCACCGTCCCTGGGGGACTCATCCAGTTCGAGAGCGACCTCGACAACGAGAGCGACGACGAAGGAGTGGAAACTTCGTCTGCGACTGCACTGTCCAAAGTCAAGCCCAAGCGCGTGCGTCGCAAGAAGCTCGCTGCAGCTGTCTCTGCCGCTGTTTCGCCTGGCCAGCGCCGTGCTCGTCCCGTTCCCACCCTTGCGCTGTCTGCGCCGGCGACGGATCCCGTGTTCCCAATCCCCGACAACTTCGATCTCACCATCCAAGACATCGTCACCAACCTCAATGGGATCGATGGTGTCACCACGGAGCAGGAGGATGCGGCGTGGGCGTTGGGGCTGGCTGACGGCTGGGACGGCATTGTGCCCCCCGCGGAGGATCCCGAAGCGGCGTCGCCCTGGAACGGCCTATCGCTGCCCTCGACTCTGGGCGAGGAGGATGTCGTACGTGCTCGCCCTGTGCCGCGCCCGATGCATCTCGGTGCCCCTTTTGCGGTGGACCGAGACGTTGGGGGTAGTCCTGGCCGTGCGCCGCGTGGTACGGCGGATTTTACCAGCTTCTCTGCGTTGGACTCTGGCTCTGTTCCCGCCTCCGCTGCGCGCTCGGCAACACTCCGCGTGACGTCGGCCACCTGCGCATCAGCTACCGTAATGACGCCCACATCACCTGCGCTCGCTGCATCAGCTACCCTCACGACGCTCGCTGCCACTCCCCTCAAGCCCACTCCGACTCCAACGACCCCAGATGAGGGCCCGCCTCGCTCGGCTGCTGCTCTCGCCGTCTGGAATGCCCGCCAGCGCGAGCGCGCGCGTACAGGTGATCCTGCGCCCACCACCAACGCTGCTTCCTCGACTCTCCGCGAGGATCCACTCTCTTCTCCCGAGGCACCTGAGTTCCCTGAGTCGCGGCCACGGGCAAACGCACCGCACGGCCACCCTCTGGCACCTGTGAAGAAAGTTGCGCCTAAGAAGGCTCCGGCGAAGAAGAAGGCTGGTGGCCGCCGTCGGGGAAGGCCTCGCAAGAATGGGGGCGCAGTGGTAGAGGTGGAGGAGGAGGGGGAGGGGGAGGGGGAAGAGGAGGAAGAGGTGCAGGTGCCGCCGCCGCCGCCGCCGCCGTCGTCGCCAGGAATGCCTGCGTCATTGACCGGGGCAGCTGCGGCGGCTGAGTCGGCTTGTCTTCGTGGGGAGGAGCAGCGCCTCCGTCGCGATAGGATGGAGCAGCTGCGGCTCTCCAAGGATCTGGAGAAGAAGGCTGCGGAGGCGGAGGCCGTGCGCGCGCGCCGCCACAATCCTGCGGGAGGTGCTGACCTGGTGGTCGTCACCCGTCCCCAGCGCTCACGGGTGCCTGCGCGCAATCCCGATGGGAGCCCTATCGTGCGCGAGGTGACCAAAAAACGGGGGGACATGGGAGGGAGCCAGCTTGCCGTCCCCCTCGCCGACCCCAACACAAGACAGGCGGAGACGGATGCAGCTCTGTTGGCGAGCTTGAAGACAGGGAAACGCAAGGCGGATGCACCGGCTGCCGCCAAGCGCAAGTAAGTGTTTCGTGTTTGAGATTTTGTGCTATACTCACTTCCCACTTCAGAAAAGCCCGCCGTTAGTTTAGGTCGGGAGGTACGCGTCGTGCGTCTGGGGCTGGGCTGGCTCAACCGGGCGCCTCATTGTCTCAGGTCACCTTCAACGGTGGCTCTTTCCCTGTGTTCCGTGTCGTGGGTTCTTTGCGTCGTCGGTAGTCATCTGTAGTCGCATGTGTCGTGGAGTGCAATCAATTATCTGGTTCGCGCTGCAAAAAGGACTTGGAAAAGAATGGAGATTGAACACTTCAGTGAATTGCGAAGCGTTGACGGATTTGTTTCGAATAAAAAGTGACTTGGTGGTTTGAGACTGAAAGGTCGGTGTTAAGTGCTTCGAATAAAAAGTGACTTGGTGGTTTGAGACTGAAAGGTCAGT
Source organism: Mycena olivaceomarginata (assembly GCA_029378375.1). Taxonomy (NCBI): domain Eukaryota; kingdom Fungi; phylum Basidiomycota; class Agaricomycetes; order Agaricales; family Mycenaceae; genus Mycena; species Mycena olivaceomarginata. The sequence continues at coordinate 163,403 of JARKIC010000367.1, read as the reverse complement.
GTTAAGTGCAAAAAAGATAAATCACATCGGGGTTCGAACATACGACACTTAAGATAAACTGATATACGAAGGGAGATACCACTACACCATCCAACACATTCAAAGTGGAAGGCAAAGGTATGATACCATTGGTGCAGGGCGTGTTAGATTTTTGGTACGGACTTCAGACTTTGTTCGAAATGAAGTTCGGTGAAGGCCGGGATTTTTTTGACACGATATTGAAGACAGAAAAAGAGTGAGTACGCACCATATGTACTGGATATGAGATTGGGAGGGGCAGAGCTGGAAGCAGGAGGTGGGAAAAGGCGGGCGGGCGGCGGGAAAGGCGGAGCAGGTGGTAAGCGGGAGACGACGAGCGAGCTTGGAGAAAGGTGTTGATGAGGACGGGACGAGCAAGGGACGAGCAGGAATGTTGAGGGCACGGGACAAGTACCCTCGAGGGCACGTGACGTACCTTGCACAGCGGGGCCTACGCTATCATACCTAGCCTTGCCTTCCATTCAGGCAGGTTACAAGCTCGCTGCCGGAGAGAAAGGGCGCTGGATGGCGCCGAATTGGTACTGGGAGGCCCCTGGAAGCGGCGGCGGGAAAAGCGGAAAAGGGCGGGGCGGCGGCAGGGAAAGGCAGGGTGTCGGAATGAGCGGGAAGGTGTGGGGAGTGGTGGTGGGAATGGAAGTTGAACGTTGAGTAATTAGGCTGGTAATGTAGGAGGGATGGCGGGCAGGAAGCCGTGCAGAGGTCGCGGAAGCAACGAAATAGGAGGGGCATCCCGAAGGGTCGAACAAATAACAGTGACAAACATCGCTCGTCCCTGCCAAATCCTGGGTGAGCGTATGACCGTTTAAGGCGCGAGAACGCCTCGCGGGGGCGTGTAGGTCGATACCCTGTGAGTACTTGCTATTTTTGATGATCCTACCGGTGGAATAGCCAGGGGAACGCCGGGGGGAAATTGCCATTTGGGGCAGGGCGGGATGGGCGGTGGCGGGTGGCGGTGACCCAGCGAGCGCGCGCGCGCCTGCTCGGGGGGATCAGCGGGGATTACCCAAATCGTTTTTCTTCTCGGTGATGCATCACGCCGTTGTTCTGTTGACAGTCAGTGATGCATCATGGCGTTGTTCTCCCGAGAACAATGCAATACATAAGAACCCCACATAGCGCTGACAAGGAAATTTTCATACTGACGAACTTCGCTTTAGCACAGATTCTCAATGTAATCCTACACACCATGACACGGCATGGCATTTCAGATCAGAGAGGCAGTCAGAAGTGAGGACCGACACAGGCAAGAGACTTCTGATTAAACACGCAAACACGGAAACGGTTTGAGAGCCCACTTCAGGTCTTGATACCGCGTTGATGTTGGGCAAATTTGAGGAACTGGCCGACAAACAGAGAACAGCGGCGAGGCAGTCATGATATCTTGATGTCTGGAGTCCTTGCATGCCAGTATTTGGTGCCCGCTGGTACACCTGTGAGTCCATTGCATGGCCACGCATGGCCATTGGAATTTTTTCCAATACTTAACGACCGTCACACATATCTATTTGGTCACGAGCAGATGAATGAGGATATGCGTGTGCTTGTGAATCCGGACCGGTGTTATTCTACCCTGGCCATGGGAACCAAGATAGGAACCGCAACGGCGCCGATTGTCCTACTTTGGGACCTTTGTCACTGGCCTCATGAGAAAACGGTGTCATGGGTGCTTTGACCCATGAGTAGGCTGACAAGCCGATTGATGCTCCCATCCTTGCTTCAAGGCGACATTCCGCGCTGTGAAGCCCCCGCATAGATAACGATGTCCAAACAGCAAATGCGAATCGCCATCTGGTATGTATGCACCTGACTTCAGTGTACTTGACATGTCTGACTCCCTCGGTGGAAACGCGTGCAGTGGTGCCGGGGTCGGAGGCCTAACTCTCGCCCTCACGCTCGGAATACACAGCGAGCACCAAGTCGATCTGTACGAGGCTGGAGCAGAGATCTCTACTATTGGCGCAGGCATCGCTGTCTGGGCACGCACCTTCGAAGTGCTGCAGCTGCTTGGTCTCCACGAACGGATGCGCGAGCGGGGGATATCTCTGGACGGTGCAGACCAGCTGCGTGCGTGCTCCTTCTGTATTAATATTATCACTGACACAAAGGTACGCGTGTGCAGGGACTGGACCGAAGTTCAGGCGGTCAGACCAGGCACATGCAGGCTACAACTTCTTGACCGACGCAATTTCAAGTGCGTTCATGTATCGCTTCAACATTCTCGGAAGCTGCGGCTCAATCATACCACTGCTGTAGAAGGAGGGCTCTCCATGCATCGCCCCGACCTGATTGACCTGCTGAAGGACAGCCTGCCGCCGAACTGCTCAGTACACCTGCGGAGGCGCATGACAAGCTACACCACCTCATCCTCAGAGTCAACTCTGATTAAAATCCACTTTGCCGATGGGACCACGGCAACTGCGGATGTACTCATAGGTGCGGATGGAGTACGCTCTGCCACGCGTGCGACAATGTTCGAAGCCCTTGCAAACCAGTATCAAAACGGTTTTCGATGGGATCACCCATGAGAAATTGCTTAGGTGCAAAGATCCGGTGTGGACGGGGACGGTCGCCTATCGATGTGTTTACCCAGCCGAGAAGCTTAGGAAGGTTGACCCAGGGCACCCGGGGCTGGATAACCACCTTATTGTGAGCCTCCAGCATTGCTCACTTTAGTCTCGCTTGACTCCCTTCCCTGAAATCGCTTAGGCTCTAGGCAAAGACCGCGTCAGTTTTACCTGCAACACCATGCCAGCCGTTGTTGATGTGCTGCCCTCTAATACAGCATATTGTCTCATACCCAATAGCGCGCCGTACCCTTATTAACTTCCTCGGATTTGACACGATCCCCGGCGCTGAGGATACGCGATTTCCGGACAAGTGGGTACAGGACGTGCCCGTGAAAGAGTTTCGCGACCTCTATCGCGGCTGGGAACCAGACATGCAGACACTGCTGAACGTATGTCCAGATCGAAGGCCGATTGATAATATGTACTGACACCGGGTCGTGTGCGTAGTGCGCTGATACTCCGTCGAGATGGGCAATCCATGTGACCGCACCGCTGCCTTTCTATGCGCATGGTAGTGTCGCGTTGCTCGGTGATGCGGTGCGACATCTTTTGACTGATCTAAGAGCCTGCGTAATTGAGTACGCTAATGATCCAGGCGCATGCAATGATGACGCACTTTGGTGCAGGGGCTGGACAAGCGATTGAGGTGAAACATTGTGCTCCACGCTGGCCGAGCTCATGCAAAACGCTCACCCCAAACGTTAACGTAGTCCGCATATATCCTTGGCCGCGTTCTGGCTCATCCCTCAACGACTCGTGCGACCGTATCAACTGCGCTGAAGGTCTACAGCGACATCAGGCAACCATACACTAACAGCATCGTGGAGAAGTCACGCCTGGTGGGACTGATTTACGAGTTTGCCGCGCCCGGACTGTACGACGGCGTTGACAGAGAGAACGAGGCGAAGGGCCTACGCGAGATAGGAGCTGCGATCAAAAATGAGTGGGAGTGGGTTAGCCAGCACGGTCTGCAGGACGATTGGCGGCGCGCGGAGAAACTACTGAACGGTCGGTCGGGAGCCTAAACGTTGTCCGTAAGCCAAATCTATTAGTTTGCTGAGAGAAGCCGTTCAGAAGTAGTCACGTTGGCGCATAGCAATACGAACGAATGTGTACTGGTCAGAAAATGGGCAAATACTTGGTCGTGCGGTCCTTGTGACAGTTGTCAGCGCCCTCCAGTAATTGGAATGGCTGGAACGATCGGAGTGGTACGCCATGGCGTCAAGCGAGGACTAGGCGTTGAAGATGAGCGATGAATACACCACCATTCCGCAAGTTAAGCTGGAATCGCGTTGGCTAGCTCAAGAGTAGTATCGTGAGTGGTCGGATGGAAGCGGAAAATAGTGACGTGTGGCTATGTTTGATCCGGTGTCTCTTTTACTCCCTTCCATTCTCCATTGGACGTTCTGCCTCTCTGGTCGCGGCTCTCCCGTACGGGCCGTACCGTTGTTTCTCTGCCAATCTCTTCTTTCAAGTTCCATTCTTGCTTGCCGACGTTCCTCCTCTCAATGTTGCGTATGTACCTGAAGGCTGAAGCAGATGAGAGCAGATGACACACTCTGCGCCGGGAATCATGTTCGCGAGGAAAGCCACACTGCAATTAATATTTGCTATAGTTTGGAAATTTTAATGGAAAATGTTAGTTTCAAAGTGATAGGAAAGGTGGAAGGAAATCACTTGTTTTCTAATCTCAAAAAGGCAAGCAGAAACACATCTGTGTCGGAAGGCCCGACTTTCCAATGGTCAGTTACCCAATCCCCATCCTTTCGCGAAACAGTCACTCTGATAGTCGGCGTGCATTCAGGCCGTTGCTTTATTGGTCGAACGACCAAGGTGCGTGTCCATAATACACCCGTTCACTTTAGACTTTGTCGATTTAGCGACTTTGTCAGCATTGCTCCAAACTCGCCATCTGTATCAGAATCTTTGTTTCTCATAACTGATTCGAATCCACGAGTTACGTATACCCCCAAAGTTATCCATTCGCAACGGCTCTGTGCGTCTCAAATTTCCCTCACAAACCAGCCTGACCATTCAAAGGTATTCATTCACCTTTGCGACAGAAGCGTCATGTTCTCCTAGCCCTCGGCTTCAGATTTAGAAGCCTTACAGCAAACTGAGCCTCGCCTTGGCCCTGATAGCGTCGCGACCGGTTCGACCAGCGCGAGTTCTGTATTTCTCCCAGGTTTTCAGCGTCACGTTACTATGCGTATATACTTAATTTCAACGCAGAATCGTTGCAACCATCTACATTTATTTCAGACAAGATACACGTACTGTCAATTGCAATTCTTTTTCTTTTGATAAAAGTTTCCAATGATTCGGAACATGGTCTCAAGTTACGAATCAGTACGCCGGAGCGAAGCGAGGGCATGTCTCGTTGATTTTAATAGTACAGTATGTTTGGCGCCATTATTCGTGTGCGGATTGAGCCGAAGTCGTACGAATGATAAACGGGAGAACACAATTGGATCCTTTCGTGACAAGCAGAGCCTTAAGTAAGAAATAATGCTACGACACATCAACACATAATTTCTGGACCATATCATCTTCCGCTCACTCGCGCTCAGAGGGTAATGGGGATGCAGTTGATAGCGATGAGACCATCTAGGAAAGGAAAATTAGCATACAATGTAGATAACTAATGATCTACGCACCCCACTCCTCTTCGGGCGCATCGCAGGTGACGGTGGTGCTGCCGCTGAGAATGATCTGAGTTTCGGTTCAAATTTTGGTGAGGCTTGTGATCGTCTACCAGTTGTTGCCCTCAACGGTGATGGGCGAGCAGCTCAGCCCAACGGGCACATCGATCCCGGTGAGGTCGAGACCCAAGAGCGCGGCGACGTCGGAGGCGATGTCGCTGTCCGACGTGACGACACTGCCGCAGCACTGAGGCGACGTCGGGGGTGTCACCGGGGGGGGAGGCGACCCCGGGTGCTTTGGCGGAAGCGAAGGCGGAGGCAGCGGGGGAGAGGAACTAAGACAGTGGTCAGTCTTGACAGCATGATAATCAGCAATATATCATACCCAAGACAAGCAAGGCAAACCGGCTGTTTGTATTGATCAGGTTAAACCGTGTCGGTGAGTCAAGATATTGAGACTTACGACTTGTTGCGCGAAAGCGATGGCATCACGGATGCAGGATAAGGCTGCGATGGGATCTGGTGGCCGGCTTCATTGAACATACCGTAGTAATGAGGAGCGGGGACTCACTGCATCCAGCTTCGAGGGCCGCAGGGGCACATGCAACGCCCTCGGCCGCCAATGCCGCGAGGCAGTCTGATTTAAAGGATGAGGCCGAGACCCACGGGCGAAGTGTATGAGCACAAACCACACCAGTTGCACTGAACCTCGCGGCTCGTCAAATCGCCAGCGACGGCAAGATTACGAGCCTGGACTGTGCCGAGGCCGAGGGCTGAGCCGTAGAAGCTGGAGACGTCTACCAGAATCACGAGAGGCAGCAAAACAAATTTGAACTGCATGTTGAAGAGGCTGACAGAGGATATACACAGGTTCGATGTTTCGAAAGAGTGGGTGTCTCGCTTTTATTCTCCCTAGAGACATTTTTTCCATTCAACGCGGGACTTCCAGCGGTAGAAGTTCCGCGTTGAATGGAAAAATGTCCGTCACCGACAAAGACTGCTGACTGACATGACATATGAAGCAGGTGTGCGGCTTCCCTCCGGTCCCTAGAGACATTTTTTCCATTCAACGCGGGACTGCCAGGGGTAGAAGTTCCGCGTTGAATAGAAAAAATGTCTGTCACTGACAACGACTGAGTGACATGAGATATAAGGCAGGTGTGCCCCTTCCCTGTCTGTCATCGACAACGACTGCTGACTGACCTGACATATGAAGCAGGTGTGCGCCTTCCCTCCGGCTCTCACGGTATAATCCTTGGTGAGGGTTAACAAGGGCCTGCCGCGGAGTTAATTTCCAGCCAGCGCGTCTCCCGTTGCACGTCCAACGGCTGTCCAGACGTTATCTCGGCCAGCACGGGTAGGGTGTAGTGCAAATATGCAAAACAAGAGCAGCCAAGAATGAAACAGACCCACATATGCGTCGTTTCCCGCGCAATATCTGTCCGACTGATCTGTGGGAATATGTGGGTAGGGTAGGTAGGTGAGTTGTGAACAAAAGCTTCGTGGAGTAAAAAACAAAAACAGTTGCGGACAACTTATCTTTAGCCTGCCGGTGATGCGTCTGCATCTTCCGGGCGAGGTCTAATATATCTTGCGGGATTCCCTATTTCCCCGTAAGTTAAACGCCGTGATTATCCTTATCTCTGTTGCGGGGAAGACATCTAATCATTTATCTTTGCGGCGGTAAGTCCGAATCACCGCTTTATATCGCTGCCAATCTAATCTGAATTTAGACCGCCATAGAAGGACGCGAAGAGATTAAGAAAATTATAAAGTAAGATTACAAGCCGACAATATGCTACAGTACGACCAAACATCACGGTTTTAATTTCCACAAATTTGGTCATCTAGGCGTTTACAGACGCGCAATCGTGGGTTCAAATGAGCGAAAGTCTTTGAAATCCTAGGACCGAATGACTTACATGTTATATCCCCCAAAAAAGAAAAAGAAAAACCACTGTCTATACCAAAAGTCTGAGAAATTTACTCATCGAACAGGTCCTGTTTCGTCTTAGACGAGTACGAGTCAGAATCGTTCACTTTCATCTCCATTGCGACGGCGGGACGATCGCCGCCTTGGCTAGGCTAGAATCATTACCACGTCAGCGTCGCCGTGATAGAGGTTAAATGAGAGAAATATCTCACGTTGGTTTTGAGCGAGCCTCTCGAAAACCCCTGCGGAGTCTCAATATGAACCTTACGAGACATGATCAGCAACGGATCTAATCAGAACCTGGAAATTGGAATACCACAGCGGTCCGGTGGACATCTGGAGCACACATTGTGTCAGCCTTAGCCTCAGCAGAGCACAAACGAGAAACGCACGAATGCCGCCATACTCGTCTCCGCCTTCGCTCCGCTCCTGAGTTCCGCGCTAACCCCGAGACTCGGGGCTCGCACCCGACAACGTGCCCTTGCTGGACCACGTGTTTTCGGTTTTCCTGCGATTGAGATTCGCGAGCATCAAGTTTTGTAAGATGCCACCAATGCAGAATTCTTTTTCGAGTGCGAACCATGGTAAGACAATAGACGCGGCCTAGGCAGTAGGCGATGCCGGTGGGGACTGGGATATGTGAGCCAGGGATGGAAAGTGGAGGATCGATCGCGAGAACCCACCGTTGCTTGCGTTGTTTGCCAGAAATCTAGACAAATAGTTGTGTGAGTTCGACAAACACCGGACATTTCTGTCACCTACGTGATCAAAACGGCCAACGCTATGGTCGCCCCAGCGGCCCCGGTCTGGATGGTTTGTGCCACCAGTTTATCGAGCAGACTGCCAACGAGAATCAGGTTCGGTCAGTGATACTGGACTCGCAAGCTCACCCCCTGGTCTCCTTGAACGAGGATTTGACCTTCCTCAATTGCAATAGAAGGGCGAACGCAATGGACATGTCCGTCACGGCTTCGGCGACGATCCAGGTTCTACATTCGCATGTTACTTCAAGTCGAACAAATCTCGGAAGAGATGACGACACACGTGGCGGGGATCGTGATCCTCTCGATGACCCTCTTCCGATCACTATATTGGGGAAGATTGCAATCGTGACGGCATTCGCAAACGCGCCGCCCATCTGTCAGAGACGGTTGAAATCAGAGTTTAAAAGTGAGGAGGAGGGATAGAAGCTTACTGCTACCGTGATGAAGAAGAATAAGGCGAGGGTGATGAATTTGTTTCTGGTTCTAGAACGAGTCAGGAGCTGGGCCTCGATGCAGTGATATAAGCGCGCACAGAAGCCAGTATCTCCCAACCAGGAAAGCTTGGGCCAAAGCGGCCACTGAGCCAGTCGTAAGGAGGTAGAGCGGGTAAGGCTGTTCGGTGACATGTGTTCGATTATGTTTCTTCCAATAGGACCGAAATGACTTGCCCAATACTGATTCTTCAGATACACCGAATCTCCTGAGGACAGCGGAGTGGGTCAGCGACAGTGGTAACTCAAATGGAAATACACACCCCAGTGAGTGATTGTGTACTGCACATAGCATACATGAGCCCGGTCATGTGGTGGAAGAAGTAGATACACACAAGATATACAGAGGCATAGTTTGCGATCATTGACACGGAATCGATCGCGATGGTAGATGACACCAGCAACTACGAAGTCGGGCAGGATCTCAGAGAATGAAGACGGTTACACAACCGCTGGATTAGACCTTCGACATCCAACTGTCGTGTTTGAAGTGGCGGTAGTAGTAAGCCGCCTGGAGCTAGTTTAGCATCTCTCCACCATGAACTTTGGACTTGCACATACCTGAATAATTTCAACAGTGTACAGAACCTAGCATCCATAATTGTCTCAAAACGAAAAAAAAAAAAAAAAAAAATGTCAAGGCAAAGACTCACTGAATTTGCCCAGGTTCCCGAAAGCAAAGCGCTAGATGAACAAAGTAAGGCCGTGTTTCGAAAATTCAACGAAAATGAATGTACCCAAGAATGATGTCTGCATTGAAAGACATCAGAAGGAAGGGAAAAAACAGTTTGTTGCAAAACGAAGATGCTGATAATTTTTATACTCTCGAGACATGGGCGATCCGCCACAAGTTACCCGATGCGGTTGGACTCGTAACCCGAACAGCAAAAACAAGCGATGCCTCAACACTTAATTGTCCGCCAACCCTGCAATTTGCCTCCGCCGTGACTGCTCGTTCTGACTGCCCGTCTTGGCATTCTCCGGCGGATATTCCTTGCTTAGGTGGTCAATTATCCGGACAGTACCGGAATCAAGTTTGACGTTTGCGGTGGAATTTCAAGGGCTATTAATATATTCCGGTAAGCGTACACCAAATTTTAGGGTACACGCCCGCGTCAGTGCGCAACAATGCCGCAAAAGAGCAAACCCGGAAAAGGGTCGCTGGGGCTCGAAGCCGAGTATGAACCGATCCGTCGGTCACCGAAGTAGTTGTATTAAATAGTACCAGCCACCCTTTCCAGGTTTGTGCTCTTTTGCGGCATTGTCGTACAGTGGGCGTGTATGCCAAGACGGGCAGTCGGAACGAGCAGTCACGGCGGAGGCAAATTGCAGGGTTGGCGGAGAATTTCAGTGTTGAGGCATCGCTTGTTCCATACTTATCCACATATGAACATACACCCCATTCCTTCTCGCTCCGACCATACCGCGCGGATCAAGCGGCTGTGCACCGTCATCATGTTTCTTGTCCGCTGCGCCGACCACTGCCGCCATGTCTTTTTCCCCCACCAGCGCCGCCGGCTTGCAGCTCCCGCCCCGCCTGTCGCTCGGCGCCCCCCTGCCCCGCCTACTTCTGTGCCTGCTATCCGCGCCCTGCCAATTCGTCTCTGGCATGGCCGATGGCAATTCGCCGCACATAGCTCTCGACCCACCCGGCTCTGTGTATTATGGACCTAGCGTGTGTACCGTTCTTCCTCTCCTATTCCTCATTCCTGCCTTCCATCCTCGGATGTCCTTTTCTCCTTGGCCTGGATTTTGGGTGACGCGTACGTATGGCGTCGCCGTTGCCTCCAGACGCTCGGCAACTTCCCCAATCCAGTGCCTTACCAGCGACGAGCACCCACACCGTCGGAGTATCGCCCGACAACGCTGTTCGACACCGAGCGCCGCGTATCGTGTATCAATACTCGACCGCATCCAGCTCTTTCGAGCGACGAGGAGGAGTTTCCTCATCGTTCCCTCCACTCTCCCTTCCTCGTCGCTTACTCCCTCCACCGGCTCCTCTTTCCCTGTCTCCACCCCCAAATTCAGGCGAGCCTCAGACGAGCCTTTTTTCTTCTTTTTCCACTAGGATCCCTTGAACCTCCTGAATATGCGACATCCCCCAATGTGCCGCCGCCCACGCTCCGTCCCCGGCACCCTCGATTCCTGTCGGCCCCTGAAAAGTCTGGTACGAGCGATAAGGTCGGAACCTCGACCCGCTAATTTCGCTAAGTCAACTTCATCACCCCTCCGTCCCTCTCTTCAGCCGAACCAGGGACACCTCGTACTCGTGCTGCATTGCATCCACTCGCCCTCCCCCTTCCCTGATCTTTACTGATGTCTGATGCAAGCACGCGCTGTAACGCTCCCCGCGTCCCCCACGTTCCCCGTCTTCCCCTCCGTCCCACGGCCGCACGCGGCCCCGGGTGTCGATGCCACTCCCTCGACCTCTCGGACGTGCGTTGCATCATCACTCGCCACTGTGGCTGCCCAGCTCCTACGCCATCGCATCGACGCGACCCTCGGCGTCCTCCGTGCGACACGACGTCCCCACATCGCCGCCGCCCTTTACGCCTTTGCCCACTGCGAGTCGCCGTGTCCGCATCTGCGCTACACACTCATCCGCGGCGTTACCGCGCGCTGCTTCCCCATCCGCGCTACACGCCCACGGAGTCCTTCACGCCGTGTTCCGCGCTGCCCCCCGCCTCTGTCTGGCCGCCATCGTCCACGCCCTCTGCACACCCTCGCCGGTCACGTCAATCCCATCCGTGCGCCCCTCACCTCTGCACACCGCGGACGATTCGGGCAATCGCACGTCCCGCGCCTCCGTGCCCGGTGCCTGAGATCGCATTTGTCCAGCACTGGCGCGCTCGCCCACAGTACCGTCACGATCGTCCATCGACGACCATTGTCTTCATGGAATCTCATTGTACCTCGCATAGTCCTCAGTATCTCCCCGTACCGCATCCTATACTGTATTTATTTTTCAATCCCTTCGTTATACGTGTAGGGCATCAAACCGTCCGTTTTACGCACACGGGCGTAACAAATACGGCGTAATTTTCTTACGCCACGGCTGCAGCCGTCCGTCAAGGTCCCAACTCATGAGCCAAACGGGACGGGTCCCGTGCGTACCGTCCGTTTACGCCGTATTTATGGTCTTGGCAAGCTGATCTTGTTGTTTTGGCCTTGAGAAGCTTGTGAAAATGACAGAAGGAAGTGATGTTGGCATCCAATGTAAAAAGGTTGCGAGAAGCACGTTGGTGCGACCGGTAACTTGCGAGTTGCTGGGGAACTGATAATGCTGTGGCAGGCTCTCGGCATCATCAGCATGCTCACTTTTGGCTGATTTTGTGAGTCCGTACAAGATGTGCCTTCGCTTCGCTCCGGCAGGCACTCCAGGGAAACTGATGTCTCGGTGCTCCCGAAAACATTCCTGAAATTCAATGAATCAAGTAAAAAGGGGAACCCTGGAAACTCGAAGTCTCGAGGTCGATTTCTGCTGAACCATTTATCCGGCTCCCGATATGGTGGCGACTGAGCGGAAACCTCTTGCACACAGGTATAAATTACCGTATAGGTCAACCCACACCGGTTGAATTATGTCCGGGCGACATGATACCTCACTCGGGAACGAGTGAGGGGTAGGTAGAGCTCTGTTGAACTCGGGGTGATGAACTTGAAGGCGGACTCAAGACTCGGACAAATGTAACAACATTCTTGTATAGTATCATCTGGTACTTGAATGTAAACAATGCTCGCTGGGAAAATACAGCAATGCGCTAAAATGGGGTACAAATTCGGGCGACTGTGAGAGGTAGCGGAAAAATAGAAAGAGTGCGAAGACGGCAAGTAAACAAATGCGTGAGCGAAACTCATTGAGAGGAATATTCACAGGAAGTGCAACAGAAGCAGCAAACCAACAGATATAACAATAAATTGGGAGATGCGCACCAAGCACCCATCACCATCTGCAGTTGATCTATTACGCACCAGTACCGTCAGTCCGTGAGCGGTTTCAGAGGTTCCAATAGAAGAATCAAATCAACATAACACACACCTGGCCCTATAAGCGAGGTATTCGCCCAGACCGTGTGATAGTAGAGAGCTTTGGTAGAAATTTTCGATTAGGTCCATCCAAATTGAAAATATGTGCGGAACAGACTTACGTACGGAAGCGCGAGGGGAGTCAGGATGAGCAAGACCAGATGTGTGCGTCAAATTGCGAACACCTTGCAGAGAAATCTATAGCCAACAGAGCCTAAAGAATAACACCGATGCAGGCCTGAAGTATGGTGGATATCCATGAGAAGAAGAAACAATCAAAGGAGGAAATAAAGAATAAATCACCTTGCACCTTGATAGGACTTCAGGTTAGGCAAGTGCACGAGATGTAAATCGTCCGGCTTGAGAAATACAGAACTAAAAAGAGACGAAAAGAAGGGAGAGAGAATGCGACAGAAAAAAGTTTAGTGCATGAATTTCGTTCGAGGCTTGCAAGCTTGAATTTTGCGGTCTGAACCCAGCAACACAGAAGAACATGAGTAGTGCGGCACCAAGTTGAGCCCAAAGTCAAAGTCTTGCTGAGTCTGATGTTCACCAGCTGTTTGATTGATCCCGGGCTCGAAGTTCACCATTGCAGCTGCGCAGAGCATCGAAGAGGGGAGAGATTCGATAGCGGGGAATATGATGGAGGGAAGAAGGAGGCAAGCGAATCAGATTATGCAGCCTCACACCGCCGGTTCCTCAATTTAACAGGTATTTAAGTTAGCTACACTTTTTAAAGTATCTTAATACACATAAATTGGCTGGAAACTCAATTTTATATATCTGATTTGGGTGGAAGCCAAATCACTATTTTACAAACTTCATAAACTGCTCAAAGACTGAATAAATAAACCATAAGTGTTGAGTTCTTGTTACTTACAACCTGATCATACTGTGCTTGGAGTTCCTGTGCCTCCTGGTACTTTTCAAGCTTGTGGTATATGGCAACCAAATTTTCTAGAGCAGCCAATATGGAGGGATGGTCTACACCAGGAAGCTGTTTCCACTTCTCCAGGACAGTGACTTCAAGGGCCTCTGCTTCTTGGTACCTTCCAAGTTGGTAATATGTGACAGCCAAATTTTGCATGGCACCCAGTGTGTCTGGATGGTCAGCACCAAGAAGTAGCTTCCGCTTCTCTAGGACAGTGACCTTTAGAAGCTCAGCTTCTTGGTGCCTTCCAAGTTGACTGTATGTGGCAGCTAAATTCCCCATGGCAAACAGTGTGTCTAGATGGTCAGCACCAAGAAGCATCTTCCGCTTCTCTAGGACAGTGGTTTCTAGAAGCTCAGCTTCATGGTATCTTCCAAGTTGACTGTATGTGCCAGCCAAATTTCCCATGGCAAGCAGTGTGTCTGAATGGTCAGCACCAAGAACTGTCTTCCGCTTTTCCAGGACAGTGGTTTCTAGAAGCTCAGCTTCCCAGTACTTTCCAAGCTTGTGGTATGTGGCAACCAAATTCCCCATGGCAACCAGTGTGTTGGGATGGTCTCCACCAAGAAGCTGTTTCCGCTTCTGTAGGACAATGACTTCAAGGGTCTGTGCTTCTTCATATCTTCCAAGTTGATTGCATGTGGCAGCCAAGTTTCCCATGGCACGCAGTGTGGCTGGATGATTGGCACCACAAATATCTTTACACTTCTCCAGGACAATGACTTCAAGGGCCTTTGCTTCTTGGTACCTTCCAAGTTGGTAATATGTGACAGCCAAATTTTGCATGGCACCTAGTGTGTCTGGATGGTCAGCACCAAGAAGTAGCTTCCGCTTCTCCAGGACAGTGGCTTTCAGAAGCTCAGCTTCTTGATGTCTTCCAAGTTGACTGTATATGGCAGCCAAATTTCCCATGGTGCGTAGTGTGTCTAGATGGTCAGCACCAAGGAGCATCTTCCGCTTCTCTAGGACAGTGGTTTCTAGAAGCTCAGCTTTGTGGTATCTTCCAAGGTCAAAGTATGCAGAAGCCAAATTTCCCATGGCAAGTAGTGTGTCTGGATGGTCGGCGCCAAGAAGCAACTTCTGCTTCTCCAGGACAATGGCTTTCAGAAGCTCAGCTTCTTGATGTCTTCCAAGTTGACTGTATATGGTAGCCAGATTTCCCATGGCAAGCAGTGTGTCTGGATGATCAGTACCAAGAAGCATCTCCTGCTTCTCCAGGATAGTAATATCAAGAAGTGCTGCATCTTTGAATCTACCTGACTCAAAGTATATCCGAGCATATTCCACCATGAACACTGGATTTACAGTAGCTGGGTTTTTTATCAGAGATTCCACATGTGCTATCAATCCAAGTCTCCACAAATCCACACCATCTGTAAACCTGACTGACATACCCAAAATATCAATCATGCATTCTCGAGCTTTGGGCTCATCCTTCAAAGTGCTCCGACACCATGAGTGGACAAGTGGATGTATAGAGAATGTGTCCTCAGCATGTTTATCAAGAAGTGAATATCCTTCCATTTCAGCCAAGATATCCATGAAAGACAGTGGGTCCCAGGTGCCTTCAGTTGACAGGAAATTCTGGAGGAAATTCCTCGCTTCCTGCACAGTTTGAGCATCCTCCTCATCCTTGGCTGTCCATGCTGCAGCTTGCTTAAAAATGTCCTCAGAAATGTTCTTGTAATGCAGCAATGAGCACATTTGCAGAAATTCTGCTGCTAGTGGGCTCAGCCTCTCAAAGCTAATTTGCAATGTTGTATACACAGTCCACTTATAATCATCATGGGACTGTTCAGGATGCTCTTGGAGTAATCTGGCACGATTGTGCTGATAAATGGAGAGATACCGATGGAGACAGTTAAACTTTGAGATGTAGGCAGCTGCTTGAACAATTGCAAGAGGTAGACAAGAAAGTTCCTGAACAAAGATGAGTACTTGTACCCACTGATTGTGAATGAAATACCTTGACAATTTCTGATGCCTTCCCAGCTGTTTCAACAGTCTTTTCTTTGGCTGCTCTCACCAAGAGGAGATCTATTGCATTGGCCTCATCCATGTCCCCAACTTTTGAATGTGACATGGGTCCATGAGCAGCCAGCTGTGGGTTGCGTGAAGTGATGATAATGTTTCCGTGTGTGCATTTGGGGAAGAAACAAAAGAGGTCAATCTTGGTGTCATCTGCATTATCAAAGAGCAAGATCCATTCTTCAACCTGGCGTATCAGCCATAATAGGGAATCTTGCACACTGTTTCCTATCTTGTGGGCAATGGCAATATTTTTGAAGGCCGTATTCAAAGTTTGGACAGAGCTGGCATTGATGAAAAACTGTTGTGTGAACCTGTGTATGGTGATCAGCAGTCGGAGATTATGCAGTGTGTAACCATTCATACCGAGGGCTTGAATATTGGTTAGCTGTGTCCAGGAATTTCAAACCTATTTGTGTTTTCCCAGAGCCACCTAGACCACGGAGAACATATATATGTCTCCTTCCAATATCCTTTGAAAAGTATTCATCCATTTTTGTAAGAATGTCCTTCCTGCCTTGAAATATTTGGGAGGGAGGAGGACATCGGACAAGAGATAGAGCAATGTGGGATTGCTTGGTTTCATCAAGAGGAGCTGCGGCTGAAAGCAATTTAATTAAATCAAATGAGTAGAAGCATGAAATTAGTCTTACTTAGGCCAGCAGTGGACACTCTTCCAATCTTCTCCGAAAGACTCTTCACCGCATCTGTGAGCTGAGTTACAACTGGCTGAGATTGAATATATTGCCTCGTATTTGCTGCTATATCCCCAAGCTTCTCCCATTGATTCAGCTGGATATCCTGCATTCCCTGTTCAACATTAAAGCGAAAGTAAACTTTTGCAACACCATCAAACCGGTGTGCTAGAGATTGGTGTTCCTTTTCACAGTCTGTAGCTATTTTTTGGATAGCTTTTACAATATCCAGTGGAATAAACCGATGCAGCAGAGATGGTTTGGGAACATTGATGGTGTGAGGCTGACCAGTGCCCAGGCTGATGATACATGCAATCTGCCTGTCAGGAAACAGAACCTTGGCCTCCAATAACAGAGCAGCTGTAGGATTGTTGTAGCCCATGCCACCATCCACAAATGCTTCCTCCATGCCAGGATGTCCAATTTTAATCTGTTTGAAGAATGTCGGGGCAGCGCTAGTGGCCCGACCTGCTTGCCAGATGGTACAGTCCATGGCCGGATGGTCAGGGGTGTTATATGTGCGAAGTAGAACAGGCAGAAACATGTTTGCTGCATTCATTGCACATACAAACCTAGATCAAATACTTCCTTCAGCTGACCTGTAACAGAAATTAATATTGCAAAAACGCACATTTTGCATGCACTCTCTCGAATGTCTTCCAACTTCTCTTCTGGGTCCTGTGAGGCAGAGCTGGCTCTCACAATCCCCTTGATAGCCTTCTCCAACTTCGAAGCCTTGAACCTTCCGGCACTCCCCGGGGATTTTACGTCTGAGAAGACTTCCTTGGCCAGTTGTCCATAGGCTTTCATAGCATCTTCAGCACTCATTCTGAGGCGGCCTAGCATTAGGGCAATCAACCTGGTAAAATGTGAGGATTGCACATGTTCTATCAGCAGAGCACGCACCCGCCTGTGCTGGTTCCGCCGATGAGATCAAAATAGTCGCATGGGTGGGGAACAGCAGGAAGATTTTCTTCAACCTTGAGTTTGTACATGAGATGCTCGAGGATGATGAGCATTGATAGTCCGCGGATACCCCCGCCATCTGTGCGGTATACCGGATTAGATCATTGTGTTGTGACTATGAATCACTTGCCGAGTGCAAGTAAGCGTAGCCCTGGGGCCTCAGGATTGTCCATGGCAAGCAATAATACAAGAATACTATTTGTTGGAAGTTGAAAGTCACACAGGACCTTTCAGCGAACACAGGGGATACAAGAATAATATTCAGGGCAATCTATCCGTCGTATATAAGGTAAACGAAAGCTGTAAGGCTGTAAATAGATGTACGAAGCTGTCACTGGTTATAGAACAAGCTGTAGAACAAGCTGTAGACAATGGTGTATACAAATAGCTCCGTGGCTGTAGGTGCAACCAAGATGGGGATAGGATGCGTGATAGGCCTATTTCAACACGATTGATGCGGTGCGTGTTGTGGTGGTGGGAGGAGTCGAGGCAGTGCGGGAGACAGCCCGGACAGGTGTGGGAATCGCCCGTAGCACTTATCGATCGGACTTGTACAGCGTCCGCATCCACGGATCTCGGTGGGCAAGTCGCGCTCTGAGTATGCAGTGTTTGTTGATCTCTGTTGTCTCTGTTCCCCTTTGCTCTTCCCATGATGTCGCCTACTTTTTTCTGTCTGACAACGTTCCCAGCCCTGCTTGATATTCAGTTGCAATACTGTATACCATACACTCCACCGATCTATCTGCCATCTCATGGTCCGACCTCCTCACTCATCGCTCAAGCACGACCTGGAGAACCTCGAACAACGCTCTCTCGGACTCCCGGACTCGCAGTCTTCAGCACGATCTCCAGGCCTCCACAAAATCCCCTTTTCACCCCCCCGGCGTCTAAATTACGGCCTCCCAACCACCCCCCAACCATGGAATCCCATTTTCTGCGCTGCCCTGATCCCCCAACCCGATCCACCAATTTATTTTCTGTGCGGTAGACTCTGGGCTAGCACTCGACACCAGTCGCTCTTGATTCTTTCGGCTTTGTCCGGTCAATTCTCTCTGCTTCGATTCGGTCGGTCTCCATCCTCGCTTTCAACGAACGACGAACAACGGGCCATTAGCAAGCTTCAAACGTGACTGACTATGCCCTCACGTTATGGGTATATCGTCTGCCTGCCAACTTAGGGATCTTCACTCGAAGGTTCAGCTCATATGTATGCACTCTCGGAAGTTTAACCTGTATAGTACTTTTGTTTCAAATCCAGATTAATACTCCGCTCCAGCTCGCCTCTGCACCAACTTTGATTCTTCTCTTCGTCTCCCTCTCGGCTCAGTCACAATGCATCTATGGGCTAGATCCAGCGGTGTTCTGCAATATTTCTGTTTTTTTTTGTCCGAGCTCGGCATCCGCCCGACGGTTTCAAGCTGGCGCCGGATTCTGCCTGGCACCATCCCAACTTCCAAGCGATTTGGTTTGGTTGCCAGATGGGTTTAATTGACAGTTGGCGCGTGGTTGAGTTGTAAATCAGATAATATATGCAAATGGCTCTCTGCCAACTCACATACGACGCGAGGGGTTCAGATACCTCGCAGACGCACGTCGCACAGCGGGCGGTCCCGAACATCGCCAATTAATCCGAGCCGGTAACCCCCCTGTCCATCTGTCATTGAGATCACTGCCCGATTGTCCTCCGAGTCCGCGTCGTCTGCAGCTGGTACGCCCCCGAACGACTACCCCTTCCCGCTCTTCGTCCTCTCTTCAAATATCACCGTCGGCATGAGTCAGCCGTTCTCCTCTTATAAGTATTCCTCAAATTGCTCTCCTCTACTTTCTCCTGGCCGGCTCTC
Source organism: Mycena olivaceomarginata (assembly GCA_029378375.1). NCBI lineage: Eukaryota > Fungi > Basidiomycota > Agaricomycetes > Agaricales > Mycenaceae > Mycena > Mycena olivaceomarginata. Next base: position 144,480 of record JARKIC010000367.1, on the reverse strand, counting down.
AACTCCCCCTTCTTCTTGCAGACTCTGCTTCATTTACCGACAAAGAAATTTTGATATTGATATTGTACTGATGAGCTTCGCTCGCACAGACTCTCAATCCAATCCTACACACCATCGCCGCGGACGCGTCGCACAGCCTGGGGGACACGTACGCGCTTGCGCTTGTTTCCGCCTCGGGTGCGGAACCCTACGCCTGTGCGCCGACCAACATCGACGAGGGCAGGAAGCTGAGCTGGGCGACGCAAGAGGGGACATCAGCAAGAGATGCGCCGTGTGGGCGGGGCAGATCTGAGCGTGGGAGTCGCGTGAAAGTTATTGAGATTTGCATGTTCAACTTCCGGAATATACCCACGGTTTGCTGGCGCCCACCCAGCGTGTGCGAATGCGCGTCGCAAACGCAGCGTATCCACTATTGGTGCCCGATTCAGTATCCACGTCAACCTTGGGACAAGCCAGAACCGAAGGCCGAGAGTCGGGAAGGAATGTGGCATACCCATCGAGAACCGCGGGACCGAAAGGGTGGTGAGAACGTTAACCCGAGCCGCCGAGGAAGTTGTTCCAGATGGTATCTGCGAAACTCATTGCGGCCGAGTCCGAGGCAAAGCGCGCGGTCGTGCCCCCACTGCCCAGCTCAGCGTCACGAGCGTACCCTTTGCCTGGCACGCTTGAATCCCGCCAGCCAATGACTCGCAGTTCCCTGCGACACCATTATCATTGCAGATCTGAGTAACAGGTTTAGCTTCCGAAACACACTGTGGGGGAAGGAGCTTTCATTTCCAAGGCTGAGGTCAGGGATTCCGCCACTGAAGCGATCGACAAACGCAATGGGGATGACACCGATGCAGGTGCCCCGAGCCAACCAGCCCTGGTCAATGTAACGTATTATAGAATGCGGACACCTGGCAGCAGTCCGAGATCGTCTGTTGCCAGTAGGGGACGTCGCTGCCATTGGTTGCCCCGGACGAATTTTGGCCTAGGAGAAATGAATAACTGAGCGTGGAAACAACGAAATCCACGTACCCCAATAGACAACCAACTAGACAGTGACGCGACGTAAATTGTGCGAAGAATGCGACGAGAGAGTAAGTCACTAACATTTTCAGTGCGGGTGGGGTCGTACGCAAACGCCGTGACGGTGCTTAGGACGAGGGCAGAGAAAACACTGGAGGAGAGCCTAAACATGCTCAGAACCGTGGAGCGGATGAGGTAGATAGCGGTTCTTGAGCCCTTCTTATACCTTTCTTCAGCCCAAATTGGGCTCGATCCCTGTAAGGAAGGCGCGGGCGAGTCGCAGGTCCGGGCAGGGACGCGAGGCGTACGGGTCTGGAGGGGACGAGTGCAGTGTTAGCGCTACAAATCGCTGGCATCAGTTTCGACACTTGCCGCCCGCTGCCGACACTCACCTGCAGTAGTCGAAAACAATTTTTCAGCGCAAGTTGTATCCACTCTGCGAAGGAATTGTGACAGCTATATTCACGATTCACTCACATTTGGATCAATAAAAAGCTTGTTTATCGCTCCAAGCCGGTATTTTGCGAGAATTTGTGGACCCGCGGGTCCGATACGGCGGTCTTCGACGATGCAGAGGGGTGCGAGAGGTACACTATAAACCCGCACCCTTCAAGGGTACGGTGTTCAAGGATACGAGTACGGATCCACTTCGCGTGGGTGACCTGCGCTCTTCCTTGGATGCCACTCTTTGTCCCATAGCCCGCCGAAAACATGCTTGGTCGCCGCCGTTGCCGGTTGGGGGACATCTTTCGGCCACATTTGGGTTTAGTACGCCCGTCGACCCGTAATTATTCAACCCATGGCCACTGGTGCTTGCATGGGTCACAGTTATCAGACCAAAGGAATGGTGGATGCTTCGTAATTTTGGAGTACATGTTCGACCTGTCGCCACCGGGGTTTGCAGATACCAAACCTCGCCGTTATTCGTAAAAGCCGGTGGGTGGCGATCCGATGCAGTAAATTTCTGGGCAGCCTGTTGTGGAGGCGACATCGCCTAGACGGAGTGAGGCTGCTTTGATGTGGTGCATGGCAGCCGTGAACCAATCGGTAAAGCGTTGGGAATCAAATCGAGTGCAAAGGTCCAGTGTGTGTCGCTAATAGCGAAAATACCATTCATATTCGGTGTGTGTATGTACACAGTTTTGGAAGAGACACCCAAAAAAATCCAGCAATCCCCAGGCGCAGCCCTAGACAGGCGAATCGTCAACCCGCCGCCTCATGTGCGGGCGGGAGTATGCGTGTGATGCACGCCGAGAAAGAAAAGAAAAGCTAGAAGGAGCGAACCAAAAACGCCACGAGCCGGAGGGAGGCGGACACAGGACTCCGCACGCCGCTCCACCCCAACAAGTCCAAAGAAAATCTGCGCGAACAAAAACCCCAGAAACAAAAGAACGAGCCGTGCCTCCGACCCGGATCCCAACCAAGTCCTCTCCGCTCCACCAGAGGATGACAGGCTCGGCGACATACGAGATATGAGACGCACACATCCGCCGCCGGGGCCCTTCACCCGCCCAGGTCCCGAGAAGAAAGAATCGGCATCGGACAGCACCACTGACAGTGACACCCGAAGGATTCCGGGGATGCAAAGAAAAGCAAAACAAGCAAGGGAAGCCGGGGGAATCTAGATGAGGTGGGATGAGATAAGCGGCAAGGAAGATCCCATGCCGCAGAACGACACAAGAAAAATCAGGCAAGAAATGAGGAAGCGCCCTGCCCCGGAGCTGCACAGCCGAGCCCAATGAGCACCGTCCGACTCGGAGAGTCTCCACACAGCCGAGTCGCCCCCCGTGCGCCCACCTTCGGGGAGAAAAGAAATCCTCCCCCAAAAAAATCCGCCGCCCAAGCCCAAAAAGACAAGCGAGCGGGTGGCTGTGGTGCGTCGACCAGCACGACAAGTCTTCCAATGCGTCGACGCGGGCGAGGAGAGACGGTGGGGTCTCTCTGGCACCTGCCCAGGTAGGCCCCACCCCCGGGGCGCGTTGGCTCATATCGCGCAGCCAAAACAAAATCCCGTGTCCCGAAATTGCCCGCCTCCCAGGAAAAGGGGTCGAGGCGGAGAGGCAGCGCTGTCTGCAAGCCACCTGCCCAGCCGAGGCCCAATCTCTTCCCATCGCACCCCAAGGAAGGTGAGTCTGCACCCAAATCTTCCCCTCCTTGCCGCGCAGTCGAGGAAACGCGGAGCTCCACACGTCCAAGACAATCGCGACCCCACCCTCCCTACCTCACACTCTCGCGCCCACCTATCTCATCCCCACTCCCAATCGGACATCCAGCGCTCAGAGGAGAGGAAGTCGTGCCTGGGGGGGGTCACCGAGTCAGCCTGGCGTTTTCAGTCGGGAGCAAGATAAGACGAGGGTAGGGAGGCAGGTGCGAGGAAGAGAAGAGACACGGGAGGGAGAATGCAGGAAAGTGGGCACAGCGCAACAGAATAGAATGGATAGCATCCCAGTAACGAGTGTCCGAGCCCAAGGCATATATCGTGAGAAAGAAAGCAAAAAAACGTCAGCGGAAGAAGAGCGTAGGGACCAGGTTCACTGGAGAAAGAAAGAATGCCAAGTGATGTGCCACACTGGAAGAAGAGATGATGGGAGATCATGATATTGTCGGTGTTTGACTTAGGGCACCTCGGCGATCAGGCCGCGGCTCTCTCTCTCCATTCAAACGCTCTTGTTGCGCTCTTGTTTGAATCAAAGTGCTGGCGCTTTCATTTAGTTCTGACGCTTCTTCACAAGTCTACACGCCTACCTCGACCGCCATTCATATTACAGTGCTGCTCTTGCTTTACTCAGGGGGCATAGTGGCACTTCACTGGGCCTCCCGTGCCCACCCGTCCCGCTTGGATTCCGCGACTTTGCCTCTGCTCCAGACCTGTGCATCTCAAGCCCCCTTCCTTCTATCGCTGCCATCTCTATTGCTCGGGATCGATGTATCTATTCTGAGATCCTCGACCCGCCGGCGGCTGGACCCCCGCTTCCCGCTGTACACTGTGAGGTGCATCATACCGACCAGCTACCAATGCTCTACTGCATTGCCGGTCGCCTCGTCCGAATTAAGGGCCTCTGCACAGTAATCCAGGCATGCATTCCCCAAGCAAACGCTCGCTACATACTCCTCGCCAAATTAAATACACGGCTTGTTTGATCGCATTTGGACTGCTCCCTGACTGTCGTCCGATGTCTCTTATGACGACGGGGGTCTGCAGCCCATTGAGTTCTTGAGAAGCTTCCGTCGATGTCCGAGTTCCATCCCGCGTCTCGGAGCCGCCTCTGAAAATTCCAGTCGCAGTCTATCCATTCCTGATTACCACTCGGGTCGCGTCCATTCTATGCTCCTGGCGGCTTCCCGGTTCACGATTGCAGTTTTATCCTGAATACGCCTTCGCACGGATCCTTCCTTGGCGCGCTGACTTCACGCTTCAAAATCACAATGCAGACAATGGATGGTCAACTGTCATCCCTCGATCGATGCTCGTCTCCCATGCTCCCAATTTTTGAACCGCGATGGATATCTTTCATCGCTTGAGCGCTCGTTGTCTGGGCATTGATTCTTCGCGCTGGAACCAGTGCCTACAATACCAACCGCCATTCTGACCTCGATATTCTTCTTTGTACAAACCTTCCTTCCGAATCCACCCTGTCCGCCGCCAAGATACATCTTCATCTCGGCGACTCCGGTATCACCTAGAACCGCACCCACATTCATTCACTGACTATTTCCCAAATCGGCACCCATCAAACACCTCTTTCATCCCAAAATCCCGACGGCCTGCCTGAAATGAAGTGGAAAATTCGTCACGGTGCCTCAAGGCAGACTGTCTCGCCCGTCACCTTGCGGCTCGCGAAAAACCAGACCCGTACATACTTACATCGATCGTGAATCGGACCAGGCCTCTGTTCCATGCATGCACATCCTAACCCACACATTGCAGCGATATTGCTTGCTGTCTGGAATATTCATCTCGGCCCTTTCCTTCGAGTTTAACTGGGAGTACTTCAGTACTTCTCACCATTTATCGGCTTCGTAGACATTGAACATTGCGGTCATGTCTCTGAGTTCCGACATTACATATCAAAGACCACCGCGACCATGCCGCCGACCGTACGTGAGTCAGCCGTTCTCGTCTTATCTTATTTATCGTATTCCTTCAATTATTCCGCTTCCTCCTGGCCAGCTCTCAACTCTCACTCCTTCTTGCAGACATGGCTTCATTTACTGACAAGTAAATTTTGATATTGATATTGTACTGACAAACCTCGCTTGCACAGACTCTCAATACAATCCTACACACCATCGCCTCCGACGCGTCGCACGGCCTGAGGGACATATAGCGCTTGTCCTTGTCTGGACTGCACCCACGAGTCGGCATCGCCTCCTGAGTCATGCGTACGCTCGCTCGCTCTCGCCCTCGCCCCCTCCGCACAGAACGCGCCGTGCGTCTCATGCCATGCCATGCCATCCTATCTTATACTTCGCCTCCGCTCGTCACTTCACCGGCGTGCGAGCACTCTGTCTCGTAACGAGAACGACGCCTCCGCATGCACGCCTCCGCCGCGCTCTCGACGAGTCTGCTCGCGCTCGTCCCGCCACACCTCCACGCGTCTGACGACCACTTCCACCCCGACTTCCCGGACTCACCAGTACGAGCGCGAGCGAGCATTCCCGTCGACCCAGCACAGGGACGAGACAGAGGAGAGCTCCTCGGTCTCCTCCTCCCTCCGTCTCGTTCCTCCGTCTCGTCTCGACGACGCCGCACGACTCCAAGCCCACGCCCGGCTTGGGCCTTCTCCTCCCCATCCGCTCTGCCCTCGCGCTGGCCACTCCCGCCTTCCGGCATCTCATCGACGTCGACCCGGTACGGGGACGAGATTTCGGTGCTCCTCCCCGCTCCCCCTGCTCCCCTGCGTCCCGTCTTGACGACGCCGCCCACGAGCCACCCTTCCCCTTCCCCTACCCCCCCCGCTCTTCTCCTCTCCTCCCTTCCCTCTCCCGCCCCATCCAAAAATGAAAAGAAAAAAAAAACACATCGAAGAAGAACAACTCACCAATCCCCCGCGGGGAAGATCCGCACGGTGTCCATTCTTCTTGCTCGCGGGGCGCTCCTTTGTGACGGTGTTGGGGCCGATGACCTGAAATACGGGGGAAAAGGAGGTCAGCGCGGAGGAGAGAGAAGGGAATAGGGAAGGGCTGGCTGCATGGCTTGGCTGGACACTGGACAGAGATCCTGCGCGGGCATAGACAGACAAGGCCAGTGCGGGGACGGGGGCAAACCAAGGCGGGGCAAGGCGGAGGGGAGGAGTGGCGGACGCAGGGAAAGGGTCGGAAGGGGACGCGGGTGCGGGTGGAAGGAAAAGAGGGAGTGTTTAAGGTAGAAGCAGGGAGCAAGGATAGCAGGTGACAGGGAAGGAAGGAGAGGATGGGGAAGGAGTATGGGATGGGTGAAGGAGGGGCAGAGAGCGTGTAATGGAGGGGAAAGGTGGAAGGAGGGAGAAGGGGCGACGGAAGAGGAGGGGGATGTGCGATGGACGTGGCAGGAGGTGTGCGAGTAGAAAAGGGCGGATAGTGGGAATAGGCAGTGTGAAATGAAGGAAAAGCAGAAAAGTGAGATGAAAAAGAATTTTCGTTCCTCCGGGAAAGAGGAGCGACGGGAGATGATGGAGAAAGTGCGGGAGGGATATGGAAAGAATGTGGAATGAGATAGAAGAGTCTTAACGAGGCATAAAAGGGCGGAAAGGTCGAAAAAGCGGAACAGGCATCCGAAAAAGATTTGGAGTAGAATGAAGGATGACAAACGATGGAGGAGGAGGGAGGGAATGGTAGACATGGTAGGCAAGGATGTGGGGGAAGGTGGAGGGATGACGAGGGACATGTAATGGAGGGAAGAGGGCGGAAAATGGTAAAGTGAAGTGAAAGGAATTTACGCTCCATGAAGAACGCAGAGGGAATCGGCATGAAGAAGAGGGTGGGGGATTGACATAGGATGGATGTGAGGAAGAGTGGGAGAGGGCTAGAGAGCGTGTAATGGGGGGAAGAGGCCCAAAAAGCGGAAAATGTATCGGAAAAAGATTTTAGGTAGAATGAAGAATGACAAATACCGCAAAAGGGAGGGAGGGGTGGGGGAGGGATATGGACAGGACGTGAGGATGACGGAAAGAGGGGTAAAGCAGGGATAATGGGGTAATAAGGCCGAAAAGGGTGATAGTCAAATGAAGAGGAATTTACGTTCCGTGAGGAACATAAAGAGAGGCGGGATGACGGGATGACGGAGAGGATGGGGAGAGGGCATGTGTGGAGAGCGGGGAGCACTGGAGGAGTGGTAACGGAGGTGAAAAGAAGGGAAGACAGAAAAAAGCACCCAAAGGCACTGAAAAAAGGTGAAGCAAAGAGAATGAGAGGGTAGAATGACGGGGGGAGTGGGCAAAGGGATAACAAGATCACAGGAGGAGGGGTTGTGAGGGAAGGAGACCAAGACTAGCAGGCGAGGATGCCACCACGTCCGCCCAGGGTGGATCGGCCCATATCGGGCAACGGCCGAGGAAGACTCCTTGAGAGTCCAGGACGCGAGGATAGACGTCTAGAGTCTGCTAGCAGTGGCAGCAAGTCCGCTAGCGCCGTCGTCGCCTCACCGCGCTCTGGCCACCCCACCGCCGCACAGCTGCGCGCCGTCTAGCACGCGCGCCAGCCCGCTCCACCGCGCTAGCTACGCCCCAGGGAGCCTAGGCATGCCACCGCAGTCAATTTCATGCCATCTAGCGGGCTGCCGCCCCAGCATTGTGTCGTCGTATGCCCAGTGCCCAGTGTCGTACCGTGCCGTGCCAACCAGACCAGACAAGATAAGGTGAGATGTCAATTACTATCGAACACGAGGTGAGGAAGAGGAGTGATGAGGTGCGGTCCTGCGGACCGCTCGGGGGAAGAAATGAGGAGGACGGAGGTCAGGATGAGGAAGGGAGAAGTGGGGTGTGTGCGGGAGGCCTGGGCCGCTTCGCAGCCGATTCCACGTGCTTTCCGACGCGCCTGGGGAAGGGGGAAAGGTGCGAATCGGGCGGGAAGAGGAAGCGGTGCCCAGGACCAGTACGCAGCGCGAAGCAGGTCTAAGGCGAGGAGACCCAAAACAATGCGAGCGTGAAGTAACCAAAAAGGGATGGGCGGGCGGGGCTCAGAATTTGAGGTGAGAGAGCGAGGATGCGAGTGAAAGAGACAGAAGACGAGACGCGTATGATGGTACGCGACGAGGACGAATGATGTGCCATCAAAGATGCGGTACATCCCGTAATCTAATCCTCCTTGAACCTACGCTCGCAAGCTCGCGAAGGCTCAGCTAACACCCAGAAGACTGGAAGAACGCGAATACCCACCATTCCCGGCCACGGGGGGAAGCCGCGGACATGTCCGAGGACGATATCGCGCGTGTCGTAGGTCTCGGGCTCGGCGTTGGCACTGGGCAGAGCCAGCTTTCTTCGCGCTGCGGTTGCTCTTTTTGGCGCTCATCCTCGTGTGCTGCCCAGAGGCGATGACGGTGATAACTAGCCCTAGGGTTTTGAAAGTTGTGTTGTGCTTGAGGATGCGGAGGGTGCGCCTTGTCCTAGCTGACACAGAGTTCACCGCATCCCGCAGGTTGCACTTCGTGTTTGACCTCGAGTCGGTGTACTCACCGGAGTACCCGCTTCTCTCATGAAGCAGCATGTGTTCAAAACAAAATCTCAACAACATAATCAATCGGTGCATAAATTAATTTTATAATATCATAGTGCGTTGCCATCTGAATCAATGTTGATGTAACCGGGATATCTGCAAGGAAAAGGGTGATTCGACTATACTCATAACCACAACAGATATGCTCACCTAGACTTTTTCTTGGACTTTGTGACTTTAACTGGTTTTGTAATCGAACCAGCCAGCTTGCGGCGCGGATTCTTACGTTGGGGAATAGAAGATGATAAATCTTTCTCTGGGTTGTTGGTCAGTTCTGATCTTCTCGAAGCCAACGACTTACTTTTCATCCGCTTTGCAGGCTTGTTGCCCGCTGCCTGTGGAACTGGTTTTTTCTCCACTTGGGGACCATTCAAGCGGCGAAAGGTCGGGGGACAGAAATCGGGGTCGTAAAACGAATGGGCACCGTTGACCTGCTGCATGTGTGCTGCCCACTTCCCACTGTGGGCTGCCGATAACGGTATCGCAGCAAACATGGCCGCAAGAGCCTCGGGTCCGTCGCTGGAACGACGGACTACATCTCCGAGGGCCAGGTCGTTTAATATACTACCGTCGAGACTCAACTCTTCTCCGAGGATGTGCTGCTCTGCAAGTAGTTGGAACAATGCAGATCCAACAGCCATCACCCGTCGGTGTCGCTCGGGCTGGAGCATGTCTGCAAGCAACTCGTGTTTGAGCAGATTTCCCAAGGGCTCCATGTACTGCCTCCATCTCAGGTGTAGGGACCAAGCACAGCGAGCGCATCCAGTCACCTGCTTCTCATATCAATTGTCTTCTTGTTGGCAAAAACTGCATGAATGATTCAATGACTGGATGATTGTGGTCGAAAGTGGCTAGAATCTCGGCGACGTGGGGAATTGCAGCGCTGAATATAGCCTCAAATTCTAGATTCTTGTGGTCGGGGTCATCGGGTTTCAGGTAGAACGGTAGGCGGACATTCCCAATCTAAAAATCAGAATCTTGAATTGAACATGAGTTAGATTCAATGCAGACCATACCTGGGCCGCGGAACTAGGATTGCGTTGATTTCCTCGCACCCCTTTCGGGATCTGTAAAATATCCGCAACATCAGTGGTGGTATATCCAAGTCGTCTGACGAGTGGAAAAGAGTCCCATCATTGCACTCCAGCCACTCAAACTCATATTCCCGAGCTGTGCGTTCATACCGTTTTCGTCGTTCGATGAATCTCGCTGGGTACCAGAGCACCCCGGGAGCCTTCCAGTCTGGCATAATGGGGTCGGGCATCATGATGATCTGGCGTTCAGTAAAGCTGTAAAATTATTCAGTAAATTCTGAAAGTTCACGATGATAGACTCACAAGTCGAGGGCTCTCTCAGCTTGGCAACGTTTGCAGACGAAGCTGACTTTGGGGTCACTCCAGTCCTCTTGTTCTCGGGTCAGGCACGCAATGTGCGACCAGAACTTGCAGACTTCGCACTCAACTTCCTATGGATCATCGTCGCCGCTAGAAGGCAGCCACTCACTCAGATCGAGCGACAGCATAATAGTTCTGTGCGGTCGCAGACAACAATTGCTCCCCACCACTATGAGGGGAGCTTTGGGCGGGGGTGCATGACCACCAGGATGGAAGTCGTGTTCCCTTCCTGTGAGCTTCTCCCCTGGTACTCCTCCTCCCGCTAGGTCCGGACACTGATTCTCCGGACTCTCACTTGCGTGTTGGTCATTCCTGTACCTCATCTGCAACAATCGCGATCTAAATTTCTGTGTCATTTCATTTTCGTATGGTTATCCCTCTCCTCCAATTGTAAGCTGTTCCGTTCGTTTCCCTCTCACATCTACTCCCGTAAGCTGACAATCGTTTTAGGGTATTCATCCGGTGCGCGCGGTGACTCGGATTGGTCGAAGACGAGACAGCGTTTGACCTAGATTGGGTTTTTTGTACCGGTAACGAACGATCTTCATGTTCAAAGTCTTGCCCCCAGAACCGCGACCCCAAAGGTGACAACAATGTGTTTTGGCCCCCTCTCATCAGGGCCTGGAACGGTGATGCTGCTGTACACGATGATAAGTAATCATAGTCTTCAAAGGATTCTATCCCTTTCTGCGGAGATCACTGGTTATCACGACTTGGCAAAGAAAAAGAGATTCTGAAACTCCAGCACTGAATGCGTGGCAGCCGAGATTGTCACCGTAAGAGTTCCACGAATAACAATGATAGTTTTGTGACTGCTTCATCTCTCATTGGCTCAGAGAATATGTACGTCGCTGCGGGTCTGCGACGCCTCGGTGTTCTTCCTGGAAGGCACAACTTCATTCTTCTCGGGTTAATTTTAAGCTTCACACTCGGACCTCGGCTAATCTCCCAAACCCGCAAATTCCTTGATATTCGACGCAAAAGATTCAGGCACCAAGATGTCTCTCTTGCGGCTACGAATTTCATCCTCCAACGCTGAGACTGTCGGCGCTGGAAAAGACTCTCGGAGACTTCTCAGGTATTCCACCACATGGACTTATGGCTCGAGTACTTATTGTGTGCGCGCTGCTTCGTATATATATCAAGTTTCATTCTACTGGCTTCCCCTGTTCGCCGATGTTCCCTCCCGAACGATTCCAATTATTCGAACCTCCATTGACGACTATATTATCCTTCTCCGTAAATTACTCGGACCCCGAGACTTCCTAGGTATTTCCACCGCGTTCATATGGCGGTCCAAATGCACTTTTAATATTCCTCTATACACTTTGCAAATTTTATGTTTTCCTCTACATATATCATGAAAATAACCACTTTCCTCTACTTTTCACCTCCCAAGTTTGGCCAAAATAGAGAGAGGAAACAACACACATTTCCTCTCTCTACATTAGCCGGTTTGTGACTTTCTCTACATTCGTTGACAGGTTCGTGATCTCTACATACGTTATCATTGATCTCTCTATACAAACTTACTGACTCGCAATTTCCTCTCTCTACTCTTTTTTTGGTCAATTTTTTTTTTATCTCTCCATTGTATGCCCAGCTGCAAGCTGAGGCTGAAACTATACTTAGATGCCGCTGATTCTTGGTTTGACCGCCGCAGTGGTCTGAACACTATAAAATCAGCAAATCACAGGCGGCAACTATGATCCGGTTTGACCCGTTGACGACAGGGCTCAGGCAAACCATTCGTCTTGCGAGACGAGCCAACGTAACGGCAACAGGACCAGGTTGCCTTGATATTCCGAATGAGAGTCATTTCGTTTTCCATTCAAGTAGCTACACCGCCAATTGGCCGACAGGTGGCGGGCAGGTGGGAGCGAGTTGTGTGTGACATGGCATGGGAGACTGGTGGACAGCTGCCAATTAGAGTAATACAACGTTCAATAGTGAATGGCGCCAGCATGGGGCCAGGCTAGGCTGAAGGCCAGCTGTGCAGCAAGCCTGAGATTCAGCTGTTGTACCACATCCAGTAATTATATATTTTCTGCCGTTCTGCACGCCATTACTCAAATATTTTGTGAATCATTCAAATTTTTGGCATTCTAAGTACGGCATACATGTTCTACGCAGACCCTCCTTGAACCGACGTCGCTGTGTTGATGGCCGCAATGTCGATAAGGTCGTCGACCCCCTGTTGAAATTCATCAACGGCCGTCTCGTCGATGGGGTCCTCGGTTTTGCCATGCTTCTCCTGGTCCTCGTCCAGAAGCTTGCGGAACGCTCTGAAGAGTTGCGAATCAGGATGAAAAAAAAAAAGGTTCCGAATGAGGCACACACTTGATGATCTTCTTCGCGTCGCCGTCTGCCTCCCTCCGAATTTTTGCGAGACGCTTGTCGAGTTTGTCCCAGAAGTCCGCGCCCGGGAACTTGAGATAAACCTTGCGCTATCACCACCTTGAGACCATTGACAAGCGAGAATATGCGTTGGAAACTCACCATGAGGGCCACACGAGCGCAGAGAGTGACGTTCACCGTGCATTGGGTCCCCTTGACAATGGCCTGCGTGAGCCGAAATATGTTTTGGTGTGCGGTATCGGGAGCGTGGTCCTTGTCGTCCTTGTGAGTCTTGACGCTTGCGTCGAGCTTGAAACATCCCATTAGAAAGTGAAAAGCAGGTCATCAGTCGACGACTAACCGACTTCTTAATCGTCGACCGCTTTTGGGTCAAAGCATTTTGCGCGGCAGCAACAAGCTTCGCCCAGTCCGCCGGGACGTTCTCGATGCCCGATGGAATGTTGAGATCAAAACGACGTTGTTTGAGGACATTCTGGAAGGCCTGAGCGAGTGGTGCCAGAGATAAGAAAAACGACGCACAGTGAGCACGGTGGTCGCGCCGTCACCTTTGTAAACACTGATCTTGCTGGAAAGAAGAACAGCAGGAGCATACTTCCGCATGTTCATCTGCAAAAAACGATGACTCAATGGAAGTATAACAGAAAGAAGGTACAAATACTGACCAAAAGATCGGCAGAAACCTCGAACGACGGCTTGGATTCGTCAAACTTCTTGAGCTGGTTACCGAGCGCCGAGATATTGGCAAACAGCTTCGCGTTTTGGAGCGCCGGGGAGTCCTGAATAGCGGGAATGTGAGACTACGATTAATCCACCAATGGCCGTACAAACTCACCGTGAGGAAAAGCTCCATTTCGGTGATTTGATCAGAACGCAAACGCTTGCGCTGGCCATACTGCCGAGCAGAGGTAACCACATTTTGATTGATGAGCGTGACAGGAAGGGCCGGGGTTGCAGGAAGCTCGCTGTCCGAGAGGGGGCCGTCGTCGTCTCCGTTCACCATGGTGCTGTGGGTACGCTTTTCGGCAGGAGGTGCAATCGGAGAGCTGGTCATCGCATCTTTCATGGAAGCAAAGTCGTCGTCGCCATCGTCAGAGGGTGTGGTTGAGCGAGGAGGCATTTGCGGAGGAGACGTGACAGGTGGGAGTCCATACGCTCGCCATATATGTAGGTTTTGCGCCTTCCTGATTTGGAGTTTTTTTTGTCCGGGTGCAGTAGTCGCAAAGCGAAGAAGGCACAGCGAGTCATTCCGATAGACTCAGATCGAGCGCCGCTTGAGACATGCAGGCAACCGATTGGAGCCCCAGGAACGATTGGCTTGAGCTTGCGGAGAATCGGGCAGGTAAAGCGGATGAGTGTCAGATACACGCAGTGGGCACGAAAGAGTGACCCAGTTTGCACCTTGACAAAAATTTGCCGCAATTGATGCCTCCAAAGGTGCAGGTAAAGCCAGTGGATCAAGAAGGTGACTTCGCATTTAATTCTGGAAGGCAAGGTCCTGAAGTTCTTTAACCCGGCAGTCTTCAGATACAATGAGGAGCACACTAGAATTCAATGCAAGCTGTGTGCACCCAGAGCGCCAGACCCAGATAAAATATGGATCGCAGTCGCCTCGGCGCTTCCACATTTGTCGAGTCGGCCGCATCTGCAAGCAGTAGAACTAGCAGGTGAAGAGAAGCGACGTCTGGAGAAGCTGGCGAAGGAGAGGGAGAGGGAATCCGCAACGAACGCGCTACGAGATCTGGATTGCGCGCGGCACCATGCTCCCGGCCCACTTGCAGCTACATCTTCTCGGGTAATCAGCGAAGAGGAGACGGAAATGTGGGCAGATTATCTAGAGAACGGGGCCGAGTTCAGTGCTGGGGACGATGTCGAGAGTCCAGAGGCAAGACATGGGCAGTTGCGAGAAGAAGCAAGGTATTTCGGCTTGTGGAATCCCGGGGCAACGGCGAAGGAGTTGGGGTTTGGAGAAGGAGCTGAGGGGATTGAGGAAGACGGCGAAGACGACTATCTGGGAGAGATACTGCGAAATGCAGGTGAGGCTTAATATCCAAGCAGGGACTTGGGAGAGAAATGGTTCGTCTCGATCACCTGATCGAGGCGTTTGACATGTTTGCGCGTTGTTTGCCCTGCCACTCACGCGTTCCATCCACCTTGGATCTTGGCGTCTCCTGGACTCACCACTCATTCATCACTCGCAGATCTGCCAGATACAGAACCCGACCAGATTCTGGAGGCGGAAATGCCTGCCCCGCGTGTCACTGCCCAGAATTTGGACTGGTATCCGTACCCGAACAGAATGGTGCGACCATCCATCTGCATTCACAGCGTAAATATCAACCAATTCTCAATTGATTCAACCCAGATGTTTCTCCTTGATACCTTAGATAATCTTCCCCGGCTTCGAGTTTCAAGCTCGTTGATGCGAGTCTTTTTGTGGGTTCTGAAGGAGGCTAGATGCAAGGATGTTCCGTCGTTTGATCGCCTCCGAAAGGTTCAAAAGGATATCCGCTCCCAGTGTGGTATTCCTAGTATTCCATGCAGGTCTGTCCAAGGCAATGTCTTTTTCATGAACGACCCGCGCACAATAATTGCTCAGGTACGTGACTTTGCACGAACATGAATCATTTGAAAAATTCTGCGAAAGGACTGGTCAAATCCGGCGACGCGGAAGCTCATTCGTGTGTATCCTGAAATCCCTGAAGACGGCATAATCCGCGAATCCGATCCTCCTATATTATGCAGTATGCTGGTTCCCTGATTGGCCGTCAGTTCAAGACTCTCGTCCAGACCAACATTTTCCATATTCAAAGCCTAGTGAGTGATTTGAAGTTCAAAGCTTGGAAAGCGGTCGGCGAACTTTCGGCATTGCTCTGGGTCCCTGAGATACGGAATCTGGTTGAATATCAGGTCCGTCCTGATCACAGCCAGCCCCGAATATGTATTCACGCTCTATTAACAGCGAGACCTCAAAGTTGCTGTTGGAAATGTTCTCGACATTTGCGCGATCATTGACCCTTCGAAAATCATCTCGAAGATCAAATATCATCTTTTGGTACATGCACCGTACGACGCGGCCCTGTTTGGCCCTCTCATCGGCGTTGCAACTGAGATTTTTGAATCTTTCAACGGGGTCTTCCGTTATTGCTCCATCTTGTCCAATCACCTCGCGCCGAGCCGGGACATCGCAAGACAACTTGGTGATCAAGAAGGATTCAAGCATCGAATTACAGGTGGATGGTGGTCGTCGGGCAACGGAGAATGGACACGAGCAGGTAGTGGTGTCCGTCGTTTTATGGCACAACATCCAATTCTTCAAAAACTGGTGGGGTGGACAGAGAAGAAACACGTTGAACACGGTACAGTTTCTCATTCCATCGTAAAGCTACAATTTCGTTCATGTGTGCATAGGTGACTTTAAATTGGTTGCGCTGAAAAGCGGCCAAACCAAGAGAGAAACAGTTCTGCTCAAATCAACAACAGCTCGTTCGGCGTTGAACTTTGGGGAGTACAAACCTGATTCGGTGTGGACAAAGTGTTCGCATGTAATCAGCGAGTCGCTGGACGAATGTTTGGTCGAGTCCTGGGTCTTCGCGAAGGGCTCGAGCAGCGTACGTTCCTCTGGCTTGATCATTATTCGAAGCCCAACATTTATCCACAGGATGCTCCGAAAATTACCGGTAGAATTTCGGACATGCTGGTTGACCCCGCTGGCGTCGTGCTGGTGGTTCTGGAGCGATTTCAAGTCCTCGGGGAACGTGACGAGTTGTATGGAATGCCCGTTCTTGTACGCCGAGACGGGGAGACGACTTTCTGTATTGTTCCAGCAAAGGTAATGAACGGCGTATTGAACGAACCTGGACCTAATACAGCCACAGGCGATTATGTTTAAATTCAACGTCCAGCACGATTGTGGCTCCGCAAAATGTGAGGCCACCGGGGTACGTTCGCGCATGCAAGAGAGAGTTGAATCGGGCCAAACCGACCACTTCATCATTCACAAGCCTCTTGACCGCTTTTTTATCAACACTCATGCCTTCCACAATGCCCACCTGCTTCGCGCGACTCTGCCTCGGGATTTGATTGCTCCGATTCCGCTGGTCGCTGACCGCCAGATAAAACACCACGAGCTGGCCACGGAGTTGCGTGAACAACGCGCCACAAAGAAGCGAAAGCGGGCAGAGGAGGATGGGGGTGATGAAGGAGACGACAAACGTCGTAAGGTGACCAAGAAAGCCAAGGCCCGTGGGCGGAAGCCAGCCAATTCAGTTACCACCGAATCTTTGGTGTCGGGGAGATCGAAACGGCAGATCAGGAAGACCAAAAGGGCGGCGGCCACGCCAGAGCCTCTGAGCGAGAAGGAAGACACGCAAGATGAGTCGGGTTCCGACTCGGATGTTGATTACGGGGGTTTCGACAACGACTGTTCAGATTAGGAGTTTATTATAATATTCTCCAAAAACATGTTACCCAGCTTAGCCAGCCAGTCGGAAGCTACATGAAGGACAGGTGCAGGCCAGCTGGATAATGGTCTGGACATCGCAGCTGGAGACCAGATATCTTACACATCAGATCCAGATTTCTGTACAGGCTGCTGACACAGGACAGGACCAGCTGCGGCCGATCTGGGGGGACTTTGGCGGTGTACTACTGTACCATTTCGTTCAATTCTTATGTCACGCGTCACAGGACCCAAAATATAAGAAAATTTTCTTACCTGTCACGGGTCACCAAGGGCATATTAGAATGTGCCAAAGAGGTCACTGAAAAAAGCTTTAAAAAAGCCCATTTTTGCTCCGCGGCGCAGCGGTGATGTGTGGTGGTCGATGGCGCCAAGGGGTTTACACAAAATGCCGCTTTTCACATGAGTGGGAACTAACTCCTTCCATCTTCCCCTCATTCGTGGCTCTTCAAAAACGACGCCGGTGGCAGGAATTGACACAGTCGAGTCCACACGTAAACTACTACAGCCCCAGCACCTCCAAATCCTCATCTTTGTTGTTAGCATGTCTCAAAAAATCTGCGTACTTTGTGTTTGCGCAGCGTGTGTGTTTGCCCGACCCCTCCGTTTTGACTGCCGCAACGCCCGCATCTGCGTCCTCTGACCTCTTTTGGCTCGATTTCTCTTGGCGCAGTGCCGTCCGCCGATACAAGTGTCTCCTGGGGTGTAGAACAACCACATTATAGGTGTTTTTAGAGGCTCTCAACTGTTCTCTTGATATAAGAAAAAAAAATTGGTGTCACACGGTTCTCGACCAATTTTAGAACTTCAAAGTTCTAATTTTTCTGTCACAGGTCACAGCGCGTTAGAATTGAACGAAATACTACAGTACTTGAGTACAGATGTGTACTACCACGAAATACAGGTACGAGCCATCACTGGTTGCGTTTCTGATGGTGCTTCAAGTCGAGCAGCCGCTTCTCCAGGCTCTCAGGGAAAGTGTTATAAATTTTATCAGTTACTAATTAACCCCCCCTTTCCTTTTGTACAATCCGGGCTCCAATACTCGTAATTTAATCCTCACTGTCACGACCTTCGCAGTCTGACAATGATTTCTTTCTTCGACTCTCATTCGGAAATATCAGGGCGACCCGGCCCTGTTTTTACGAGCCGTCAACTGTTGCCGTTACATTGGCTCGTCTCGCAAGACGAACGGTCTGCCTGAGCCCTGCCGTCAACGGGTCAAACCGGATCATAGTTGCCGCCTGTGATCTGCTGATTTTATAGTGTTCAGACCACTGCGGCGGTCAAACCAAGAATCAGCGGCATCTAAGTATAGTTTCAGCCTCAGCTTGCAGCTGGGCATACAA
Organism: Mycena olivaceomarginata; assembly: GCA_029378375.1. Classification (NCBI taxonomy): domain Eukaryota; kingdom Fungi; phylum Basidiomycota; class Agaricomycetes; order Agaricales; family Mycenaceae; genus Mycena; species Mycena olivaceomarginata. The sequence continues at coordinate 126,217 of JARKIC010000367.1, read as the reverse complement.
TGGAAAGATAGAAAAAAATTGACCAAAAAAAGAGTAGAGAGAGGAAATTGCGAGTCAGTAAGTTTGTATAGAGAGATCAATGATAACGTATGTAGAGATCACGAACCTGTCAACGAATGTAGAGAAAGTCACAAACCGGCTAATGTAGAGAGAGGAAATGTGTGTTGTTTCCTCTCTCTATTTTGGCCAAACTTGGGAGGTGAAAGTAGAGGAAAGTGGTTATTTTCATGATATATGTAGAGGAAAACATAAAATTTGCAAAGTTTGTAGAGAAAAATATTAAAAGTGCATTTGGACCGCCATACGTTCATGGCACTGTCCTTCCCGTTCTTTTTGCTTCGGCTGACATCAACTGTTTCATTTTAAATTCGTTCGAGTCCGTCCTACTTTTCCTTTCGGTCATCTATACTTCCGTCCTTCTTTACATTGCCTTGACCACACAGCCCGCGATCTCAAGATGTCTGTTCAAACGTTGAATTCTCAATTCACTTTCACCAGATTCGGGGGAAATTATGGTGACAACCTGTTCCTCCAATTCTTTTCTTTTCTGCATTCTCATCCAATTGGTATATAGGAAATTCCATTGCAACAGGATCAAACGGAAACGGAAACGTAGCACGTTTTTGGCGATAAAACTCCTTCTGCAAATTAGCCTTCGAGCGCCGTTTGCAAAAGCTCGACGGCGAGCTCCGCAGACGCCCACGAGCTCTCGTATCCGGATCCTCCATGCCTATGATTTTGCCAACACTGAGCAAAGAAAAATGAAAATACCTCGCAGACTCACCCGTAATTATGCACCACGGGAAATCTCTTATCGCCATCTAAGTGATATTCAGGAAGTGTGAGTTCAGCTTTCGTTTTAACTGGGCTGAGCGCACCACTGAGCCAACCTGTCTCAACGCGAACACCATCCTTCCGTGAAGGCCGCAGGCCCACGCACTCTTCAAGCACGTCGAGGTCGTCGATCCCTCCATTGGCACGCTTGGATATTGGTAGGAGGTCGCGGTACACTGCAATTCCGCGCTCTTTCATCAGTTTTACCATCTCTGGTCGCGGGAATGGGTGCCTAATTCCAACCAGTCACTGAGTAAACCGAGTCATCTAACCTTTCGGACACATACCAGTCATCCGCCTGGAACGTTCCTCCGAGCACCACCACCCCACTTCCGCGTGGAATGATGTACGTCAGGTCGCCGTTCTTCCAGGTATATTTAATGCCGCTAGTAATCCACGGCACACGTAGAAGGACGGTTTCCCCGCGGGTTGGGAACATTGTTGTATCTGAAAAATGCACACAGCCGCTCAAAAAAATAAGGTTGCGAAACCGCTTCAGATAGTTACCATCTACACCGCCCAGAGAGAGCGCTCCGAGTCCTGTGCAGTTAACGAAGGCACTGGAATTGAAGGACGAGAAGCCAGGTGTCGTGTCAGCGATGATTCCATCTCGTCCAACAGGCTCGAACTTTAGCGTGGTTGGGGAAAGTAAATCGGAGAGCGAGGAGAGTTTGCAACGGAAGGCGCGGCCACCGAGGAAGAAGAAACGATGCCAGAGGTAAGCGAGATACTGCGGGACGTCGATGAAAAACTGCGAGAAGGTGAATGATCCTCGTCAAGTATCGAGCGCGCGCTTACGATGGTGAATGTGACCCCGGAGGCAACGCCATTCGGAAGCTCATTTGGATCTAGCACACGAAAGTCGTGAAACAGCGTCTTCATTTCGGCATCATGCTTGCGGTCTTCTGGGTTTGCCTGTAATGAAACATGTACACAAGTTCTGAGCGGATCGAAGGGAAGTTGTAATAAGGTCCTACATACCACCTCTGCGTATCCAAAGACCGGATGTCTCGCGATTGGCACATTCGGATCTTCCTCGACCATCCGCGCGAATATATGCATCGTCTTCTTTTCCAGGCCTGGTTAATCTCAATCTCAGGGCAAGAGAGTCAGATGGAGTGTAAACGACGCACGAGAAGAGAGTGAATCGCCTAGGCCTGGATTACAAATGGCGCCTGCCCAGAACGAAGTGTACTTGACGGTCTTTGGATCGGTGGGGAAGACTTCTGCAAAGAGGGTTACGTCGTATCCGGCCTCCAGCACTCGGATAGCTGTTGAAAGCCCCACAACACCTGAACAATGAACAGATCGTCTATTCAGAATTGTGGAGCTACAAGAAAAGAACATGTCGAGTCGATGCTCACCGGCGCCGACTACGAACACAGATTGTTTCTTCATGGGGCCTCTGAGTGCCCGCGGCGGATGTTATATAGTGTGGCCAAAAACTTGGGCCTTTAAGAGAGCGAACGCCGAAACTTGAAGACGTCATTTTAACTGCGCCGTAGCACGGAGGAACTCCAAGATCAACCTGATTGACTGTGCCCGCGGTATCAGCTGGTGCATATACTGACGCAATCTCAAGATATTGCGAATCACCCTATAGATCCAGCCAAGATATATCATCTTCCACTCAAACCACCATGATCTCCGATGACGAAATCTGCTGTTTAGCCCTCTGAGCCACTCCATCTGCCAAAAGTGCTACAGGAGCCCTCAGAGCCACTATACGAGCCCTTCCCATCTGGATAAGTGCTGTCAGGGACGAGTGAGGACCGATTCTTACCCCCAAATTACATCCACGAGCATCCAGCTCATTCTTTACCCAAAAGCTTTGTTCTTTCGTAGACTGTTTCCAATGAGGGTTTCCTTGTATTGGACGGCTTTTCGTTGCACGAAGTACCGCCGTTCGCCGTCGCCGTCTCTGACTTCGCAGCGCCGCACGTTCCCTGCGATATGATTAGTCACCACAAGACGTGCCGTCGCTTCGCTCTGGCGCGCAGGATCATGATGGACATCAAATGGAAATAGAAACCAAAGACCGATGTTGCATCAAGAAGTAGTACATGCGATCGGTTTGAATTTGGCGCAGTAAAGAGTTGCATATGAGTCTCGAACAACAGAGTTAGAATTCACACCGTAGTGAGACACCGCGCAAAACGGATGATGAGAGGGTTTGCTGTGGCAATGTGAGCGAGCGAGTGTCAGTGGGGGTTGCAAATCCGAAAAAGAATAAACGATCGAAAGAGGGAGTTTGATAAAGGGTAATTCACAGAGCAAAGACTCACACAGACCCTGACATGTTCTTCGTCTTCCACAGAATGAAAAACACAGCACGGCGGCGGTGGGACATTGATGAAGACACCGAGCGCGAGGGAGGCGGTCGCGAGGAGCTTGACGTCGATGGCCTGCGCACACTGGGGGCAGCCAACGAGGCATATGAAAATCATATGTGTTAAAGGCATGTGGCTCGCAGTTGGAAAGCAGTCCACAAAGGTGCCACTCACAAACAAAGGGGTGCTTTGTCACATGCTTTGTTTCCCTGCACCAGAGAACAAAGCATGTAACAAAGCCTCCCTTTGTTTGCAAGTGGCACCTTTGTGGGCTGCTTTCCAACTGCGACCCACATGCCTTTAATGCATATGGTATTCATATGCCTCGTTGGCTGTCCCCGGTGGCAGCAGGATGGAGAAGGGAAAGGTGCACGTTTGACGAACCAACAGTCTATAATTTGGTGTTTTAGCGAAGAGCCCAAATTCAATGCGACCCCCGCAATGGTACACAAATGGTACAGTGCGGTTACCTGTACCAATTTTGAATGAGCTAGATTTGAAGGGAAGAGATATTGAGCACGTACGAGCTGACTGTGGTGAAGAGAGCTTCACACTTCTCATGTCGAATCTGAGTACCTCGAGGTTACGTCGGGTCCAGGAGCCCTTGGGAAAAGGTCGGGTTGAGTGAGTACCAGGGAGTGTTGAAACCACAGATTCCAAAGAGTTCGACTCGTCAGTCCCAGAAAGTTCGGAGCGGGTGCATAGCGCTTACCTTCGGCTGGTTTGTAGGCGTCAAGAGGAAATCACCCGAAAAAAAGGGACGGGAATGAGAGGAAGTAAATTACCTTTGATTCTCGTTGCGTGAGCGTATCGGAGACGTGGAATCGAGTCGCTTTGAGCCCCGCACAAAGGAAGTCGATCGAACCCACATAGTAAAAAAGAACAGAAAACCTCAGCTCTGCCTCGACTTCACTCGGAGGCCGTCGAGGCCATAATTAGGCAAGGCAGCGATGACTCAGGATGATGTGTTTGGCCGATTTGAAGAAAAGCCCAGATGTTCATGTGGTTGAAAAGTTGGCCAGGCTTAGTCGCATTGCGTCCGGGGAAACGGCCGACATTGCGGCCAACACTGACCACCACAGCCGCCGGCAGACAGCAAAGATCGTGCTTGAGACAATGCGAGGAAAAGGAGCGCAACACAGCTCGGTCTTGATTGGTCTGGGTTGACCCGGGTCTTGATCTTTGACATTGCCGGATTTCGCAGCGCAGGCTGGGAGCGGGGAAAGGAACGCGAAGTGAATTGACGCACGCTACCCGTTTGAGTCACATTGGGTGGCGGAATCGATGACGCGGTGGCAGTCGCGTAGGGGTGCATCATAGCACAACACGGAGCGGGGATCAATGCCTCGAGGTATCTTGGCTGGGTTGAACTTGCAGTTGAACCGACTCGGGAACTTGAGGAAATCCCCCCCCCCCCCAACAAAAAAGAAACAGCACATGAGGGCTCACCGAGCGATCTGTCAGTCATCACTAAAAGCGGGAAGTAAGTGCAACGGTATGCATACCGTTGCAGACCCGCACAATGGTCAAAAAGCATGACACAGCCAAATAAGCTCGGTGATGTTCAACCTGCGTATATACCAGATTAGAATTCCTGCAACGCTCACAATAGGCGGGGTTTACAAGCCATTGTCGAGTTTACATAGCATTGCCGAGTTTCCCGAGCACTTTTTGCCTTACACTCATATGTAACGAACGCGGTATTTTGTGGTATACGGGAAGTTTGTAGACGACCCGACTATTGCAATGCTGGTAGGCTTAGGCAGAATACAGAACCATGCCTCAATTTCACACGAAAAAAGTATCGTCAATCAAATGAAATCATATTAGGGGTGCGTAGTACATGTGACAGTATAAAAAATTGCCCCAGGCAGGGGCAGAGAAAGCGGCGGCAGCTGCGATCTTACGTGCACGCTTGGCCGCACGCTGGGCTTCCAGGACCTCGAAATCACTGGGCCCCGCAGCGACGACAGGGGCGGACTTCTTGGATGAGGACTCAGCATTGTGTTCCATTTCCAAACGTAGGTGATGGGTTTGCAAACGGCTTGCAAACGGCTTGCAAACTGCCATCAGCATGTTGTGCGATTGCAATCATCACCGGCGATCAGCGAGATCCCCCGCTTTTGATGGTGATGGCAGAAGAATGCATCCAGCTAAAAAGTCGAAAAGTAAATTGAAGGCCAAACAGGTGCGTACTGATTCGAGGCATCTGCTTAATACATGAGGTATGCACTGCTATCATCGGCGTCGCGTCACTCGAGCTTAGACTTTTCCCAATGAGGGTTTTCTTGTATTGGACGACTTTTCGTTGCACGAAGTACCACCGTTCGCCGTCGCCGTCTCTGACTTCGCAGCGCCGCACGTTATTAGTCACCATGCACTGCCATCATCGGGGTCGCGTCACTCGAGCTGGAAGCAAACTGCAAGTCATTTGGAGCCCTCCGACTTGCCTCCAACTATCACTGCGGGCTGATGCCAGTCTCCATGGCATTTCTTCATCTTATCAGTGTTGACATTGGACAAATTGGCGTGTGAACTTGCATGAAATCTCAATGTTGTCCGGCCGCCAGTGCCTTGAATCTTACTGAAAGATGTCGAAAAACCTGGGCTTAGAATCTATCCTACGGTCACAGAAACTCAACACATAGCTATCCACGCACTACCCACATGTTAGCGAACGAGTTTCGGAGCAAGTCGGCGCAGAGCCCCGGTAGCGACGCTACGCGCGGGCGACGCGACGGCTGGAATTTTACATTACATGTAGTCTACGTGTCCCGCACGACGCTCTTCATTCTGCCCACCCACACGGCCGAGTGAAGAGTGTGCGTCCTCTCGTTTATATTTCCGTTACATTCATACTTACATTCCTTACAGTACTTAATAAGATATTAATCTAGGTACCTAATACATTCATTCTGCCCACCCACACGGCCGAGTGAAGAGCTAATAAGATATTAATCTAGCTCGCCCACACACCCGCTGATGAGCGCGGAATGCGCACACTTGTGAAAACCTCGTGAATACCGAGTTTTGGATGAGTTTCACGAAATTGCGTGGCCGTTGCTGAAACACGTTTCGATGCGCACTGGTTTGCTGTGCGTTGTCATCATGTTAATCAACGTGTCGAACACGTAGCATTTATTTACCATTGTATTCTCCATTGTTCTGTTTCCCATTGTTCCCTGGGTATAAAAGACTAGCCATGTTGTAGGTAGAAAGGAAGAATTGATCCCCGCATTACACCTTTTATATTTCTTTTGGGCCCAAGGCCGCACGTTAATTGGTTTGTTTTGGACCCAAGGTCGCACGGTTGAATCGGAACGGAACGGAACGGATTGGGCCAAAGGCCGCACGGAGATTTTGAATTGGATTGGTTTATTGGTTTGGGTAGGAAGACGAGTTGAGGTGGAGGAGAGTTGTGGTATTTTTTTGGTTGGTTTTATCTTGGAGCACCAGGAGAGGAGGTTTCGAAGGACAGAGTGCTGGATTGCACAAGATCACATACGGTGATCCGAGCCCCGAACACACACGAGGCGACGGAGTGTTGTGGATATTTGGGTGATTTATTCATTCACTTGTCTGCGCATTTCCAGCCTTTCACCGCAGACAGATAAGGAAGTGCACGGGTCGCGGGTCCGAGGGGGGTATGGGGGGTACGGGTCTAAAGGGTACGGGTACGGTGTGTGATTCTCTGGACCCGCGCCATACCGTGGACCCGTCCCGCGGGTACGAGGGTGCCGGACGGGTCCGGGGAAGTCACGATAGAGGCGAGAAAATCACTCGTACCTTCTCCATTTATTTTCAGGCGACACCCACAACCTTCGAACTCTTCTTTCAAGTTCATATTTCAGCTCAAATAGCGCTAGGAATCGCCGCACATCAGCTTCGGAACTTGCCGCCCGTTGCTGATACTCACCTGCACTAATTGAAAACAAATTTTCAAAGGCTGTCCCTCCTCTGTAAGGCATTTGCGGCTCAATATGCACGATTCACTCACATCTGGATCAATAAAACTCATTAATCGTCCCGAGCTGGTATTTTTCGAGAATTTGTGGACCCGCGGGTCCGATACCACAGTGTTTGATGCCACAGAGGGGTGTGGAGGGTACGGTATAGACCCGTACCCCTGCAGGGGTGGGGTATTGAGGGGTACGGGTACGGGTCCGCTCGAGGTAGACCCGCGGGTGACCCGTGCACATCCTTACAGACAGACGCACACCCAGCGTCGCCCACATCCATCCCCCTGCCGTTATCTCCATCTGCGCCCGCCCCGCTTTTCTTAACACCACACTGTGGACACGGCTTTGGGCAACGGCAGAACTGAAGATTAATATTTGACACTGAAGCATCACCCTCTGTGGTTTGGGTCCTTTGCTGATCATCTATGGATATAAATCCGTTGATGGCTGAAGAAAGCACTTCGTTTCAAGTTGAACTTCTGTTCAATTTGCACCACCGTTCCTTATCATAAAGTCTTTTATGGAGACTGGGATACTTCCTCCACAAGTCTGTCACCCTGTTCAATCTCCGCTGCCACAGCTGATCTTCAAGCATTAAATCTGAGTTATGTTAAAGTGTGTTTACAGCAAGAGGAATGGTTCAAATCGAATTGATTTGTGCAACAAGCTTTAGGTACTGCATGGCTACCGCTGGATCCTCAGGTTCATACAACAAAGCTTAAATCACTCTCTGCATCGGTGAAGGTCAAAGAACATTGTAAGACTATATTGTCTTCGTGTTTTCAGTTACAAACACCACTCCATGCCGTCAGTGTCCAGTGCTGCGTTATACGTCTCAGAAGATACCTTCGCTGTTCCTATGCCCTATCGAGATGCTTGAGTGAGGTGGATAACCTGTGTTGATGTGCTACTCCATGCCGTCAGTGTCCAGTGCTGCGTTATACGTCTCGGAAGATACCTTCGCTGTTCCTATGCCCTATCGAGATGCTTGAGTGAGGTGGATAACCTGTGTTGATGTGCTAACTTGTTTTTTGCTGCTCTTGACTCTTTTAGCTCTACGCCGGCGAGTTTGAACGTTACGACTGCCAGCTGCGACCGGGAGCTCGGCTAACGGGGTTCTGAGTGGTCCAGGGAAGATGGTGTAGCTACATAGTGCATGTACACCGGAATAATCCGTGGAACCAGCATTCCTGAGTGGGACCGTGCCGTGTAATTCTACCTACCTACCTACCAGCAATTTGTCAGCAATTCTATCTGGCAGCGTGAGGGTATTTGAGTGGAATTGACGTCGCAAATACGTTGTAGACTTTGAGATCAATACCAAGGCTCCAATCATTTTAGTTTTCGTGCACTGATTGTAAACGGAAACGGTTTCTAAACTGTTTTCAACTGTTTTTGAACGGTTTTTTTTGGGGGAAGTTATCTTTAAAGCTACGGCACCTATATATTGTCTCAGTTGGGTCTATGTCTTCCCAAGTTTTGTTCATGAGAGCCGGTAAGTCTGAATATAATACCTACGTGCAACAGATGTATGGTCAACAAGCAGTAATTTAAAGATCCAGCTTGATCAATGATCAAAATTTTTGAACTCGGTAGCGTATGGCTCTCCGAGTTGGTAATGGTTCAAGTGTTTTAAGTTGGGGTTGGATGGCACATATACCAGGTACTGGGCAATAGACAACAAGGGAAAGACGAGGTATGTCTGGTTGAATTTGAGGTCGTCAAGTGCCGGCTTTGCAGAACGTAGAAGCGATGGGGTGGTCGGGCGAGTATATACGAGAACGGTGGGAGTGGACTCCCATCAGTTCGCATCTCTTTCGTATCAAGAGATCAATATCGGCATCCGGGCGCGCATTTCGGTGTTTTCTGGTGGTGAAGGTGGTTTAAGGGCTTCTCTTCAGTATTTTACGCTGGGGGGAACGTTGTTCCCACCAGACCTCCCTCCTCTAGCCTGACGGCATGTCCAGAAAAATTAATGTAGGCCGTTTTGGGCCTTTTTTCAGCTAAATACGAGCTGACGATTGGCTGACGGGCTGAGCTAGGCTCGTGCAACCAGCCCGGCCCGGTGAAATTGATGCCATCGTAAACTCAGGCATTCACCGGGACAGGCTGGGCCCCCATGTCGCCTGTTTGGCAGATGGCAGATCTCTCCGCTATTTCAGACGCTTGACTGAGAAATAAAATGGAAACAACATTTTTGCAACTCACGAACTACGCAGCAAAGCCAGGGGGTGTCTGAGGCAAAGATGGATAACTTTTCATTCTCTATCCATTGACATCCCCTTCATTTATTTTGCCATCCAAAAACATGTTGCCGTCAATGGATAGAGAATCCAAAGTTATCCATCTTTGCCTAAGGTACTTGGAGACTATTTTGTAAGGTATTCGGCGCGTTTGTTCTAAGTCGAGGGTCTGAAATGGCGGGTCGGAAATCCATCACTGAAACAGGCGACATGCGGGCCCAGTCCGTCCACAAGGTTACCTGTTGTTTGATGTCCCATCATTATTTGCTCCGATGTTGTAGCTATTTGTTCTCTATCCTAATCCGTCGCCGTTCCCACCCGCTTTGTCTTGTAACCGAGTGGACTCGACTGGCTTGCGAGTCTAGGGCTGAGCATCAACCCTGCCAAGCACGCAGTGTTAGTGATCAACCAAGTGATTGATCATCACAAGATCATCAGTTGCAAGATAACCGATCTCGTCATTTTTCAGATCCCTCAAGCTTGCCGACTCCCATCCTTACTTACTTGCATCCTGCTAGGGCGCCTGGCACAATACGTCTTGGCGGCGGAAGCCAGTGCACGATGCAGAAATTCTCCCACTCATTAACCTCAGCCAGTAGCAGCTCGACGCTGTACAAATCATCGTGGGACGAAGATGGTGTTGCGCGAGACGATTCCCGCAGGTCCCTCCTCCTAGAGCATGATTTGGGTGAGTCCGCCCAACTTATGAATCACCCTAATAACCGAGATGTATCTGTTCAGAACCCCACGAGGCACAAAAAATTCCTCAACCACGCAGTAACTTTTTCGAAAGACCAGTTCTTCGAATTCTGTGCTTGGTCCTCCACATCGGGCTGGTCCTAGTGCATCTAGTACTGCTCGTCGCCGAAAAACAGCTAGAGCACAACATCGTGTTTCCCATCGAGCATCAAAGCCGGATCTCGTTCGCCGTTACTGCGCTCACAACGGGCATTGGCATCGTGAGTATTCCCTCACGATTGTATTATCGCCTCTCTCTGGTGTCTCAAATTCACTGTAGACATATCTGGCAGGTGCACTCTTCGTCACCCAAAAGCTAGCGATGCACTACAATCTCCATGCACTGCAGACTTTGACCGCAGCACACGACAATGTTTCCTCGTGGGGCGGGCTGGGCTCCGCACTTGCCAGCGTCTATCGGCAGTTCTCCATACCAGCATCTATCACAGGGACACTGTCCGTGGCCGGATATCTCGCCTGTATATCCTCCCTCCACATAACAACACCCGCATTTTTCTCAATGGTGGGGTCCAATATGTCGGTCCCGGTGACGGTCAAAACTTTCGGCCTGCCCCAGATCACTGGCTCCATGGATCTGAAGTACGTCCGCTGATTCTTTTCTGGATATAGATTCCCAATGAAGAGAAATGCACAGTACCACGGCGCAATTCATTGGTCTGGTGGTTTCGTTCCTACCGTGGATGGGGAACCTCAACAATGCTCAAACGCTCGGATTACTCAACGGGACTCTCTACCCGACGCTGGAAACGCTGGAAACAGGCGCCGGAACGCAGCGGATATCTGCAACAGGCATCAATGTCTCTTGTGGGTATCTTCCCGGCGTGAATCACGGAGTGGCATCAGGCCGGTGGAATATATCACTTGGCTCGCCTGGGAGTTATCAAACGACGACCACGTTGTTTTCCTCAGGTATTCGTTCATTTTTCCCTCCTCTGGGGGTATTTCACGAGGCTGAAACTGTCATGAATTAGGTCCAAATATCCTGACCTTACCCCTCCTAGACGATGAGGATGGTCCCCCGGACGCCATCATCTTATTCACTACCAATGCCATCGTCGACTCTGCGGGGGAACACGGGAACCCGGTTCAATTGGTCTCGCCGATGGGGCCAAACCGCTCAGTCAACCAGCTGCAGTTTTTGCAGTGTTCGAGAACGCTGGTCGCCCAACAAGGGACCATTGATGGAGGAACCGGAAAGCTGGCCGAGTCGTCTCTCCTCCCATCTTTATACAAGACCCATTCGTCCTGGCAGCACTACGCCAACATATCCTCCCCGCCGCGGGATGGTACGCTGATCGGCAACGAAACGGTATTTAAAAGAAGGCTTGGATCTTAAAAGTGTACTTATGACGGACGTATTACAGTGGGCAATTATACTCGAAGGCTTGGGATATTACTCGGATATCCCGTCGAGCGATAACCCCGAAGCTGACCATCTTACTATTTTTGACGAGTGAGTACTCCGCAGATTATTCACGAATTGGACTAACACGGTAGCTACATAGTTACCTGATGGAATGGCTCGGCCTCGACCCGTCGTGGATCTCAGAAGGTGTTGATCCGACCTCCGTGCCTGTCCTGAATTTGCACGACATCGAGAACGCTATCTCTTCCCTTATTGCGACGATATTCTGGATGAGTGAGTCTTGCCAGACGTTGTTTGCCTTCTCGTCTACGAACAAGTCTGATTCCCGCGTATGTAGTGGGACACATAGAGCCAAATTCATTGGCGATGAAATATAGTCTGACAGGAGGTGACAGTCGGGGCGGAGACGCACTCGTCCCTCCCGTGTTAGCAACGGCAAATACAACCATTCCCCAACATCACTTGGTCGCCCGCTTGGAGGTTAGTTTGCACTCTGCAATTGTAAGCATCGCAATTACTGACACCGAATGACATAGATCAGTCTCATCGCCGTGAGTCAGTTAAATATATCGGCATAAACCATCCAGACTGATGTTCCCAGGTGTCAATTGGCCTAGGGGTTTCCGTGATTTTGTGCATCATCGCGATACCGTATGCGTTTGTTTCAATTGCTCCCGGGCGGTCCGTAAACAACATGGGGTTGCTGCACATAATTTGGGTATTTCGAAACCACGCAAAGCTCGTTCAAGCCCTACCCCAGGTCACGAATCCCTCAGATGCCAATTTGCGGGCGGCTGGAATGCTCAATGTGAGGCTATCCGATTCAAGCTCGCGGCCCAAAGAATTGGCAGCCCCCCTGCAGACGGACGATTTAACAGGTGCTGGCGGACAGTGGCGTTGCCCAGGTGAGAGTATTGGTGGCAGTTAATCATTTTTCGCTCAAAAAAAAAAAGATAAGTCTAGGGCGACGGCTTGGCAATACCAGTGGCATAGAATAATTTGCATCACTCTGCATCTGTTCCTGATCATCCTTCACCTTGTATTGCTCACTGTCGTGGTTCTCTCACATCGAGAGCACGCCATCGTGTTTGCCGGGTCCCAGAAGACCGTCACCCTGTGGATTACCATAATATCCACAGGATGTGGTACGGTGCGAACGGAATCTCCTGAAATATCCTTCCTCTGACTACCCGTGCTGCAGATTTATTTTGCCGCCTTGCTCTATGTTACGCAGACGGCGGCAATCCAAAACTACCTCAGTAATAACCAGACAGTGACCGCCACGCATGACCAAGTTCTCTCGTGGGCAGGAATTGGTTCTGCGCTATCCTCCCTGTACAGCCAACTTGCGATCCCCGCTACCATCAGCGGCACCCTCTGTGTGGTCGGGTACCTGACTGCAATTTCGTTGCTGCATATTACGACTCCTGCCCTATTCTCCGTTCAAACCTTCAATAACACAATCCTGGAGGACATGGGAACGCTCGGGCTTCCCGAGTGGAATACCTCGGACATTAAGTGGGTTGGAATTCATTTTCTCCACCTCCGCTGACTTCCGCGTCCAGTGCGACGTCCCTATTTATGCAAAATGTGGGAGACTTCCTGCCTTGGATTGATAACCTCGATGAAGTCCAGACCATTGGTCTATTCAATGGAAGCCTCTACGATGTCTTGAAAACGATGCTCCCCTTCCCCGGCGGGGTACAGGTGTCCGCAGCGGCCTTCAACGTCACTTGCGGGTTTGTTCCTGACCTAACTGTCACCAAAACCAATCCTGTGGACTCCGGACTCGCGTGGAATGTCTCCTTTCTTAACGGAACGGAACTCGTCTGGTTTCTGCCTTCGTCTTCAGGTGCTTGCTCAATCGCAGATCTTGATATATTCCCCCCAGTAATTGACTGCACGCTCCAGGTCCGAATATACTCACAATGAACGCTATGATTGCTGGAGCATTTGATCCTCAACCCGGATTTCCGAACCCGGCTTCATGGACTTCAATGATTATTTACACCACGAACAAAGTCTTGGACTCTGCCGGCAACACCGGATTTCCACTCGCACTTGACCCGCCTATGGGCGCCAACTCGAGTATTTCGGAGTTACAGGTGTTGCGCTGTTCACGGTCGTTGGTTGCACAAACGGCTGAAGTCGAAACTGCTTCGGGCCTGATAATTCCGTCCACTCTAAAACCGAGCATATATAAAACGTCGTCGAGGTGGGCGGAGTATCAAGCGCCACAGACTCAAAATTCAAGTGCAAATATTATGGAAAGCCTGCAGGCGCGTCAGCGTTGCATGCAAATGCGATGTATGCGCTGACGATGAAAAAAAGTGGCCAATGCCTCAAGGGGGGAGCACGGTTCCCCAGTCATTAGACTCTGATGACTTCCGAACATTCTCGTGGATGGACCTGTAGGTTTGGTGTCCTTCAATACCGCGATCTGATGGACGTGATTTAGATATATCATGCAGAAGCTTTCCCTGGAGCCCTCTTGGATCAAAACTGGCATAGTCTCCGCCCCGGGTTCGGTGTTGTATTTGCATGACATCGAAAATGCACTTTCCGCCTTCCTCGCGGCCTCTTTCTGGATAGGTGAATACTCTTTATAGTCATTGCGTTTCAATCCTTACTTGGGTCTCTGTCGTTCAGCGGGTCACGTCCAGCAACGCCCACTAGTGCTCAAGTACAGGTTCGACGACCTCGGGAAGCCCGAAGAAAGTGATCCGCCGGTCCTCGCTGTAGGAAGTACAGTCATTAGCCGACGTGAGGCTATCACTCGACTAGATGTAAGTGAAGCACCACGGGGGGATACCATAACAACTCACAGTACCACTAGCTCAACATTATTGCAGTGAATTTCATGCCGTCCAAATGATCCTGCAACAAATACTGACCGGTCATTTAGGTATCAGTCGGACTTGGTGCCTCTATTATGGCGTTCATTCTTTCTCTCAAATTCATAGTCAGAAGAGGCACACCGAGGACAGCGCTGACGGGAATGGGTATACTGCATGTCATCTGGATACTCCGAAACCACCCTCGGCTGGCGGAAGACTGCGAACACGTCAGGGATCCGACAGACGAGAATCTGCGTGCGACTGGAATTGTCAGGGTACGGCTTGATACAGACAGAGACGTGGTGGAGTTGGAAAATCAGTGATATTTAGTCTCTGAACATTACTTTCTGTAAACGTGCCTACTCATTTGCCGCCCCGTTTACCAACCCCAAACAGACTGTGAGGGTGGCCACTTTGAGCTACCGCGTGCCATCTCCCTAGGTCAATTTCACAGGCTCCACCCAAGTAGAGGAAGGTTTCCGCATGATGGCGTCGCCGAGGCTCGGTCAGCGCCCTTCTGGATAAGTTTTTTTTCTTTTCTTTTTTTGATCAGTTCTTTTTCACTGCATTCAGCCCCCCCCCCCCCCCCCCCACCCCCCCCCCCCGTAGGTACAGGTCTGCCGGATTCTAGTAGGCATATGGGTAGGCAGACCAGTGTGCCGACCTTTGCCGAACCATCTGCCGATCCCTGCCAAGGTGGGTCTACGTGTTCCGGCCGGAATAGACACACCACTGATGGGTCTAGCTTTGAATTGTACTACCAAAAATTCTGTCATATCATTTTGATGGCCACCTACCTGGACTTAGGTCGGCCTGGGTCGGCGATGATCGGCACACCTTCCTCCTTTACATTAGCTTGACCACAGAGCCCGCGATTTCAAGATGTCTGTTCAAACGTTGAATTATCCCCTCGGTTCACTTTCACCAGATTTGAGGAAAATTATGGTGACAATCTGTTATTCCAATTCTTTTCTTTTCTGCATTCCCATCCAACTGGTATGTAGGAAATTCCACTGTAACAGGATCTTTCACGTGCGGTTCTCGCGCGCAAGCGCAGTGGTTTCTATACCAATGAAACAGGGCCTCTGAGGGATACTACGGCACTAGATATTGACTGGGATATTGTCAGCGACGCACCTTAGTATGGGGGAGTGATATATCACTCACCTCTGATCTTCGTAGAGCCGTGATATATCCTGACCTCTAAGTTAGAGGTGATTTTGATATATCACCCCAGTGTCATTTCTACCCATGGAAAACCATTAACCTGTGGGGTCGTCGTGCTGCTGCGTGGCGATCACGAACGTCTAAATTTAGACGGCGACCATCAAGAGCTCTGCTCATCGCGATCAAATGGGATCAAAATCTTGCACGTCGTCGGCGACATCAACCACGAAATGTCCCCCAAAAATCCAGTAAAAATTAGGATGTACAGAATACATATGTCGAATATACACTGAAGTGTATCAAGAGAAAGCGAGGCCGTACAACAGCTGGACGTCACATTTTAGGTAAATTACGCTGCTGCTGTTTTTGGCCTCTACCGGTAGCCGCCGGCCATGCGGTACATGGGCAGTAGTGGGATGGAAGTGGGGAGGACCAATACCATACTGCAGACCATGGGAAGCGCTGCCGCGACCTGCGCCGCGCAATTCTGCACCGCCCGGCACCACTGTCACGGTCCGTCCACCACGAGGTCATGACCTCTCGCACACACCCACTGCGCTGGGCGGAGCTCTTCCCAGTAGACACCCGAAACGCTCCGTCTGACGGGACCACCGTAGAGGTGCGCATACCTTTCGGCACCGCGGGGTCCAGCGACACCGTCGGCGGGGCCTAGTGGCCCTACCCAGGTACTCGTCTCCGCGGGGGTGGTCGCCGCAGGCGCGCACGACGCACTGCGTGGGGCATCGCGGGTGCCGCTACGGGGGCGCGCGCACACGCTCCACGCCCCGTCGGATTGCTGGAACTGCGCCTCTACCGGGTAGCTTCCAGACTCCCGCACACGCCCGTCAGTGGGGAAATCGTGTTGGGTACCCAGGACATTTTGCGGGCAGGGCCGGAGCTTCCTGCAGTATCCGCGCGCATCCACGCCACCGCGCATCCTGCGACATTCCTGCACATCCCCTTGACGGTGATGCGCTCAGCACGCGTTTGCAATGCGCGGCGAGCTACTGCTGTCGTTAGCCGTCGCTCCTGCGATGTGCACTTGCGGGGAGAGTGCCTGGCTTCGCCTTGGAGCTCCTCCTGAACTCCCGCCACGTATGTGGGCGATGTGTCGGCGCTTACCCGCCTCACGGGAGCCCCCGTAGCTCGTTTCAAAAGACCCGGGAGAGTACCCGCGGTGTGACGAAAGCACGGGGACGGCCCGTACCCGTGGCGCCGCAGATACGGGGCACTCGGTGCCTCGAGGAGAGCAGGCATGGGAGGGAAGCGTCTGGAAGCGGGGGCCATGCTCCTTCCACCGAGAGACATCTCCACGCACTGTGCAGCACGGCAGTACCATGCATCCGGGGGAACGGTGCAGGTGCGCTTGGGGGCACTACCCTGCCCGACTACAGCTCCGCGATCCGGAACGGGATACCGCCACAGGATGCTCTGCTCCTGGCGCTTGTCGAGGCGTGCTTCGTGCCAATATTGGGGCAGCAGCGCGGCGACCAGGGGCCCGTACACTACAAATATGGCGCCAAAGTCCCATGTTAGCTTTCCGTAAATTCAGGATAAGCTAGTAGACGCACTAGGGACCGCAGGAACTGGACTACGTGGCCTTGATCGTGAGCCTTTGACTCAGACATGGCCCGCAGAGGAAATGGCGGGATTCCGAGCCTGTGGCTGCCAAGGAATAGACTGAAACACAGGTAGACATTGGTAGAGGTATCACGAAGGCTATTGAGCATCTGTAGGCCATATTGGAGAAAGTATGTGGCCATTGAGAGTAACAGATGGCGAAAGTGTGAAAAGCCAGCTACCGAGGCATCGGTGAAGTGAAAATACACAAGAAATGGGGCCTAGCTGCCGGGAGTAGTACAAAACATGTTTGCAGACCGATGGTGCGAGGAGGAGCCCTGGAAAAGGGTTTGCGCCGAGGATTGTGGTGGGGAGGAGGAAAGATGACGCTTGTCATGTCGGGTCACGCCGCCGAAGGGCTCGGAAAGAGCTCCGAAGAGGGGCAATAACAGAAAGTTCGTGTTCGGAAAATGGCCGTGCAGGCTCTGGGCCGATTCTGAAGAGACAGAAATCTGTTGAGTGATATGCCAGACTAGAAAATATGTGGTGTTGAGATTGTTAACCCCACCATGAAAGGATACCAACCCAATCGTCTTGATGACCTCTTGGCTGTGGCGATAACACAGAAATTCGTGTCGATATCCACCACGGTACCGCTATATCCCTGGTATGAGGTGTTCATCGAGGTCTAGTAGTATACCCAATTCATAACACGAAGGAATTCGAGCCAGAGTAAAATTTTGAAATGTCAAAACCGACTACGCTCAACCCAGGTTTAAGCTACACTGTGTTTTAGCCCAGTTATTGAACACTTTTGTGCAACTTCTTTCCCTGAGCCAAATCCATCCAACCAAAGACATTTTCCGACTCTATTATACCTCCAGAGTTCATTTATAACCTCAGAACACAGATGTAGACCGAGGACACCGTCATGGAGGCGATTTTTATTCTATAAGCGCCCGTCCGAAACACCCCAACAAAATGTGGATGGTGCCGCACCATAAAGGCACAAATTCGTCCAACCGGTCACCCCCGGACATTTGGTACATGCTTATCAAGATATCCGTCTCTTCAGAATTTTCCAATAGCCCTTGAGAGTACTTTCCGAAGCCAAATTTTGTGTTATCGTCCCTTTTCGGCGCCAAAGCCCGATGGGTTCCGAAAGGCCGAAAGCTCTTTTCCAGTCCTAAAAACGCACCAAGACATCCACCAGCAACCTTCGACTCATTCTCAAAGACTTCTTTGACCACAGGTAGGTGAAATGGAAATAAAATGGCATTTTTACATGGGAATGACGTGTTCTAAGAAGGAAAAGTCATGGTAATTCTCGGATAAGTGGGTAGGCATGCGGAAATTTAGCAGGGAATGTGCTGATGATGTAAAGGTCACTGGATGCAGCATGAGAATATGGAAGACAGGTGACCAGCAAGCGTGTGCTGGGGGGCAGGTAAACGGGAGCTGAGTAAGCGAGGTGGGTTCCCATCGAAGAGAAATGGGGTACAGGTGGGCGTAGAGGGTACAGCGGTGCGCCACCAAGCACCAAACGCAAGTGGCGAGCAAGGCGCAGCGCAGCAGAAGCGGGTGTAGCATGGCGCGCGCGGCGCTACGCGGGGGGCGAGTGCGGGAGCGGGGGCACGCTGCCGCAGAGCGTACACAGGTACGGGGAAATGGCAGGCAGCGAACGACGGCACCATACAGCGGATGTGCGCAGGGGACACAATCAGGGTTCTGCGCGGGCGGGGGCGCACAGCGCAGCGGGGGACGGGGTACGATGCGGACGGCGGGCGCAGTGGTGGCGGACGGCGAGCGCATGCGCGAAATGAAGGGAACATGCGAAGGAAACCGATTGGGGGCACAGAATGCGCACGGCGCAAAGCGCGAGGGTGCCCAATATGCGGAGAGAGGGCGGGGCACCAGGCAGCAGGCGTGGGGAAGCAAGCGGAGGTACGGCAATGCCGGGGGCAGAAGGCGTAGGCATGTACGACGTCGAATGGCAGTATACAGGACCACGGGATGGGCACTGAGGCCCGGGGGAATTTCGCGGCGGTCGCATGGGGCGGCAGGTGAGCACTAGCGTGCGGGCGGAGGGCTGGACAGACGATGCCGAGGGCCCGGGAGGGCGAAAAACAATATTGAACCATGGTCCTGATAAACTGTCAGAGGCAAGGGAGCCCAAGGGCTACCAGCAAGCTGGAAATAGAATAGCGACCGCGAGGTCAATTGCAGCCCCAGCAACAGGTTTTGCGAGCTGCAAATTTGGACATTGCCAGAACGAATATCAAATATTCTTGAGAACGAATTTCAGAGCCCCCGAAGGCCAGCAGCAGCTTTTATGGAAAGGACTGCTGGTAGGTGTCTCATGATACGGCAGAGATACTGCGCCATGGAAAGCGATTGGAAGTCCAGCAGGGGAGCGCAACAGTGTATTCGACCTATGGTAATGGCCTGGCAGAGGGGGAGGGTTTTAGCAACAAGCCGGGAGCGAAGGGCAGCTAAGGGAAGCTGGGTGGCGAGGCAGTGCAAGGAGGATTGATGGGTGACGAAACAATTGTAGACGGTTCCCCTTTTGGAGTGGCAGTGGAGGCGCATTGAACACCATCAATTGAGGCGACACAGCGGGCTAGCGGTGGGCGCCCAAATCGGGCGGAGCGCGATGCGGCGGGAAAGGAGGGTGAGTTGATATATCAGACTCACCTCTAATTTAGAGGTCCTGATATATCACGGTCGTCCGCTGATCAGAGGACCGATGATATATCGAAACCCCATATACACCTGCCAGTGCATCATCGAAGACCGCCGTATCGGACCCGCGGGTCCACAAATTCTCGCAAAATACCGGCTTGGAGCAATAAACAAGCTTTTTATTGATCCAAATGTGAGTGAATCGTGAATATAGTTGTCACAATTCCTTCGCAGAGTGTCGGGTGTGCGACTCCGGGGCAGGGCGCTTCCTCATTTCTTGCCTGATTTTTCTTGCGTCGTTCTGCGGCATGGGATCCTCCCTGCCGCTTATCTCATCCCACCTCATCTAGATTCCCCCGGCTTCACTTGCTTGCTTTGCTTTTCTTTGCATCCCCGGAATCCTTCGGGTGTCACTGTCAGCGGTGCTGTCCGATGCCGATTCTTTCTTCTCGGGACCTGGGCGGATGAAGGGCCCCGGCGGCGGATGTGTGCGTGTCGTATCTCGTATGTCGCGCGGCCTGCCATCCTCTGGGGGTACGGCTCGTTGTTTTGTTTGGAGTTTTTGTTTGCGCAGATTTCTTTGGACTCATTGGGGTGGAGCGGCGTGCGGTGTCCTGTGTCCGCCTCCCTCCGGCTCGTGGCGTTTTGGTTCGCTCCTAGCTTTCTTTTTTTTCTCAGCACTCCACCACACGCGTACTCCCACCCGCGCACGAGGCGGCGGGTTGATGATTCGCCTGTCTAGGGCTGCGCCCGGGGATTGCTGGATTTTTTTGGGTGTCTCTTCCAAATCTGTGTACATACACACACCGAATATGAATGGTATTTTTGCTATTAGCGTCACACCCTGGACCTTTGTGCTCGATTCGATTCCTGACGCTGTACCGATTGGTTCACGGCTGCCATGCACCACATCAAAGCAGCCGTTCTCGGGCTTCGCTCCGTCTAGGCGATGTCGCCTCCACAACAGGCTGCCCAGAAATTTACTGCATCGGATTGCCACCCACCGGCTTTTACGAATAACGGCGTGGTTTGGTAGCTGCAAACCCCGGTGGCGACAGGTCGAACATGTACTCCAGGGTTACGAAGCATCCACCATTCCTTTGGTCTGATAACTGTGACCCATGCAAGCACCGGTGGGCCATGGGTTGAATCTTTACGGGTCGACGGGCGTACACGACCCAAATGTGGCCGAAAGATGCCCCCCAACCGGCGACGGCGGCGACCAAGCATGTTTCGGCGGGCTATGGGACAAAGACTGGCATGCAAGGAAGAGCGCGGGTCGCCCGCGCGAGGTGGACCCGTACTCGTACCCTTGAAAGGTGCGGGTCTATACTATACCTCTCGCACCCCTCTGCATCGAAGACCGCCGTATCGGACCTGCGGGTCCAGAAATTCTCGCAAAATACCGGCTTGGAGCGATAAACATGCCTTTTATTGATCCAAATGTGAGTGAATCCTGAATATGGCTGTCACAAGTGCTTCGCAGAGTGGATACAACTTGCCCTGAAAATTGTTTTTGACTACTGCAGGTGAGTGTCGGCAGCGGGTGGCAAGTGTCGAAACTGATGCCCAGCGATTTGTAGCGCTGACACTGCACTCGTACCCCCCAGACCCGTACGCCTCGCATCCCTGCTCGGAAATGCGACCCGTGTCCTTCCTTACAGGGATCGAGCCCAGTTTGGACTGAAGAAAGGTATAAGAAGGGCTCAAGAACCAACATATGAAGCAGCTACGATTAATCGTGGCCTCAATTTTTCGTGAGGGCTTGATTAAATCTGGGCCCCAATTCTTGGGGCCGCTATTTTCTCGATTAATCCTACTTTAATCCTGTCACATATGCGCAATACAATATATTTTACCCACATGGTCGATTAATCCTAGAAGCAATTAATCGCAGGCGTGTCCAATTATCTGGCTGCTGATTATCAGTGTGTGTTCGCGATTAATCTTTAAAGTCCCATTACTGTGATTAATCCCACCCCGATTAATCTCATCACAGAATAATATTAATATAATGCATGGTACATATATGCGTAGCCTAAATACATTGTGTTTAAACAGGGATTTTAATCCTACAATGTAAAGGATTCAAGCCCAGGATTAATTCTGCAATTCAACCTTCATTAATCCTAGACCTGCGGGCGGGGATGTGGTGTAAAAGATACACTACCTCCTAGTGCCGCCGCATCAAGCCTGTGTGCGTTGCCTTCATTGCCGCCCAACCCTAATCCCGCGGGGAATCACTTAGGCCCACGCTCGGCAGCACTGCTCAAGCGAAGCCGTTCGTCTCGTGCTCAGTGGACCCGGAGCGAAAGGATGAGTTTGAAGGGTGTATGTTCCTGCCGGTGTCGGCGGTGGGGAGGCCATGGCGAGAAGAGGGGTGAAAGGCCGAAGCAGAGACGACCGCTGAGAGGGGTGCGAGGTGCACGCCGCTGCTTGTGGACGGATGGGAGCTGGTGGGAGGGATTGGATCGGTCCCACATCTCCCCGTGCTTATCAGTCAGCGCCGGAGAAAAGGTGCGACGGGGACTCTATACACTCACCTGTGCTCCGCGTGTCCCCCGTCTCGCACTCCGTGCTCCACAGAAAAGCAAGCTGCAGGGAGGGTGCATGCATCCGCCCTCACCTTGCGCATCCCCCGTAACGCACAGTCCCTGCCCCCAACGACAACCGCCGCCATGCAGGGGTGGCACAATACAATAGACAACAATCCCATAACGCCCAGTCCATGCCCCTAACGACAACCGCAGCCATGCATGGGTGGCACGACACGAGACAATGATCGCCCGGAACACCCAGTTCATGCCCCAACAACAACTGCCGCCATGCATGGGTGGCACACCACGGGAGAGAACGATCCATGCACGCAGCGGCGCGCACCTCATCGCGAACCCCGCGCTCCCACGCGACGTCGGGACAAGGCAGAACAGACAGGAGATCCACCAAAAAACAGTCGAAAGAAAACAAAATGAACTCACCCTCACAAGGTTTCCTGCGTCGGACCGTTGTGTATTTGTCGTGTGCCTACGGCAGCGATACTGGTGGTCACAGTGCATGGGGCTGAAAACAGGGGTTAGCATCGTCTGAAAAAGAAAAGGAAAAATACGGCAAGACGACTGGAGGGGAGTCGAGTTTAGAGGCGAGATGAGACAAGGAGAAGCCCCTCAGAGTGCTACAAAAGCAACTCCACGAGTGCTACACAAGCAACTCGCATTGAGAAGAGGGGAAGTTCACCGAAGAGGGAGGTCTAAGGGAGGACGGAGGAAGAAGAGTGATGTCACGTGTTACCGGTTCTTCTTGGGTTCTTCGCAAGTCCGCACCATCTCTCTTCTGCTCTGCCACCCTTGTCCCCTGTGTCGGTTGCCTTTGTGGCACTGCTGACCAAGTTGCTTTTGTGGCACTCACACGTTCCAACTCCTCTGCATCCTTTCAAATACCCCGCCCCTGCGCCTGCCACAATCTCAGTTGCCTGGGTGGCACTGAACCGATTTCTGGAGGAGCCAGACTACTAGGTAAGTGTCTGCCTCCACTTATTGGAGACGCGCAGCTGTTTGGACTTTGGGCACGAAGATTATCTCGACTCGTGGCGGATCCAGCCGCTTCACGAACTACTTTGCTGGAGACAGCGAGTGTGTCATTGTGCTTCCCCTGCCCCTTAGCTTCACTGACTTTGTCGTCTTTTTTTTCGACCGCAGAGGTACATGTGGCGGGTGGCACCACAACTCTGAATCGGTTGTGTTCGTCTTGTATGGCCATGGTGTTCTGTCCTCAAAGTCTTTCCCTTAGGTCGTAGTGTTCCCCAAATTGCAGTGGGATGGCAGCTCGCACTGCCGGTGTATATCACCTACAATTGTCAACAAGGTGAGTCCTTCCTTGAAGTATTCCTCAACTCAGTGGCCCTGATCACGATTTAATCTTGGGGAGGTCAAACCCGATTATTCCCAGCAACCACAGATTAATCGGCAGAATTTCGATGTGCCCTCTGGTAATTGAATCACATCGCGGGATTAAACATAGGACTTGATCTCGGCCTTGGAGACTTAATCGGGGCTTGGGGGATTTCATGGTACGGGTTTAATTGTGGTGTTCGAGATTTAATCGCGGGGCCCATTGGGTGGTCTAGATTAATTCAATCTATGTCGCTACACGGAATTAATCGGCGTGTTCAAACTTAATCACAGTGTTCGAGATTTAATCGCGGGGGCCGTTTGGGGTGTCTAGATTAATCCTAAATACATACAGCTTGTATTACTGGGTGACTTCCCATAAACATTAAAATATTGCTGGGGAATATCTGAGTGCTTTGCCGAGGCAGCTGTCGGGACCCCATCAATCGGGCACCCAAAAGCAGACACGATGTAATGCGAATCTATTATAATCTGAAGGAGGGGTCCCTACCCCCCCTCTAGATTATCATTAAACGAATAAACCGTTTTGGGTGGTGGTGGCAACTTTCCGCGCTCCTCCCGAGCTACCCAGTGGCCGATTGACTTCAAGAAAAATTGAGAAGCCTCCCATTTCCTGCCGGAGTTCATTCCGGCCCTTATTCAAAGACGAACACAACCTTTGATTTTTTAATTCTTTCTCATGGAAATTCGGCGCGTTGGCAGACAACACAATTTGATGGCATCACTGGCACCTTCAAGCAAGCTCAAGTATATTTTAATCCTTATGGGAAGTCACCCACTACAAAATAATCACAGGATTAATCGAGAAAATAGCGGCCCCAAAAATTGGGGCCAGGATTTAATCAAGCCCTCACGAAAAATTGGGGCCACGATTAATCTGCCGAGCTGATATCACTGCAAGAACCGCTATCTTCCTCATCCGTCTGATTCCGCTCCACGGTTCTGAAAATGTCTAGGCTCTTCTCCAGTGTTTTCTCCGCCCTCGTCCTCAGCACCGTCACGGCGTTTGCGTACGACCCGACCCGCGCTGACAATGTCAGTGACTTACTCTCTTGTCGCATTCTTCGCGCAATTTACGGTCGCGTCACTGTCTAGTTGGTTGTCTATTGGGGTATGTAGATTTCGTTGTTTCCACGTTCAGTTATTAATTTCTCCTAGGCCAAAATTCGTACGGGGTAACCCACGGCAGCGACGTCCCCAACTGGCAACAGACAATCTCGAACTACAGCCAGGTGCTCGCATTCTATAATATGTTGCATTGACCAAGACTAATTGTCTCAGGACACCTGCATCGATGTCATCCCCATTGCGTTTGTCGATAGCTTCAGTGGCGGAATCCCTGACCTCAGCCTTGGAAATGAAAATTCCTTTCTCCACAGTGTGTTTCGAAAGCTAAACCTGTTACCCAGATCTGCAACGATAATGGTGTCACTGGGAACTGCGCGTCCTTGGCTGCGGGGATTCAAGCGTGCCAGGCAAAGGGTAAGCTCGTGACGCTGAGCTTGGGCGGTGGGGGCACTACGACCGCGCGCTTCGCCTCGGACTCAGCCGCAACGAGTTTCGCAGATATCATCTGGAACAACTTCCTCGGCGGCTCGGGTTCTCACCGCCCTTTCGGTGCCGCGGTTCTCGATGGGTATACCACATTCTTTCCCAACTTTCGGCCTTTGATTCTGGCTTGTCTCAGAGTTGATTTGGATATTGAATCGGGCACCAACACTGGATACGCTGCGTTCGCGGCGCGCATTCGCACGCGCTGGGCGGGTGCCAGCAAACCGCGGGTGGATTCCGGAGGTTGAACATGAAAATTTCAATGGCATCGCCAGTTACTATATCACGGCCGCTCCGCAGTGCCCTTTCCCTGACGCATGGGTCGGGACCGCCCTCAACACTGTATGGTTCGACGCTGTCTAGGTTCAATTCTACAAGTAAGAGACAGCTGCCCCGAAATACCACCTCTAACCATTGTAATGCAACAGTAACTTTTGGCAAGCAATTCAACCACTCATGAATATTTGTACTGACGATGAGAAAAATAATAAACAGGGGGTGAAATCGTACACTTCTGCCGTAAGCCCTCTCATACTTGCGGGGAAATTGCCTTATTTGCTTTGCTAGAACTGGAACTTTGCCACCTGAATTACCTGGGCAAGAGGAGCCCCGAATCCCAACGTCAAAGTTTTCATAGGTTGCTATATCATCCCAGTCTCGTCTACGCTCTCACTTTGAATTGTGTGATATGAAAGGGCCGCAAACGCTGGTGAATACATATCTGCGTCAACTTTGGACTCTATCGCGGCCGCAACTCGCGCGGAGTATTCCAACTTTGATGGGGTCATGCTTTGGTAGGCCATTCATTCGCCCAAGTCCGAATTCAACCTAACGGTTTCTTTTGCAGGGATGCCTCGCAGGCATATGGCAAGTCGCTGGCCAATCCGAATCTACGTTGTTGCTGATAATACATTCAGCCAGCAGTAGATTCGACAGAGCGATCAAGAACCTTCTTACTGGCACAAACGACTGCAGTGCAACCGGTAACAACGGTAGTAACCCATGCACCCAGCCATACATTGTCGTATCTGGAGACACATGCTCGGCCATCGAGTCACGCACTGGCATCTCCGATGCTCAGCTGCACGCACTGAATCCAGCGATTAACAGTGGTTGCACAAGTATGTTCTGAGCACCTTTCACCGTTTATGTCAAATGTGCTGAGCGTTTTCGCCAGATCTGAGTGTTGGCCAAACTCTCTGCCTCAGCAGGGGTAGTAACGGATGTCCACAGAAATATACTGTCGTGAGCGGAGACACATGCTCGACCATAGAGTCCCCGCACTGGCACCTCTGATGCTCAGCTGCACGCACTGAATCCTGCGATTAACAGTGGCTGCACGAGTATGTTCTGAACACCTATTACCGTTGATGTCAAATGTACTGATTGTTTTCGCCAGATCTGAGTGTTGGCCAAACTCTCTGCGTCAGTGGGGGTAGCGGATGTCCTCAGACATATATTGTCGTGTCCGGGGACACATGCTCGGCCATCGAGTCACGCACTGGCATCTCCGATGCTCAGCTGCACGCACAGTGGTTGTACAAGTATGTTCCCCATTCTTCTTTGGTGTTAATGTATGCTCAGTGTTTTCGCCAGATCTGAGTGTCGGCCAAATTCCTTGCGTATAAATTCCAAGCCACCAAGCTAATGCGTATCAACATATCCTATTAATTTTTCGTAAAGGTCCCGAAGAATTCACCTGAGAACGAGTCATATGGTTTCATACTGGTTGTTGATTTGTAAATACAATCATAAATTGATCGAAAAAAGCGAACCTGCAATTTTTCATGCAGTGACCTCTTCGCGCAAATACTGCTATTTGCGGAACATAAGGCGCGGATCAAAATTTCATCAAAAAAAAATCCTCCAATCGATTTCTACACGTACTTCACAGTGCATAGGCAGGTCGAAATATTGATTTTGCCTTGTGATGAGTTGGTAAGCAAAATTATGTGATCGTACACTGTAAACCCTTTTCCGAAAGGAGAGCAGATTCTGAGAGCCTTAATTTGAGATATGGTATTATTTAACATATCCTCCAGTGCACTGGGTGGTTATTGTGCTAAACACTGTCCGTAAAACATATAAATAAGCGCTCAGATAAATGTTCCACGGTCAGCATGCAATATGTGCTGCAATCAATGGATGTTTCAACCAAAAAACCACACAGTGCACTGAGGAATGTAATAAGGAATCACCCAGCAAAGATTTACATCATTCTAACTTGTTCTTCCTTCAGAACAGGGTTTACAGTGTGCGATCCCATGATTCTGCTTACCAAGCGATCAGAAGAGAAAATAAATATTCTGGCCAGCCTATGCACTGTGAAGTAGGTGTGGAAATCGATTGGAGAATGTTTTATGGCATTTGGTAAAGAAACGAAAGAGATATATGGAAACAGTCAAAATCATCGTTTTTGATGAAATTTTGATCCGCGCCTTATGTTCCGCAAATAGCAGTAAGTTGAATTGACACAAAGTTTATAGCAGCCCTGTCCTGTGCCGGAACTGGAAAAATTCTGTCAGCAGTTTGTGTCAAGTCCGGCTCGAGCTTGGCAGATACCTGAACTCGCCCTCCGCGCCGTGTGCCTATGCCAACCACGAATTTTGGCCAGGGTCACGTGTCACACTGGCCTTTGTCAAACCTCCAGGTGGTCATGCAGGTCCGAAATTGTGCGAAACGGTTGAACAGGTGCAAAAATTGAGAGACTTTTGGCTCGAACATCGAAATTTTTCAGGTGTCACACAGAAATTTTGTGGTTGTCGAAATGCCGAATTGCCAAAATGGGTCACGCATCACACCCCATGTTGATTTGAGCGGAATAGTACAGTACCTTGTATGGCTGTGATTCTTGGGCATGAGAAATTCAGAAAGCCAGTCTGTGGGTTCACTCCAGTCTGAACTTGTTCATCTTGTCTCTGAACTAGACCCAAGTCCTTGCAGTCAATACATTTTGGTGATGCGGTTTATCTGTTGAAATGGTTGCAACTTAGCAACTTGGTCTTTATTGTTTGTGGCTTGCCTTTCACTGCACTGCTCATTGAAGACATCTAGGCTGTTGTTAACAATGCTGCACTGAAGATGTGGATCTGAGTCTTGAGATCTGCTCGAAACATGAACCAAAGTATCTTGGAGGTTATGAGTTCTTCTAGTCCTGTGAGAAAACAGTGGGTCTATTTTTTTCTTAAACAAACTTTGCCTTCCCTTGATCAATTTTTGGTGATTCCTCAAGATTGTGGATTATACACCCTCAATCCTGAACCAAGAATCAAGAATGAAGGTATCACCCAAACTTTGACCTCCTTTAATGTTATACAGCCTGATTCTGGCTGTAGTTGGTTGAGTGTCTGCTATATACTCAGTTTCAATCATCAACTATGTCAGTCTTTACTCTCACAATTTGCTTCTATGTTCATAATCATGTCACTGATTTAATTGTTCAACTTTCCTACATACCATGGCTACTGATCAAATGGGACAAGTGTGCGAAGCAGAGTCTGAAGGGGAAGTGATGGAAAAATACACAGAGTAGGGCAATGATGCTAGAAATCTCAGTGTCTAGGTATATGAGTGCAGATCATGAGTGTTGAAGTCAGGATTCAAGTTGGCTGTGGGTTTGAAGCTATTTGTGCTTTTCGCACTGATTCCCTGAGTTCTTGAGCTTTTTGATGTTCTCCCAGACCTGAATATGTAAAGGCCAGATTCTGCATAGCAAGCAGAGTATCAGGATGAGTGGCACCAAGAAGCTGTGTCCGTTCCTCTAGCACAATGGTTTCGAGCTCTTTAGCTTTTTCATACTCTTTCAAGTGCCAGTATGTGGCCGCTAGATTGCTCATAGCAAGCAATGTGTTTGGATGGGTGTTACCAAGAATCTGTTTCCGTTTCTCCAGTACAATAACCTCGAGATCTTTGGTCTTTTGATGCTCTCCCAGTTCAGTGTATGTTCTGGCCAGATTACCCATAGCACGCAGTGTCTGTGGATGACCATCACCAAAGACTTGTTTCTGTTTCTCCAGCACAATAAGCTCAAGATCTTTGGCCTTTTGATGCTCTCCCAGTTCAGAGTATGTGATCGCTAGATTCCCCATGGTATTCAGTGTGTCTGGATGACCATCGCCAAGGACTTGTTTCCGTTTCTCCAGTACAATAACTTTGAGATCCTTTGCCTTTTGATGCTCTCCAAGAGCAGAGTATGTGGTCGCAAGATTACCCATAGCACGCAGCATCTCTGGATGACCCTCATGGAAGACTTTCCCCCGTCCCTCCAGTACAATAAGTCTGAGATCCTTGGCTTTTTGATGCTCTCCCAGGGCAAAGTATGTGCCGGCCAGATTCCCCATGGTACTTAGTGTGTCTGAATGACTGTCACCAAGGACTTGTTTCTGTTTCTCTAGCACAATAACTGCGAGATCTTTGGCCTTTTGATACTCTCCTAGGTCAGTGTATGTTCTGGCCAGATTACCCATAACACGCAGTGTCTGTGGATGACCATCACCGAGGACTTTTTTCCGTTTCTCCACTACAATAACCAGGAGGTCTTTAGCATTTTTATAGTCTCCCAAACAGCCATATGTGCTTGCTAGATTATTCATAGCAAGCAGTGTCTCTGGATGACCATCACCAAGGGCTTGTTTCCGTTTCTCCAGCACAATAACCTCGAGGTCTTTGGCCTTTTGGTGCTCTCCAAGGCCAGAGTATGTTCTGGCCAGATTACCCATAGCATGCAGCATCTCTGGATGACCATCACCAAAGACTTGTTTCCGTTTCTCTCCAGCACAATAACCTCAAGGCATTTAGCTTCCTGATGTTCTCCCAGGTCTGAGTATGTGCGTGCTAAATTACTCATAGTATGCAGTGTGTCCAGATGATCATCACCCAAAATCTGCTTCTGCTTTTCCAGCACAGCAACTTGCAGACCTTTGGCCGTTTGATGCTCTGCCAGTTTTGAATATGTGCTTGCTAAATTACTCACAGCTTGCAGTATGGCTGGACGATTATCACCCAATTTTTGTTTCTGTTTCTCCAGCACAATAATCTGGAGGTTTTTAGCATTTTGATAGTCTCCCAAGTAGCCATATGTGATTGCTAGATTATTCATAGTGACCAGCATGTCTGGATGACTGTCACCCAGAATTTGTTTCTGTTTCTCCAACACAGTAATCTCAAGCTCTTTGGCCCTCCAATACTCTCCCAGACACGAAAATGTGTATGCTAGCTCAGTCATTGTGATTAATGTCTCTGGATGTTCATCTCCTAGAAGCTGTTTGTTCTCCTCCAGCACACCTCCCAGTATCTTTGCACCTTCTTTGTACTTCCAGCCTCCCTGTAAAGCAATCCATAAGAGCGTCTGAACCTTGGAGCTAAATATAAGCCGCTCTGTACAACCATTTCAACATGTGGGGATAATACTAGACTAGGCAATACACTGTTCCACCTGGCACGTTCTGAAAGGGTCATGCCCAGGATAGTAGCCATAGTAAGCCTGCATCCATCAGGATTGGAGATTGTTGCTTGACCCCAAGCATGTACCAGTGGATGAATGGAAAAGAATTTTATCTCCTCATCAAAGCTAATCAATGAATAGGCTTGGACCTCATTTGTGGCAAATGCAAATTTGAGAGAATCCCATTGGCCAGTGTGGTCCAGGAAAAGTGAGAGGAATTCCAAAGGATCCCGTAAGTCTTCTTTGGGTGGACCAGCAGAGTAGAATCGATATTTTGCTGCATAGCGAAAGATTTCTTCAGAAATCCCATTGTGATGAAGAAACGAACAATGCTGCAAGAGCATAGCAGCTGGAGGGCTTAGCTGATCGAAGCTCATTTGCCAGGTTGTGTAGACTGTCCATTTGTAACGGTCTTGAGATTGAGCAGGTTTTTTCGCTAAGTAACTGCACCTGATTCTTTTTGTAAAGCTCGAGATAGTTGCCAAGGTTTCGAGACTTTGATATGAATGCACCAGCTTGAACAATTGCCAGAGGAAGACAGTACAATGCCTAAATGATATTAATCAGCATTGAATGGTTTTATTCCCCCAATTATCTGACCTTTATGATTTCTGTTGCAATTTGTTCACTGGAGGCTGTGACCTTTTGTACAGCACTCTTGAGCAATAGGGCTACTGCATCTTCCTCTTCCATATCTGACACACAAGACTCTGATCCAGCGTGAACAGATAGTCCAGGATTACGAGAGGTGATAATGATGTTTCCGTGATCACATTCTGGAATGAATTCTTGAAGATCAATGGTTGGATCATCAGCATTGTCGAAAACAAGAAGCCATGCTTGAACTTGACTGGTCAGCCATAGCAGGCCATCTTGTAGAGAATCTCCAGCATTTTTCATAACAGCTATATTCTTGAGGCCTGCATCAATAGTCGCAACGGTGCTAGTGTCAATGAAGAAGATATCTGAGAAGCTGGAAAATAGATCAACAAACATTTCACTTAGATAATAACGCTTACCAAGATGGGGAGTTCTTGATGAATTTTAGAGCAATCTGTGTTTTCCCAGCCCCTCCGAGCCCATGAAGTAGATAAATCTTCTGGATCCCGGTGTTTGAAGCAAAGAAATCATGCATTTTATCCAGAATATCCCGCCTGCCCAGAAATATGCGAGATGGAGGTGGACAATGACTGCCAATTTGAGCTGCTCGGATTTTGCTCTGCTGAGATTCCTGGGATGTCTGGCTTGAGCTAGACATAGCATGCAAATTGAACTCTTGTGCAGTGATATTGAGGGTGGGACCCAAGCCATCTCCACCACGGCCACCGGTACCATGCGAGTGTCCCTGGCCTCCGAGACCGCCTTGGCCGCCCTACAAGAAATGAATCAACTCCAGAAAGAAAGAAACCACTCTCCTACCAGTGATGCTGAACTGCATTGGTCGAGATTGATCTGCGGAGAGCATAGTGCCTTCAAATTGTTGCGAGAGTCTGAGTATGGATTGCTTGCTGCGACATTTAGTCCGATCTGCTGGAGGTTCTATGGGAGCAAGGGCTGGTCAAGGGGAGGATGAGGACGACGATGGTGTACGTGGAGGGTAACAAGCCGTACTGCACATGTCGCATGTCGCATGTCAACGTCTCGACTCTTGAAAGGAAGTATGATGCGGGTCACCTAGCTGCCGATACCCGAAATTACTTAGTGGCCCGATTGGCCGGGGAAGGATTTTGGCCCTGGGCACTGCCGCGATCGGCCGTTTTTTCCTTTATTTCCCCCGCCGGTGGCCGGTCTCAGGGTGGACTTTTTTTGCTCCCTCGGCAATTGACTTAAATGGAAATCCCTCTAGCCAAATTGTTCGGATGCTCAAATCCTGAAAGATTTACCTATGGAAATAAACGGGGATGGGCGAACGTAATATCAGGCGTGCACCATTACGGATGTCGATTCAAGGAGGTTTTGACATGCTGTCCATGTTCGCTGACACTGTTCGACGTACTGTACATAGTCTTTGGTACGCCACGAGCCGGTCTGAGAGCTGATCTGACTCGCCCGACTAACGGAAATCGAGAGGGAAAAGAAATTCGTTCGGTGTTTTTCGGTAGCCCACTCGATCACGGACTCGTCGTGGCTACCTCTTCCCTCTAGTAATCAAAGAGCAATTCGACTCTGATATCAATCTCATGCTGTCAATTTATGTCGACGTCTTTAGCACAGGCCGCAAACTCGGTTGCGGCCTACCCCCGACGCATTGCCACCCCAATTCTTGTCCTCCATCTCCACCTTCTCATCATCGGCCGGTACGCGGTCGTCGCGTTCCATCAGACGAGTCGAATACTACGGAATCCCTTTGTCAGTTACTTTCGTCGCGATCCACCCTGTGGTCCCCAGGCTGCAGACTGATACACGCTACAAATCTCGCTTATAATTAGTGTCCACTCTCGCTTTCCGGCGATCCGCACCGACCATGTCTTCGGGAACAGCAACGAATTACTATATCTCGCACGTCTCTGGTAGAGAGAAATGTATGTGAATGGTAAAACAAATATTGATTTTACGAGGGGAGGTACAGGAGGTGCGGGTGGAGCCGGCGGCAAGGAAGGTGGCGGCGGAGGTGTTGGAGCGGGCCCTTCGTTTCAAGCTGCCACTCTGAACGTTTTGATGCAAAACGGCCCAGAACGCGAAAAAATCATCGAGTGGGCCTCGCCGCTCGACTTCTTCCAAGATCAAGCCACTATATTGGATAGACTTTAACCAGGAACTGGTAAATGGTTTCTTCCAGAGACTTTGTTCAAAAAATGGAAGGCGGGTGAAATACTACAGTGCCCGCGTAAGTCAGGATACTCGTCCTCATTTTGAATTATGGAATCTCAACTTTGATACAGCAGGTGCCGGAAAGACAGTGCTTGCGTGCGTAGCGCCATCTAAGTCAGACCCAGACCCTTCTTCATCTCATTGTGCAACAGTTCAATCGTTCTGGATGATCTTCGAGTAAGCTATCCGAGCGAGAAAGCTGGCGTCGCAGTCCTTTATCTCAATCCCAGGGAAACAGAGACCCAATCTCCGACCAATCTCCTCGCCGCTCTCTGGCATCAGCTTGCTTGCGAAAAAAACTGTTTCCCCCAAGATCCACGAGCTGCACAGAAAACACCACCCACGGGGCACACGGCCGTCCCTCGAGGAGATCTTTTGCATGCTTCGCTGCGTGATTTCTGAATTCCATTATGCATTCATTGTCGTCAATGCACTTGATGAATATCCCGAGCGCCCCCGGAATACTTTACTTCATAGCCTTTGGAAATTAGGACCAACCGTCAAGTTGATGTTCACTTCCCAACCTCACATTATCATCGACGACGTCATTTTAAACATCGCAGCTCTAGACATTGAGGCAAACGAGGAGGATATCTGCAAGTATGCGAAGGGACAGATTCAGGAGTCCACCCGCCTTTCAAGGCTCATTCAGAAATCACCAACTTTGTGGGAGCTGATCGAGGACAAGATTGTGAAGCGCAGTGGTGGAATGTCAGTATTCATTTGCTTGATCAGAAGAGTGGCTAATTTTGTTCCAGGTTTATCTTGGTGCCTGAATCTTTTGCGTCGAATATCAAGGAATTTTCTAGTCTCTTATAAACAGACGTTATAACTATAACCTCGTACCTCAGTTGTTATAAGAATTTTCGGGTTTGAGAGATTAGCTAAGGTCCGAGCAGATCCGACGGGAACGTGAAGCTTAAAATTAACCCGAGAAGAATGAACTTGTGCCTTCCAGGAAGAACACCGAGTCGTCGCAGACCCGCAGCAACGTACATACTTTCTCTGAGCCAATGAAAGATGAAGCAGCAGATGGGTACTTTGCGAGTCCCTGACATTAGCTTGCGAGTCTGAGAAGCGAGCAACTTGATTCCAAGATGCCCCATGAGGCCCTTTGAGCGCAAGATGGTTTTGAGCTTGAGGGACGCGGTTCCGGAAAAGGAAGAAAGCTGTGTTGGACCAAACGTGTACAAATCATCTCACTATCATGATCAGTTGGCAACTTTTCGCCCTTGGGTTTCCTTTAGGGAACTGCCTCTTTGGGAACGGCACAGGACGGCAATGCGGCAGAGAATGGCAGGACTTTCGTACTCTAGCAAAGGCAGGAAATTTACAAAAACAATATGAATTGTTAAGTATAGAGGGGCTGAGGTCAAAAATGACATTGCAAAAACTATTCCAATTTCCAGGTACACATTACATGCATTCTACTACGGAATGGGTGGTACTAAGTATATGCCGAATGTATTGCAAAAGTGGTGGTATAGGTGCTAAGAAGCCAATACAGGGCATGGTACATGATACAATACATACTTTGACATGCTCGAGGATGAACACAAGAGGGATTTTAAGTTGATTCATTCGGGGAACCGCATGTCACGGTGTGTCACGAAGACGCGTTGAGACGCGAGAGCGACGTATATGAAGGGCAGGAAGCGCCTTTGACCATTATTGAGTCCCCATAGGCGGTTCCGGCAAGGTTTGGATGGTATCGGGGGGACTGTGTGGCGGCGAGACAGGCGGTGGCGGCGGCATCCCCGCATTGGAGGCTCGCCACTTGTCATGAAAGGAAGGGTCGGGGGCGGCGCCTATATGCAGGGGAGTGGCTGACGTCGGGGGACTAGCAGGGCAGCCCCGGGCGAGCGGAAAGAGTGGTGGCAGGGTGGCATGGTGGTGGAAGAGAGAGTATGAAATGTGCCAACAGGCGGAGACTGAAAATGCATCGCTAGCCGAAAGCCTGCCGAACCTCACGTGGATGCTCCTTCTAAATAAGGGAATGCTTAGTCACGAACCCAAGGGCGAAAAGTCAAAGACCATCATGATCTGCTCTTACAATTATCTCCAGTTTCCCTCTTGACGATTCTTGCGCCTCAGGGGCGTCATGCTGACCGAAAACCGTAGAGTTTAACTTTCTGCGTATATTTACGCAGCTGCAGCGCGTCGCCACCCTCCATTCCCGAGTGCGAGCTGCCTGCAGTGTGTACAGAGCACTGTCGTCGCTCCTTTGCGCACGAATAGGGCAATGTGCGAGGTTAATCTTAACATCCGCTCCATGCTGACACCGTACGCTGCTCTCCAGATCTCCCTACTCATCTGTTACCGCAGCGGACTGTATTAAGTCGCTTTCACCAGAACCTCGGACTGCGCCACAAAGGCGCCACTGGTTCCAAGGACTCGGGCTGCGACATCCCCCTGTTGCGGCTGCTCCGCACCTCGATAATCTTCCTGAAGGTGCGTCTTCCATCTCCATCGCTGGTACCGCAATCCATGCAGATCACGACTGACAGTGGATTCTAGGCAAATCCCGCCCGTTCACGACTCCACCCACCACGACTCGCGTCGAGGGCACATCTTCGTCCCTCTTGAAGTCGGCGACTCATCCTGCGACCACCAGGTTGTCACGCTCTCCAGAAGACGCACCCGACCCCAGGCTCCACTCGCACCTCCACCCGCCACCGCACCACCCGCCTATCCCGGCTCTGCTGCGATTTATGCGCTTGGGGTACCGACCTACGCCGTACAACAATTTACTCGCAGTGCAGCGCCCCGACGACATCTCATATATGTCGTGCCGGCGTCTACTTTCTCATCGGGCTCTCCCACACGGGACATGACGAGCCCTTGCGAGTCTGGGTCCGCGCACTTGGCTTCCCATTCCGTCCCGAGTAAATATCGTCTGCCTGACCGGCTTCCTCCGCACAATTACTTCAGCAACAGTCGATACAGACGCCGATGGAAATTGTAGTCGTAGCACAGGACAAGACGCTGACAATGAGCAGATACGTACGGTACGCCGCCCTTCCCACCATCCACGCCGAGCTCGTTCTCATTCTCATTCTGGATCTAGACTTTGAATCCTTGGTCTGTCGCGGGGTGGAGCAAGTGCGCAGCTGGGTAGCACAGCGATCGGTGATGCTGGATCTATTGCCCTCTGGCAGATGGGGGCGGCGCGTCGTGCGCGGCTTCTCCTCAAGCCATCGTCTTCGGGACACGCCTCCGCAACCCGTGCACACGAGCCTGCAACTTGAACACATCATGTGCGTCAGGCTCTCCCGCTCCCACACTACTGACCCCACCTTCTCCGTCTTCGCGAAACCCGGGGGAACCCTCTCTGGCAGCTGCACTGTTCCTTACGTCGAGCTCGCAGCCGCTGGCGAGCGTCGTGCGTCGCTGTCCTGTGTTTCCGCTCGCTGCGTCTTTCCTTTCCTCCCCTCTCCTCGACGGTGTCGGGATGGGCGCTCGCGGCGGCTGGCGGGCTTCGTCCCAAAGCTACACCGGCTACGCATCCCCCCCCCCCCCCCCCCTCCCGTCGACAAGGTGGAGCGCGCCCAGTGCGCGTGTAGTGTGTGGCTGGGGCATGCGGTAGTCCTCTTGCGCTGTTGCTTCCTCGTCGTGCTGCGACCGAGAAGGATTTGCTGGGAGGAGTACGTGGGGCGCCGGGCGGCCGATCGGGAGAGGCGATATGAGAGGGCTGATGCAGCCCCGCACCCGCTGCGTCCATCCATGCATCGCGCGGCGGCTCGGTGTGTGGATGGCGTGAGATGTCCGTCGCCCGTCGGTGGTGCACCGCACCGCCACGGCCGCCCGTCGTGTGCAAGGGGAAGAGTGAGCGGTAGGAGGGGAGCGCGTACATCTGGAAAGGCAAAGTGGGAGAGACTGAGCGGTGAGAGCGGAGGCCGAGGTCTGCGCATACGCGCTGGCGTCCTGTCGGAGCTGCACGGAGGATTGACGGCAGCCGGTGGTACATCGTGCGCAGGGAACGACCAATACGTGCTGGGGGACTGCGAGACCTTCACAGCGGCGCGCGCCACGGGTGAGCAAGGGCCAGGCGGGTGGGGATGAGGATTCCGAGGAGGGATTGGCGGAACACGCACGTGCAGGCAGTACTCGTGTTCGCCTCACGATCTATGCTCGCGGGTCCCCCTTCACCCTCTCTCTCTTGTCTCCCTCGGAGACTCACCTTCACCTCCCCATCAACTTCGCGACACTCCCCTTCCCTCGGCCCTCCGTCTCGTGTCTCCCGCCGGCATATCCGACCCTTATTCGACCTTTCTCTCAATGGAGACTGGGAGCTTGGTGACCGATCCGACATCTCACCACCCCTTCGCACTCGCACCTCCGCTTTTCCTCGTCGTGGGCGCCGTCTCGCTCCCGCTCCAACCTCTCGCATGTCCCTTGTATTTGGGTCGTTCCATCCTCGCGTTGCGGTGCTTTCAAGGAGGCGGATTTGGTGGCGGTGTTCCCGCCAATTTCCTTTTTCGGACATTGTATTTTTTTGGATGTGTCTGGTGTGCTGGTCGTTGTTTTACCGCCCGTCTTGGTGCCGGATGCTATACTCTTCGTAGTGGGCCACTGCATTTTCGTTTGATTCACGCTGGAATCTCCTGCTTGAGTTTTGCATCTCCACGTGTTTGTTACGAGTACTTTATGTACTCGTTCTTTTCATCAATCGATACCGGGATTTTGGCGAGCTGTCGGAAAGTCAGTGCGTCTATCCGTGGAACGAAAATAGTGGCTGTACTCATTAGATTTTTGAAGTCTTTTTAACAGCATAATCTAATGAATTTAGGGTGTACGTAATATGTTCGGATGCCGTACGTTCGAATCCGACATTGATTGCTGTTCGTCATTTCCTAATTATTCCTTTTCGTCTGGTTCTCGACCGTTTCCAACGTGGTACGTTTGCATGCTTTTCGTTACTTTTTTTGGGGGGTCCACGACTTCGTCGTGTGCTTTAAAACCCATATTACTGATTTCCGGTCCGCAGGTGGAACATTACTCAATTACATGTTGTCATCAACCGTTCGCCACTGTTAGTTCGCCACCGTTGATCTGTCGACGAAGCAATTCTGTCATTCTTGTGCGCCTTGACCCTCCCCTCGTTGTACTCCGCAGTACATATTCAAGCTGTCCGCCATTCCTCCCGTTATACAAGGTTTTGTCCCCTTGTATTTACGTAAATCATGTATTGTCACACCTTTCGCTGATATTCGACACAATCACTGCTCATACACACCGAATCTTTTGAGTTGCCGAGCGCATGATTATACTTTAGACATACCAAGTCTAGGTCGGGTAGATTTTGTAATTTTTTTTTGGGTATCGAGCGCGCTTGACGACCGATTCTACGAACAACCTCCTTTTCCGATTTCTGGCGTGTCCCCCGGCCGCATCTTCTATACGGATGAATCCACACTCTCTTTCCTACTTGCAGGCTATTTGACTTTCTGTTTTAGTCCACTGCAGTCTTATTTCCGGATGCTGTTCGCTTGCCTTCCTACTCGTACGCGAATTCATTCTTGCATCTTCGACAATGATTCTGTCGTGCTGTAACAGTAGTCATACACGTATTATGAGGTTTATTATATGAATCACAAGGCTCACTTTTATTTCTGTCGTCGATGAGGGCTGTATGTTAAGATTATTGGGTACGTTTTGAATAACGGTTTAATGTGTGCGCACCGCGGGAGGGCTACGATTCACTGTTCCCCAATAGTTTTACAACACTCCGCAGGCGACGGTCATGTTTCTGGGACTAGTCGCATCGTGTATCTGTCGCAATCCGTATGCGGAATAGCTGTCTCGTATCTGTTGTTCTGTTCGTTAATTATTTTTATCTGGATGCAGCAGCATACTGGAACTTACATTTTCCATATGCTAACCAAGAGCCGTTCACTTGGATACCGAGTACTAGACGCGTTGTTAGATGTGCGAGCTATAATACATGTTGTGC
Organism: Mycena olivaceomarginata; assembly: GCA_029378375.1. NCBI lineage: Eukaryota > Fungi > Basidiomycota > Agaricomycetes > Agaricales > Mycenaceae > Mycena > Mycena olivaceomarginata. The sequence continues at coordinate 86,814 of JARKIC010000367.1, read as the reverse complement.
TTTATTGTTTGTATATATATTGATCTCCTTGCTCGACTTGTTATACGGTCCTATTGTCGATACGATCCAATGCATTCGCGCTTTGCACAGTCCTGGTGACGGCCATTCCTATCCGAAACTCTGTTATTTTACGTAGATATTAACCTTCATTGCTATCCTGTGTCGATGAACTATCTATTATCTCCTATTCTGATACAAACACCGTCGAGTGCCATTTCGGCTCCCGGTGTGCGTTTACTACGACCGTCGGAATACATTTCCTGATGTTTGTCATAATGGACTGTGACGTGAAAGCCTCTCCCGGGCAATACACCTTCAATCTTTCGATTGCGATCCTGTTTATGATTTTGTTCAGTTCCCCCAGCGCCGGTTCTTCTATCCGAAGCTGTACCAATTTAGGCGATATAGGCAGATAATCTTCTGCCATTCGTACCAGGAACAAAGAGGCAGAGGTGAGGTCGACGTGGGTAGCCAGTGGGAACAGATCGCAGATTGAGCCAAGCTCGACGGTTGTAAATTTAAAACCCCCGATGGTGAGATTCGTTGCCAATCGGAACATATTTCTGCACAGTTCCAAGATCTGGAAATCTGCCATGTTCCACATCTCGAGTTCTAGATGCGTCAGGTTCGGGGCGTCTACCCGTGAAATCAGACTTCCGAGGTCGCGGTGTCCTACCGGACAGGGACAGTAGTGTATAGTGTGAAGCTTGCTCATCGTAATCGAATGGCTCATAGCGCCCGTTCCTATTAAGACATCAGATACTGTGTGGCGTGAGTTGTTAACGGTTTACCTGAAGGTGCGACAGCTTTTAGAGACAGCCTCTCCAAGTTCGAAGCGGCGTTAAAGATGGCCTCAAACTCGCCCACAGTTGGGGTGTCGGGGGTCACCAAGTAGTTCAGAACCAGTGTCGTCAGCAAGCTGAACGACTCGGGATTCGTCCAAGGAACGGGATGTCCGTGCAAGCGAAGGTCTCCCAAGTGTTGGGAAAACGCGTGAATACCGCGGGGCAAGGGGTTTCCAGTGCGTTGTCGTCGTAGCTAGGTTCGCCCCAATGCAATACGGTGATACTCAGGTTGGACAAACGAGGAAAGTGGTTGGAGTGTACGGTGGATACTATGTCGGCCGTGTCGATGTCGTCCATCATGAAGAGTTTTAAGGTGGCGCATTGTTCGGATACTGTGTTAACAAGTTCGAGTAGCGCCGGAGTAGATACCTTTCCAGGAACGGCAGGGCCTGGTTTGATTTCCAGCCTCAAATCCACGGGTCCTGGCCCGAATCGTGAAGTACACTCTTTGAACGTCTCGATATTTCCGCGAGTACTGCCGCACCACGTATTCCACAAAAACCTTTGTTGTCGACGGCCTTCTTCCAATCGCGGGAAACGGCTCTCAGGCAGGCACGCTGGTGGACAAAATGCGAACTCAGCGTCCGCGACTCTGTGTATAAACCATAGTGGTTAAGATAGGTCCCACACGTAAGATCCAGTATGTGGTCGAATATTTCCACTGGCATTGGTGCAGAGGGCTGTTCTGTGAGTATTGGTAGGTGGATGTGTGGTTCATACTTACTCAAGTTTGCTGAACGAAGGCGCCATTTTGGTCAACGTAGTTTGTTGTTCTATAAATTCGTCACAACGATGGCAGTGATTATATGGTGGGCATGTCTGACTTCCCCTTGCTGGCGCTTCAAAAATATATGCGATGACGTTATTCATTCTATCGGACGCTCTACCCCTCTGTATGTGATCCGGAGGATCGCGGGCAGTGCGCTCGATATGGGACCTCGCCTGGTTCAACAATATCCGTAATCCGCGTCATATAGCAGTCTGTTTTTAGGAGCTTCCTCCAACCTTCGTGACACGCGCCTTTCAGACAGCTCGGTATTTCAGGGGTTCGTATATTACATGACGAGTATTCTCACTCTTCTCGCCGCCCCACGAAGGAACTCCAAATGCCGCTGTACAAAAGCGCCCGCTTGGTTGCGTTGTGGTCAGGTCTAAGTTCTATTGCACCCGATCTTACAGGTGACGGATATCATCATTTGCTCGAATCCGGATCGCGAGCGGGCCGGTATTCGACCTCTGATATCCGCTGACAATCAGGCGATCGTTCGATGTGATTTCAACCGTTTACACTTATGCGTGATTCGCAGCTTGTCCACCCAACGTGTCCGAGCTAATTTAACTCATTCTCAGGTCGACCATGTATTAAGATGACAGGGCGCCTTTAGTCCGGCCGGACTGTTGTTTCCAAAGGTGCAGTAGCGACAGGTGCTGGCGAGCACTCTTTTGACTGGTCCGGTTCCGCTGGCCGCCACGGTACAACATAATTTTGCCCGAACGCGCATTACATCGCCAATGTCCCGCCTATTCCCGGTACTCACCTGTATTCGCCCCGGTTCAATCGACGTGTATGTCTGTCGCAACTCAACACAAAACCGCTTACAATTGTCTGTCAGTGTTCTCCCTTATTGAGCCCGTACATTCGATGTCCGCGGCGCACGGTCGTGGATTAAGTGCTGTCGGCCTTTGTTGGTGCGCATACCTCAAAACCAGCGGTGGTTCAGTGCATATCTCATTCCGGCTTGTATTAATTGTTACATTGTTTAGAACACCGTTCGTGAATTCACGTTAGTCGACACATGAAACAGGTACATATACTATGAGGTGTACGCGCAGCCGCGTATCAGCAGGTTTTTGCTACGAATTGTCAGCGGGACACATCGCGATGGCGCATAATTCACCACATATGTGTTATTCAGCGCGTCGATTACAGGCGATCACTGCGGAGGCGTATAGCTAACGCCAGGTCCTTGGGGCGGCTGAAATCACTTAGCTCGGATTAATTGGTAGTACAGGGCTGTCCTCACACTGTAACACGTTTGCCGTGGCTCGCCGCGTGGTTAGCGTCTTCCAACAACGATACGATAAACTGTACTATCCAGTTATTCTCGACATAGGCTACGTATATGATGGGCATACCGCCTCCGTCGCCTCCTGGAGCGCCAGCACGGCCGTTGACTGGAACCGAATATCCGCCTGCAAATGTATTCTATAAAAATGACGTCGTATATATTGCTCGGTTCACCTTGTAGTTCTGCGCGATCTCCTTTACTACACGTTGGAACGGCAGCTTCTTTAGACGGAATTGGGGTTCACTACTGAACATGTACGTGTGCCTACCGGGTACTACCGGGGCATTGCGAGGTGCATTATAGATTTTTCTCATAGCAACAACCCGGTGTGGCCAATAATATTGTATCATCATTGGGCAGTTAACTGATATTTCTGTAGGGACGGCGCATAAGATTATTAGTATCCTGCGTTGGGAACATGGCCGAGTTGTTCCTCAGGACACCTACTACATTGGACTGCAACACCATCTCCGCCAGGTCAATTATCAGCGCCTATGTTGACCTGACATCTGACTTGCGTGGCGTTCACGGTTTCGTCCACTCACTCCCCCCGACCTCTTTCTGTTCTCGTAGCCCAAGTGTATCATTCATTAGGCGCGCCTTTGTCACCGTTCCCGGGTTTGGTCGAGCTTAACCCAGATAATCGCGGCCTTGGACGACCGTGTGGACTATCGTGCCCCGCATTACCCCGTTATTCAGAAGGGATGGAGGGCATCGGACAATGGAGATGGGGCGGCCTGGGCACCAACATGGATGTTGTCGATGAAACTCTTAACGTGATGTCTCGGACAGATATCAGGTACTCTACAGGACTTTACTGCGTTAACAAGTACTGTCATAGCTTCAGTGCCCCGTCGACCTTCGACTTCGCCTAAAGTATTCAATATGTCGCACAATTTCAATTGTAATGACGTTTTGGCTATTGTACAGGGGTGTCTGGCCTCATATAGCCTCTGAAGATCCGCTTCTGTAAGGCTCGATCTGGTTGTAAATGTTTGAATGTATTGCTTGCTAATGGTGAATAAAGGGGCACGTACTTAGGGCTGTAATTAAGACCGGCCCAATACACTTCCCTGTCGGCGCTCATCATCCGCTCGATATACCGCTGATTATCATCCGTACGCTGGCCTCGGCTGTACGCTATTGTCATAACCATCGGAATTGTTATCATGCCATCGCGTAAAGACACTACGAAGTGAGTTGTCCCATCGAGGAGTGTATATGTCATTCATTGTACCTCATGCAGTGGCTATATTCGCTTCGTGCCCTCTGAGGTTTTGGGCGAAATTCTCCAATTCGCATGCGGTGAATATTTCGATCCGGACCGGCCATTCACCCATGACGACGTACGGTTCAACCGCTTCATTGCGAACAGATCTGCTTTCGTATCTGTCGCGACATCGTGGAGAAACGCAGCTTTCACGGCCGGACCGTTGTGGTCGGCCCTCATCGTCAGACCAAAACAGCCCAAGGATCGCTTCGCGTTTTTGGTTTCGAGAATGAAAACGGAGCCAGTGCACATATGGGTGGAGCTGCGAGGCCCGGAAGTATGTATGCCACCTCCGACGGCGTCCGAAGTGAGCATACGTGATATCGTCCGATTACTCGAGCACAAGTCGTCTGTGTGTGCCACACTTGGCATATTTTCCGAGGATCGACCACTGTTCACGGATTTTGCGGATATGCTGAACACGTATCAGTTCCCTCTCCTCACTGCATTGACCATCACCAACATCGAGCCTTGTGTGGACCGGGGCGAACGGACGGGTCACCAATCTTCGAGCTCAATTCTTAATGGTCGACGACTGTTGCATCTCAGATTGGTAGGATTTGGCTTGTCACTGGCTGCGGCAGATGTGTTCGCCGGCGTATGTGTCCTCGTGCTGTCGGACCTCGTCTCCGATGTCGCTCCGACAACACGTGAATTGGCGGCTTGCTTGCTATGCGCGACGCGACTACAGGCGTTGAGCATAGACAGAGTTGAGTGCGTTGGTGCGTACGAAACAAGCAACGAAAATACTGTCTGATTAATTTCAGCGGTCTGCCCGGGGAACAACCTCATTCTGTTGGACCATCTTGAACTGCTACACTTCTTCTGCGCCGGGAATGCTGGCCTACGAGCACTGATACTGCTCTTTGCGCGCGCCTAACTTATCCACATTCGACGCTAAAGTGGTATCGTCAGAGGATGCGCGTTTTATCGAGGAATGCGGCAATCTTCTTAAACCGGTTGCAAACTTGCGCGTATACAGTATTCACAGTTCGGCGAAGATGATATTATCGCTTATGAATTTAATGCCCGGGGTGACGAGTATCGACTTGACGACGTCTGCTCGTTCTTTCGCCGCATGCCTGTCCGGGCATGGGCCCGGTTGGCCGTTGCTATCCACGATACAACTCGAGGACCCTGCCTTTCGCGATGTAGCATGTATAGTGGGCACATTGGCACTCGATATTCTCCAGATTTATTATACTACGACTTCGCGCTGCATGCGCCGGACGGAGGAAGCGTGGGTTAGGAATGAGGTGGCGGTATTGGAATTGCCAGTCAGGGCCGAAGATTCCTGGTATTCTAACTATCAGTGATCAGACGGATGGGATGTTATTGAAAGGGTGCAATTTAGTTATGTTAGATTTAAATGGGGTATTTGTCGTGTTTGACTATATACCCTTTCACTTGCATATTTCCCCTGAAGTATCTGTGCGTGTTTTGTTGGACGTCATATTGAGAGTCCATATCGTATGATTAAAAATGTGATCTATGTGGTTTGATACCGGGAAAACGGTCCGCTATTCCGGGTCCTGCTCTGCCGACATGACGCAAGGCGCATGCCGAGCACATTTTCGACTGTTGCCAAAGACCACCATCTCTGAAAGATCATTGGCCGTTGTGCTTATCCTGCTCTAGTCTTTCAGTCTGGTAGTCGTAATTACAAGCTGCATCCTTGTTTAGTCTAATTCGATAGGTTAAATTCCGGGACGCACTGTGCGTTCGCCGATGAGACCATGGACTTTCAAACGCGATCGGTCGTCGATCCGGGCGCGAACGCGGGCGCGGATACCATGCATGTGAGGAGGCAGTTCGTTACTATACTTGCAATGTTGCTAATACTTGTTTCAGAACGCTCGCAAAAATCTGGGTGAAACAACGCCATTGATGTATGATATACGAACAGTGTCACTGGATTCACTGATTATCCTTCAGGTGCCAAGTCGTACTCTCAGGGGTATTGGTCCAGCACCGTTTATGCGATGTATGGCCATATCTCTCTCTTTATAAAATTAAGCATGTCTGAAGCCTTTTCGAACTCCGCCATCAGCTCTAACCTTTTTCGTCGAGCTCTCTGTTTCCACTCATGCCGTGCCTGCTGCGGCCGCGTTCCGACCGTCGCTTGACATGTACAGCCTCGCAAGTCTAGAAAAATGGGTTGTCTTGAACGCTCGGTCTGTGATTTGAATTTATTTTCATTGGATTTTTCACACAATACAACTTTGTTCTACAGTTTCAGTTCACACCAGAGGAAGGGGATGCGAGGCCGCGAAGCGGCCGAGCAGCCGCTTGTATGTCTTGGCGTTATCCAGGGGTAAGTGGAAACCACGCATAGTGATCATTGTGTGTGCTAACTCTACAGACATGTCGGTATTCGCCTACTATACGAGTACCAACAACGAACGACCTTATTATCGGGGTCATAGAAACGCGGGGTTTGGCTGAGATTTTATTTTGGAATACGCCATGAGTTGACGCACTTAGTACCGGATAGAGGTTACTGTTTCGAACCTAAGACTCAGAAACCTGAAAGAAGCCGACATTCGTGCAGTTATTTGTATGGGCGAGCAATACGTCTCGCTCTTATAACTAGGCGACCGGGTACGTTCGGACTCTTGTTTTTTAACAAAATATTTGTTTACTTATTGTTTTTTCGTTTGTCATTTTTTTTTTCTTTAGCTACATGTATTCAGTCCAATTCGTACATCGCAAAACGTACAGGAGTTTCCCCGATTTTCCGGATCCAGTACTCAATTGTGAGAGCCACTACATCCAGCGCTGCGCACCCCTCCGAAAAATGTTCGCGATGGCGAACTCGACAACCGTTGCAGGGATACGGAACGCGTTTTGCGCCTATGTAAGCCAAAGTGAGGTGGGTGAGGCGCTCTGGATCTAGTCAGCCACAGTCTGTAGTCGGCCATACAAATACATACGGATGAGTTTGGGGCTACTAGTGGGATAATAGAAACACCACATGATTTCCTCGCCTTCGCATTTCGCGTACGAAGCCCGTCTGACGTCGATATCAGCAGTCTCGCCGACTTTGATGTCGAGGTAGTCGAGGTTTTCGTCGTCCGGGATGGTAGGCGGATTGGTGAGCACATCCCCATTCATACGAAGATGGGTGTACACTAGACCAGGGCGCTCGAGATAAGGACGTATGTTGAGCAACGCGTCACACGCATCGGAGGGGGACAGGCGTTGGCTGTAAATTTGTTTTGGGTACAAAATCGAACGGCCCATACGTCACCTACATTCGAGCGAGGATTTTTCTGCGGTCGTCGTCCGCCATGTCGGCCACCGCGTTGGATTTCTGCCACACCATCTGCTGATACAAGTGAGATGTCGCAGTTAGAGGATGAGGAAGATTACATGGGCTGAAAGATTGTGGCGATGTTTATGAGAAAGGACAGATTCGGAACGTAGTTGTAAATTGACTGACCTCGGCGAGTCTAATTGTTGAACGAAGTACCGGAGTGACGGTAACACAAATATAAACCAAAGTTGCTGCCCGTACAGCGCTGGACTATACGCGGGCGTACGTTTGCGAACACTACAATAAATAACAAATCGGTTACAGATATGCACGGGTGTACTGAGGCTGTCGATGCCTTTTGGCGCTTCTTTGTTGACAATCGTAAAGGGGTTGGACTATCGGCCATGGTACAGAACGTAACTTGTGTAAGTCGCGTATATCTACCATCTACTGCTTCACTTCTTAATACAATCACGTGACCGTTTCGCGAACGAGAGACTCGAAGGGTATGGTCACATGTATTATATAAATGCATACGCGACACGGCAAACATATAATGATACACCTCTATACATATCAGGATCTATCTACGTAACACTTGTATGTACGAGTTATGCTACCATTGGTGAGTGTAAAAAAAAAAAAAAAATGTAAGTAAAGTACGAGTCCCGCCGTGCGAAGCATCGGCCTCACACCAAGTGGACAGCAGTCAACTAGGCCAATGCGAGGACACGCAATCAAGAGTGGGATTGTGTACATACATGTTGCTCGAACTCATTAACATTCTGAGCTCTCTCGGTCTCGAGTCCCGACTCTGGTCGTTGATTTGAAATTGGCTGGCCAATCCCACCCACCTTGCGCGAAACCCTCGCGACGGTGGGATGTTTTGGGTCTTCACCTAGGTGGAGTTACCGAAGTTATTGGCTGAGGGTAACTAGGTGGTTTGAGCATCGCAAGCCGAGAGGGCGAAGGCTGAAAGACCGTATAGCGTGAAAATGTGCCTTTTTTGGAAGGTCGTATAGCATGGGAACGGCGAGGTATAGAAATAACATCAGGCAAGAATGTCCGGGGTGTAAATTGAATGAAGCTAGGCATCAGGGTATTGGGCTGGGAATAGGGTTGATTTTGTGTAGAGATGTAGGCAGAGTTTGGGTTCAGCGCCAAAGCAGATTCATCAACGAGGATCCAACTTCAAAGTGAATTGCAAGGGCCTGGACGATGCAAATCCAGTTCGATTCAAGTGTAAGTTCAGGTCTTCCGGTGGCATGCACATGGCGAATGTAGATCGAAGATGCACGGTCACACGGACAATAAGGAAGAGTGAACCGGGAATGAGTGCTTGCGGACGTACTAGGACGTCCTGAAACTTATTGGACTGTAATTGTGGGGGATCAGCGAAGCTACAGAACAAGTTCGTGAGTTCCAAGTCCGTCCTCGAAACTAGGGCGCGGGCCTGTGTAGTGAGCGAAATATTCCGGAACCTGAGCGGACACGTTGGGTTTGTTGCCGTGGGCTCTGGTTATAGATACTACACCTGGACGTACCTCGGTGCATAAGAGTGAGTAGGCAGAATTTCGGCGTCGAATGCGCAGTCGGTCGATGGGAATGCAGGTGCGAGAACTTTCACCAATGGTCATTACCGAAAGAGGAGCTGGCGAGCGGTCGACGCACACAAGAGCGACTACGGGAGACCGGAGGAGGATGGGGGGAGTGAGTCCCTCAATTCGATGATGTGAGGCGGCACGGCCCACGTTGCATTTGAGATATGTCATCGTATTGAATCACTCAACGTCTACAACGTATTTGCGACATCAACTCCATTCAAATACCCTCACGCTGCCAGATAGAATTGCTGGATCTTGGCTGGATCTATAGGGATTGCTATAGGGTGATTCGCAACATCTTGAGATTGCGTCGGTATATGCACCACCGACTGATACCGCGGGCAAAGTCAATCAGGTTGATCTTGGAGTTCCTCCGTGCTACGGCGCAGTTAAAATGACGTCTTCAAGTTTCGGCGTTCGCTCTCTTAAAGGCCCAAGTTTTTGGCCACACTATATAACATCGGCCGCAGGCACTCAGAAGCCCCCACAAAGAAACAATCTGTGTTCGTGGTCGGCACCAGTAAGCATCAACTCAATATCTTCTTTTCTTGTAGCTACACAATTATGAATAGATGATCTGTTCATTGGTGAGTGTTGTGGGGCTTTCAACAGCTATTCGAGTGCTGGAGGCCGGATACGACGTAACCCCCTTTGCAGAAGTCTTCCGTGCGTCGTTTCCACTCCATCTGACTCTCTTGCCCTGAGATTGAGATGAACCAGGCCTGGGAAAGAAGACGATGCATATATTCGCGCGGATGGTCGAGCCTGAGGAAGATCCGAATGTGCCAATCGTGAGACATCCGGTCTTTGGATATGCAGAGGTGGTATGTAGGTAGGGTAGAAATCACAGATTTGTCCACGGGCGGATGTCGAGGGCAAGGGTTCCCAAAGTGCCGGAAATGGGCAAGCGGCGAGGGGTAAAGATACTGTAGAACAAGTCGTGCCGCCGCTTCGCTCCGGCAACCGAAGGCGAACGGACAATGGTGGATAAATTACATGTAAGAAATACAATGCTGGAACGAAATACAATGTGAATGGAGAATTACCGGCGCCCGAAATGTGAACCTTGGATGAATCTTTTCCAGAGAATTAGTTGCTAAAAGAAAATATGTAACCCACACGTATGTACTGGCAATTCACGTCAAGCGCCGGAAAATCCTCTTCCATGACGGGCAAAATCAGGCCATGAATTGTGCGAACACCTAAGCAAGAAGGGTCCAGGAGCAAAGCAGAAAATGGAAATCCGTGAGTAGTCGAGTCGGTGAAAAGCGGCGTGAAGATGGGCATTTCCAAAGAGTGGTAGCGATGGGATCGACCTAGAGAATTCTCGGCCAATACATTGTGCCTCCGAGGATGTTCAACACGAATAGCCGACGCCAGGAGAGGAGCGAGGCAAGATGGGCAATTTTTCAATCCATTTTACATAGCATCCAGTGAGATAGCATTGACCCAAGAGCACCAGGATGCGCCGTAGATCCAGAAAGAAGGAATTCGTTTGTGCCTGTGGAGCGAATTGAATAAATTGTTGTCCAGGATGCTTGCGTGTAGATTGGGGATTACTGGGTGAGCAAAAAATTTGCATAATGCGGGAATTGCTTGAGCACAGAGCAAGCCGACAGTGGAAAGCTCATCCAGACGTTGCAACGGAACAACACATGCAGAAACTGTTGAACCCAAGAGAGCAAGAGAAAAAGTAGTCAAATTGAGACCGAAGAATTGAGCCAGAACGTTGCAGGTTTGGGGCCGTTAAATCGAAAGGGGAGGGGGAAAATGGCAGGGATGGGGAGCGAGGATGCTGTCCCTTTATTCATGCCACGGTGATTTGGCTGCAGTGAGAAGATTTTGCGGTGCAGTGGGGGAATAACCGCGGCGCAGCGAGAGATGTGCTGCGAGTCTACTAAATGGAGTTAGGTATAGTCAGCTGAGGAATCGTCCCAAATGGAGCGCCTGCAGGATAGCAGAGGCAAAACCAACGGAGATAGAGCCACATGGGGCAATTGCACCGCCAAGCGAGCAAGAATGAATAATAATTAAGGCGCTGTGGCCCAGGCAGCAGTTGCTGCGATGAACTGCAACTTGCCAAAAGAGAACTGTGGGCTGGTCTGCTGAGTGAATTTGGACTGTGCATACTGCGGCACAGTTTGGGCAGTGAACAGTTGAAGAAATGGGGAGTTGAACGGACCTAATGGGGTCCAGAAACACGTTGGGGATGGAAATACAACGGTGACTTGGCCAGATGGAGCAACAAAGGTCAGTGGGGCAGTGGTAAAAGCACGGGAAATTGAGAACAGATGGAGCTAAGCAGAGACGAAGAGCAGAGGAAGAGAGAAAGAGCATGGATATATGGGGAAAGAGCACAGCCGAGGAGCCATTTCGTTAAAGAACGGTTAATTTCATTCAATTCGGCGGTCACGCATCACGCACCCCTTGTGCCGCGATGAATTTTGGTCTCGGTCATGGGTCACAGTGCCCAGTGCCGAATGTAAAATGCATGACACTGGGGCCAAATCTCCCTTGGAGGTGCAAAAAAGGCAGAATTTTCGTAATTTTTTGTCTTGAATGCCGAATTTTTGGAGGTGTCACGCCAAAATTCGTTGGTTGACGAAGTGCCGAATCGGTACTTTGGGTCACGGGTCACAACCCGTGCCGAATTGAATGAAATTCTACAGTAGTCTCTTATAAACAGATGCTATAACAATATAACCTCGTACCTCAGTTTGTTATAGTCTGTCAGTAAGGTCGATTGAACGATCACTCACATCGTTATTACAAACAAGACGCGCCCCCGCTTCGCTCTAGCAACCTGTCCAATGAATGGGAATCAAACCAATTGAATTGCATACTGGACAATTTCGTTCAAATTGACAGAGGGTGTGACCCATGACCCATTTTACCTATTCGACATTTCGGCAGCCGCCAAATATTTGCGTGACACCTCGAAAATTTCGGCATTTGAACCGAAATTTCTCGGTCTTTTTCTTGCATTTTTTTTTTTATAGGCAATTTGGGGCCTGTGTGACCACTTGGAGGTTCGATAGAGGCCCGAGTGATGCGTGACCTCAACCAAAGTTCGTGATTGACAGGGGGGTGCGTGACACGTGACTGCCGATTTGAACGAAATAGTACAGTATTACTGAATAGGTTAGTAAGTTACTACCATTCATGGTCTGACCTGCAAGGTAACATTTTGTTGCAACAGAGAAGGGATTGAGTTTAATAAAGGGCAGTCACCCCGAACCAACTTCAAGATTATTGAGGACAGGGAAATTACAGAAGAGATCTAGTGAGTTGAGTTTGATGACCACGGGGACTCAGGACCATAGGGAGTTGAAGCAGGAGAGAAGGAACAAAGGGGACTGTGCATCGTTACACAAAGAACAATGGAAGGTGAATTTCAGGCTGTAAAATACAGCAAAATCTTCCAATGCACAGTGCAGATCCAGAAGGAAAGCAGTGTGAGGGCATTGCTTTGGCAATGAAAACAGATCAAAGAAGTGGGTTCTGGAACCGGATTTGACCGGTTGAGTGGAGCAATCTGGCAGTGCAAAGAAAGAGCATCAGCACAAATGGAATTTTGAACTGAAAGCAAATCATGAGAGGATTTTGACAGTATTGGACATGTTGAGAGAGAGCAGATTTAGGTCTCGAGATATACGCTGTGCAAATCCATAAACAGTTGAATCCAAGATGAAGGGGGCCAGGACGGTTGATTGAAGTTTCAAGAGGTTGTTGCACCAGGTGTCAGAAAGGATGGATCCGAGATTGGGAGCCTGAGCATTGGGCCTGGAGCAAAAGCAAAGTATGCCTATGCAATAGCTACGGGTTGAGGAGGAAGGATTAGTGCTGTCCACGTATGATATTAATACGAAATTTTGCATATCATATCATTCAATATCATATTATGGTGTCTGAGGCCATATCATATCGATATTATATTATATGTGTATGTATTAATACATATTATAATATATTAACAATATATTAATAATACACTTCTACCGCTTTCAGTGCAGCAAATCCCTTGCTGATTTGGGTGAGGGTTGTATAACAGTCCATTTTCACCACTTCATGAGCAGAAACAGTTCATTTTTAAACCTCTTGGCATTGCTTTAGATATCGGCTTGCCCGCTGGGATCACTTTCGGCACCGGCAACTCAAAGATCCGAGCGGTAGATCCCGGTAGGTCAAGCTGAACTTTGATTGTTGATAGCAGATCAGAGTCAGATCAGCATGGATATGTGTTGGCAGCACTCTGAATAAGCAAAGGAGGTTGCTGACATGTTGTTTGCTACGCAGATACTTTATTAGCTCATCTTAAGTTCCAGGCGGTCCAGACCACCAGAGGACTTAAGTGATAGAGAACTCAAGTGATTGCAACAAGGATTATATCAAACACAAAAAACAAAATCCACCAAAGGGATTCAAACAGCTGACCTTCCGGCTTCTGGAAAAAGAAGATAGAAGGAGTTAACCGCTACACCAGGAAGACCATACATGAGGTGCTCAATCAGACTGTCATTAGATTTCTTCCATGCCCTCTTTCTATCATGGTAAGTAATGCATATATATTGGCTCACTTATCATTTTCAGTCATCTTTCACCATGTTTTTTATATAGATTAATTTATTGAAACAAATCAATCTCTGAATCATGTATGGATAGTGGTTTGGCCATAGGACCTGAAGAGGCAAAATAAAGAAAGTGGAGAAGGTTTAGGCCATTATGAGGCTAATATTGTATCTAGGGTTGGACACGGGTTAACCCGCGGGTACCAGGGCACCAACCCGTACCCGGACCGGCGATTTCCGTACCTGGTACGGGTCGGGTCCAAAACCCGCGGGTGGCGACCTACCCACAGGTTTGGAAACCCGTATACGGGTCCTCTACTATTCAATTGTTGAAATTGTGTCCTTGAGTAGAAAAAATGTGTCTGGATGGGAGGCACAACCTCATTGAAGGTCCACATTCAGCTTTATGAAAATGTAGTGGAAGTAAAACCGAATGTTTGCTGCAAACCTGTCAATCATTCAAAAAAGGTGAAGTCAAAGCTGCGTACAGTGTAAAATATGTTCCCACTGGTAGAATGTGACATAGATATATGTACTTCCATCAAATATACCACCATCTTCCGAGTGATTAAAGCCTCCAACACACTACAATTTGGACCCGTGAAAACCCGCGGGTTTGCAGGTCGGGTACGCGGAAATGGTGCGGGTTGAAAAATGCCAACCCGTACCCGTACCCGGGAATACCCGTGGGCCAAACCCGCGGGTAGACCCGGTACCCGTGTTCAACCCTAATTGTATCTGTGTGTACAAGATACTGTGTCCTTCCTGGGGTAGTGGTTAACACCTTCACCTTCTGCTAGTGAAAAATTGGGAGGTGGGAGGTCTGGTGTTTGAATCCCTTTGGTGGATCTGTTTTTGGTGTTTGGACCGGACTCAGGTGCTTGGGGACTTAAGTGGTACGGGACTTAAGTTCCAGGGGGTGTGGTCCTCACATGTACAGGCTGACCGCATGCAGGGCAGAACTTAAGTTCGGCAGGACTTGAGTCCCGCTGTGGTTCAGACCAGCATTAACTTAAGTTGAGCTCCTTCAATTTCATGCTGCCCAAATGCAGATATTCATCAGCATCGTGCTGGACAGTGACAGCGGTTGGGAATGACGGTCTCATAGCCCCGGGAGTGACAGTGTGCTGGTGTGTCAGGGCCGCCTCTCAGTTATCAGTTTTGATATATCACCAATCTCCAAAGACGAGAGGAAGGCAATATATCACTCCCCCATACTAAGGTGCATAGAGCACGTGAATCCTGTGCATGTGGCTACTTTTGGTCCCAGGTCCAAAGCACTACAATGCACAGCCTGTCGAAGGTCTTCTGGAAGCGGTTAAAATAAGAAATGGTTATGGGAAGTGTAAAGGCTCAAGTTGCTGCATTCCTGTACAGTTAGAGAAACCAACTTGAAGCTTGAAGGGAGAAATCACTTCACTTCACTCTCTTTATAAAATTATCCATTCTGTCCGTCTGAAGCCTTTTTAAACTCCGCTTTAATTTATCATTCCGCTTCTGTCCGAACTCCGCAACCTCCGATCTAACATCGGCCGCGGCAAACTCGAGCCCTTTCCTTTTTCATTCCCTTCTGGCTCCACGCTGCGCCTGTCTCAGGTCTAGCCCTCTATCTGCCGCGGCCAACTTGCATTTTACCTTCATGCACGTCAAATGTGATGTTACTTTGCTTAATCTTGCCGCTCGACGCTAGCCCGCTGCTGCTCTACCTCGACGGTCTCCTTGCTGGTCCTTCACTGTTTACTGGTTCACGGTGAACACTCTGGGCTTCTGTACCTGTCAATCCGGCCGATCTGATTTGCTGCCTTTGAGAATGGTTGATTCGTCGCGAGAACAGAGCCGTGGAGAAACAGATGGGGACCGTTGGTATCGCCTTCGATGCGAAGCTCAGAGACAACACCGTAGTTGTGAAGACAATTCTGATCGTGAGGATAGGCGCAGGCGAGACACCCTGTGGAGGATGAACCCAACGGAGGCGTGTTTTCTGATCCCGAATTCTTGAATGCTCTGCAAGAGCCTGGCATTCCTCCTCATGAATTACAGCTGAAATCCGGATGCATTTGCAGACTCACCCGAAACTTCGACGCCTCGCGGGGATTGACCAAGAATATGCGGGTTATTATTCGGACTCTACTGCGACACACGGTTGAAGTTGAGACAATTTCCTCCATGTTGGCTGGAAAGGTGGTGGACTCCGTACGTCGATTCTGTGGTCCCGAGGAAGCGCGATCTGATCAGAATTATATTTCAGATTCGACTACACATTCCCCGGATTAACTGCCACTTCCAACCGCATGGCTTCGATTTCACGGTTCATCGAAAGCAGATGGCTTTGGCTCTGTGTTACGCAACCACCTTCAACAGATGCCAAGGCCTAACGGTTGAGAAAATGGGCATCGATCTACGGAGGGAGGTGTTCTCTCAAGGGCAATTGTATTCTGCAATGACCCGTGTTCTGGATGCCGAAAATGTCTTGGTTCTTAGGCATGATGATAATTTCTCCACCCATACCAGGAATATTGTCTGGGAAGAACTGCTGTTGTAAACCAATTAATGTAAATGTCGCGTATCATCTTCATTATTGTCAAAGCACGAGAACATGCTCATGCAATAAAGTGGGGAGCAGCCGGCGAAGCCGGCTGCGAACCACTTCTCAACTCTAAAAATGAGAAATTGTGAGTAGTTGTCCCGGCTGAATCTGCTCATCCTGCAGGGGCAGACCCATACTTCCCTGGCAAATGAGCTCGGCGTCGAGCATCCAGATACAATCAACCTCGGAGTTCAACTCATTGATTATGTCGCTCAAGATGTCTCCTTCCCAAGAACAATCACTGTTGGGATCGGAGATGGCATGCTTGAGCACAGCTCCTGTGAGACTGTGTAGAGAACAAGATGGATCTTTCACTGCACCCCTCAACCTAGCCATCTGATCAGTGTCAAAAAAGCAGCGATCAGTGAAAGAGAGGTTCCAAACTTTGGAAAAATGTTTCACAGTGGTCGAATTCGGTGCACAACTTTGATGATTTTCGGGTTGGTCAAGACAGACTTGAGGCAAGGTGGAACATGCGAAGGTGCTGAGACGAATGCAACCTGAATCAATTTAAAAAAGGATTAGATTGGTATTAAAACAACAGAAAATACCACACCTGAAAAATGTAAATATTCTGAGATGTTCGTATCTGGAGGAGCTGAATCTTCTCGTTGGAATATTTGACCCCGATGGCAATAAGCAGAGGCACAGAAGTGGGAGTAGCCCGAGAAGGTCTTTACAGACAGTGTCAATCTGATTTGATGAGCTGAAGAATGAGCATGCCAGTGATGAGGCTTTGAAGACGGGGAGGTTACGAGTACTTTATGTACTCTTTCTTTCATCAATCGGGACCAGATTTTTGAGTTGGTGATACGTTTATCAGTGCGTCCTGAGGATGTAATGAAATAGTGGCGGTGTCCATTAGATTTTTGTAGTACTTTTAAGAGCCTAATCTAATAGATTTAGCGATTACATCATCCACCAAGATGATGTTGGTTCAAATCCGGCTAGTCTATTTATAATTTTGATATCTTCTATTCCCACCCTTTGCCGTGTCAATCCTTTCAGTCGCTGTGAATGCATTATATAGCTTTGTGTTGAGCATCAGGTCACCTTTGTAGGTATTGTGATGCTTTTTTCATGGTGGCATCAACAGAGTGAGCTATATTCGCGACCAACCGCCAGGAACAGAGCGAAGTGTTGTACGTGTGTTAACTTCCGTCTTGCACTGAAATCTGGTGTTGTTTCCGAAAATAACAGTTACAACACGCTAATAGATTTTAAGAATAATTACGGTTTGAACCAACACCGTAGTACACAAGTACCGGCTGCGAGGTTTGTAATTGAATTGCTGCCGATGCCGTCCATCAGATGTTCGGAAATACCCGAAGTGTTGCGTACGTGTGGTGTGCACAGCCACTAACTGAAGACGAAACTTTACAAACAGTTCACGTATTTGTGCAGCGCAAAACCCACCCAAACGCAGCACTGAACGCGAGACGAAGCCAGGAATCGGTGACGGCACGTGCATTGATATTGTTCAAACTTCCATGCGGGGATCTGGTTTAATGATGCTGGTACAAATTATCTATATGTAATGCAATATATCCTGCAGCTCTCTTGTCGTGCCTCTATTTTGATGTTGCCATGCTGAGGAGGTGGTCAAATCCTCAACATATCTGGCCCATCAGGTTCAGACAATATTGTGGCGCCGCATTGAGTGCCCGAATCAAAGGGCTGAGACCGACACACAGACATGAAGAAGCGCCGGGCCAAATTTTCCCAATTTCATCAGCGTTAACTTGAGATTACATTTCCGCTAGATAAATTTTTTTCGGCCAGCTCTTTTTGTAGGGCTATCATGACCATCTGCCTAATTTCATTTCACGTACTTGCTCTTCATTCTGATCTGCTTCCCGTATGTCCAGAACAGCCACGGTCTGTTTGAAAAATTAAATCGAAAGTCAAGAATCCATGCGCAGACTTACGCTGGGCAGCCAATAATAATACCAAGTACAGCAAGGATGGTATCACCCTTCCCGTACCCGAGTTTCGCGTACATCGATGGCGCGAATAGTGGGAACCCAAATCCGCAGAGAGACCGAAGGAAAGATACCGCAGCGAGTGCTGCAAGGGGTGTGAACTTCATTGCTCAAGTGCTAGACTGCAAACGGACCGGAGGCAGCATACAGCGGGAATGCATCAACCACGTAAATCTGCATTGCCTGGAAGGTGACAACAATCTCGGCCCCAACAAGTGCGATTCCCTGATATCATGAATTATTAACACTCAGCAAAAAAGGGTGAAGACACACAATGTCAGCAACGATCCAATGAACACGAGCCTGGACGGCCCAGCCCGTCATGAAGAGGCCCACTGGAACAGCTACTGTGCCCAGCACCTTGGACGCTGTTTTAATGGGACAGGCTCAGAGTAATAGAAGGCAGAAATAAGTCCACTAACGTATGCGATACTCAGGCTCCCTCGCTCCCCCGTTTCTATCTTTGAGATACTTGAATATACTGTCCATGAATTTGGAAGCCGGAGACGCTAACACTTTCCCCGTACGTCCCTTGGAACATCAGAGGCATAGATGTGACGAATACTGGAGCAGATCAGCATAGAACCCCCGGGGAGACGGTTGGTTACGCACGGTAGAAAATTCCATGGACAAATGCCATATAAGCACCAAGAAGCTGGACCATCGGTTCGTGATACAAAATTGCGAATGGACGTGTGAGGGTGATTTTCATGATTCACTGCCACCTAAAAACGTACAGGTTTGGAAATCGTTCAGAATGAGCAAGCAAAGGAAGGATTCACGTTCGCTCTTTGGTTGCAAACTTTGAACGGATGTTCGGAACCGGGCCCGTCTCTGAATCTAAAGACCGTCTGATTTCATTCGCTTTCTTCTCAAGGATAATTGGGGCGTAAACTGAGAAGTCGTTAACTTCCCCCATCGAAGAGGAAGCCAAATACTGACATTCACGAAGATAAAGACGCCTAAAACCTGAATCACAGTGGTTAATAGTGCGGTTGACCAAAACTGAAAAGATGTTATGCATCCAAGTCGTGTAATATTGAGGGAGGCTTACCACCCATCTCCAAGTTGATTTTTCTGCGATAAAAGTGCCACGCGGCCCCACGACAGGTCCCAGAAGAGGTGCCAACGAATACATGGCAAGTGCGTGTCCCCGTTTCTCTGGGGCCTAAATATCGCCGATCACAGCACCCACAATCTGGCAAAAAATAAAACAACTGCACAAAGGGTCATGCGGCTATATATCATACCGCTAGCGGCGCACTTCCACCGAGACCAGCCAGCAATATGAACGCTAATAGCTGACCGGTGCTCTGAGCAAACCCGCAGGCTAGATTCCAAACCAGGAATCACAAGTTCGCGCCCTGGATGACGCGATTTCTTCCCTAGTTCCAAGATGAGGTTATTGTCTAAGCGACTTATAACGCCTAAAGACTGACGGATATTTCGGAGAAGGGCCCAAGACAGTGGCTGTGGAAACACGCCGTGCGATGGGATTCTCGTTTCAACCTATTTGAGTCTGGTTAAAACTGTGCCTTCTCCACCCCAAAAAAAAGCAAACTCACTATGAAAAGTGAGATCCCCGCCACATTCGCATTGAAATACGCTGGACAGCTCGGCAAGAGATGAGGGAGCCACACTGTGCACAAAGATTGGCAAGAGATACAGGCTATCGGGGCAGAAACCTAACGTCGATTCGTTTCAAGAGTGAAGAGAGGATCCTCAGGATAGATCCAGAGCTGCCCCCGCTTGTAGCACTTTGGTCGGGTATTTTTTTCAGTTTCTTTGTTGAGATCTTGCAGTGTACTCGGAAGCCATTCCTGAAGGATTGAACGTTCAGGAACTTCGACAGCCAGCTGCTCTGCAGCTATTGCTGCGTCGTCTTCATCATTTGACCTCTGCCCTTCGCTCATAGGTTCGACTTCAAGTCCCTCGTCGAAGACATTTTCCCTATCTGATGACAGACCTTCCGACTCAGCTTGTAAAACACCCAAGTCTGCCGAGACGGACACGAAAGTAGATGTCAGGGAGGGCAGAGCACTTGGAATGGTGCTAGTAGGGTCTAGGGAATTGTCTTGGACAAATATTAAAATCAATGGTGGAGGAGCTTTGTGAAAACTACATACCCGCATCATGCAGTGCACTTGGACCTTGAGGAGCACGGGTAGACCAGAAATTTGCACGTCCTGTTTACGCAGAAACAATTTTCCGAATTTGCCTGCTCGAATCTGCTGTCATGGATGCTACCGCAGTGTCTTCGGAGGTTGGTGCATTGATGTGCGTGGATTACTTCAGAACTTCCGTTTACGGCCGGAGCCGTGGCGAGGACCGCCATGCCCGCTCGAGTTCTTGCGGATCTGAACGTTCAGAATGTTCTTTGGGTTGTTAGAGCTCATGTACTCAGTACTGCAGGAAGGTACGGTGCGTCGCGTAGGCGTAGCATTAGAACTTGTTACTCAATTTTACACAAATTAGGTTAAAGTGTCAGGCCAGGTCCGATCAGCGCGTGGGTTGGTTTATGTTGACTTATGCCCGATTCGGCATAAGCCAACAACAGGCATAGCCCATGAGCCGAAACGTCGAATTCCCTGGAGTGCCCGGGTCCAAAGCGCCACAACGCACAGCTGAGCCCGTCGAAGGTCATCTAGAAGCAGTTAAGTGAAGAAATCAATTACCCTGGAATCAATGCCCACGGGCCGGAGCATAAAAGGCCAGTGCATTGAAAGAACACTACAACGCCAAAAATGCCCCAGCCAGCCGCTATCCAGATCCGACTGAACACAGTGACCACAGCCTTGGCAGCAACTGCAAATAGCTTGAAAGTCCTGGCCGATGCCCTCGACACCCCAACAGCTTGCATATCTTGCACAGCCTTCCCAAATCCGACATCCGAGACACTAGGCATGAATAGAATCCAACTCCAATCCGATGCGCAATTCCGGGTGGTTCTATCAGATGCAGCATGTGAAAGGAATGCACTCCGAAATAGGTGGGATCGAGGGGTGTGAAAGAGTACCGGATTGGCGAGTCTATATTAATATTGTTGCGAATGGCCTGCATACTGGTTGGAGGGTTCGATTTTTATTTATTTAAGCAGTACCCGGGTATCCCACCAACAACCGCTTGAGGCAGGAGTCAAAACTAAAATAATATGAAAAACGGAAAACCAGTATTGATCGTAAGAGTTTTCATTCTGCAGATGAATCATGACAGCATTGGCAGATGCAAACAGTGGAACAATCAATCACCCTGGAATCAATTCCCATGGGTCGGAGCATAAAAGGCTAGTGCATTGAAAGGACATTATCTCACTCAAAATGCCCCAGCCAGCTGTCATTCAGGTCCGACTGAATGCGGGTGACCACAAGCTTAACTATAACTGCAAATACATTGGAAGTCCTAGCGGATACCCTCGACACCCCCTTCTTAGGTGCTATTCTGAACACGACTCAAGCTGTCTTGAAAAACATTGAAGTGAGTCCGAATCTGTGGGAAACACAAATATAAACTTGTCCTGGCAGACAGTCAAACAAAACAAAGATGACTGTGTTGAGCTCCTGGAGCGAACCCACAAATTGCTCACTGTCATCATTATTCTTTATGTCAAGTCGGAAACGGGTGCAGAACTGCCTCTAAGTGTACTGGACCATATTGGAAAATTCACACAGTACTTTGCTTGCCTCACGGACATTCAGCACACTGACCACTGGATCAGAATCCTTCACAAAATACATGCCTTCATCGAGGCCCACCAGAAAGGCAGCAAAATTAGAGCTTTCTTCCGCCAGAGTGAATCAAGTGCACTACTGAAAGAGTGCAAGGTTGGATTGCAACAAGGCCTTGAATTCTTTCAGGTTTACCATCTTACTGGGCCACCACAATTGACTGATGAATGTTGGTTACAGATTGAATCAGCCATGATTTCACCCAGTCTCGCAGATATGGAGAAGGATGCACAGAAGCGACATCAAGAGGTGCTCGATATGATTGAAACTCTATCTGAGAACACTGTTTCAGAACAAGGGTCCATGGTGAAGAATGCAGTTGTTTCACTAGATTCACATTGATCTTTTCATAGATAAGCAGACCCTATTCTCAGTCCTACAATAGGTATGTAGCATCCCAGGGGACCTGTGTGATAGCTCAAATTTGTCTTCAAGCTCCAACTCCATCTCAATGCTACCATCTGAGCCAAAGATCTTCCATGGCCGCAACTCGGAAGTTTCGGATATACTTGACCTTTTCAAGGCCACCCCGAGGATTGCCATTTTGGGTGCAGGTGGCATTGGGAAAAGCTCTCTTGCCAGGGCGTTACTGCATCACCCATCAATCACAGCTATGTACCAACAAAATAGGTTCTTTGTTGGTTGTGGCTCCGCAACAACCAAACTGGAACTTGTTAGCCTCATTGGCACTCATATTGGACTCAAGCCGGGAAAAAATATTATCCAAGCAGTGCTTGAACACCTTTCCAACAGCCAGCCAAGTCTCCTGGTTTTGGATGAACTTGAGCCATTGTGGGAGGCCACAGAGTCTCGGAAGTGGTGTTGAAGAACTGCTATCGCTCCTGACAGGCATAAACCATCTGGCATTGATGGTGAGTGGATGGGTGTTCCACTGATTTTTTATTGACACCATACCAGATCACTATGCGTGGGGCAGAAAGACCGGCAAAAGTGCAATGGACACGGCCATTTTTGCTGCCCTTGGGACCTCTAGACCAAGAAGCTGCGCGTCTTACATTCACCGATATTACGGATGACAAACACGACCTGGAGGAGGTTGACAAAATCCTCTCCCTCACAGACAATATGCCACTTGCAATAAATCTCCTTGCCCACCTTGTTGACTCAGAGGGCTGCTTCAATGTGCTATTACGGTGGGAGCAGGTGAAGACTTCAATTATCTCAAATGGCTTTGACAAGAGATCCAACTTGGATTTATCTATCTCACTGTCCTTATCGAGTCCCAGGATGAAATTGCTCCCACAATCACAAGAGCTCCTGAGCCTCTTGGGAATGTTGCCAGACGGTCTTTCGGATGTTGATCTAATACAAAGCAAACTGTCACTTGAACATCCCCTCAAATGCAAAGCAGTATTGAAATCTACTGCTCTTGCCTACAGTGATGAAAATAAACACCTCAGAGTGTTGATGCCCATCAGAGAATATATCCAGCAACATCAGTGTCCTAGAGATCAGTTGGTCCACACACTTCTCAAACATTTTCAAGACTTGCTCCAGTTCTTTGTCCAGTATGTAGGAACTGAGTCAAGTGCCAGCACAGTCCACCGAATAACATCCAACTTTGCCAACATTCAAAATCTCCTCCAGTGGGGTCTCCAGGAAAAGCACACACACCTTTTGGATAACATCCATAGTGTATGCCATTTGAACCGATTTTACCGGGTCACTAGTCAGGGAAACACCCATCTCATCGGCGAGATACAGCATCTACTGCCACATCTTGAAGATAAACAACTTCAGCTTCATGTGATTATTGAGTTGCTTGGCGTGTCAAACTACAAGGTCCATGTTCCAGAGGCTCTGATATCTCAAGGGCTGGAATATTGTGAACATATTGATGATCCAAAAATTAAATGTATGTTCAATGCTCAATGCTCATCTATTGGGACTCATATGAACCCCTCAGGCACCTTCTATGTGGCCACGGCCCGCTATTATTCTGATGCCAAGCATGATCTCCTAGAGGCTGCCAAAATGTGCAACAGAGCTATATCATTGGGGATTTCAACTGGGTACATTAAAGGACAGGCTCTGGCATTGCGTCACCTTGCATGGATCGAGTTTTTATGCGGTGAACATTCCAAAGCTCAACCGCATGCACAACAAAGTCAGAGATTGCAAGAGCAGCTGGATATTTGTTTGGTGAGGCAGATGCAGCCCGTGTGGAAGCCGTGGTTTGGACAGAAGTGGGTCACTACAAGCAAAGTCTGGTGCTGTGTATTCGGGCAAGGGGTCTCCTTGCTCTTTGCGGTATATCTGCAAGTGAGATAAACATTGGCATCTTGAATACTCAGGCTGAGGTCCACAAGTGTAAATCAGAATATAGTGAGGCCCTGGATATTTATACCAGTATGCTTCAGAATCTCTCAGTGAGCCAGCATGCCCACTGGCATGCAGTTGCATTGGTCAGTGTTGCTGAAATCAGATTGTTAATAGGGGTCCAAAAAGATATTATCAAAAAGGATATTGATGGTGCTCAATCAATCTTTGGGAGGTTCGGGCACAAGATATGGGTGGCAATTTGTGATACTGTAATTGCAGCACTGTCTGTCAAGGAGAAGGATTTTCTGACAGCAAAGCTGATGTTTAACAAAGGTCTGACATTGAACTTGAACAATCAAACCGAATCCTTCTGTCTTGAATGGTTAGCCAATGTCAGCCAATGGGGTGCTGCACATTTGGTGGTCAGATGGACCACTGTATTCTGGTGCATTCCCTCAAGTATAAAAATAAACTCAAAGTTCATAAAGCTTTACAATTTTTTGGGGACTTGTTCATTACTCAAGGAGATGAGAACAATGCTTTCAACTTGTTTACTGTGGCCCTTGAGGGGTTCACCTATATGGATGTTCACTGCAGCAGAGCAGAATGCATGCTGAGACTGGGGGAAATATCAAAGAGCCATGGTGACCTGCCAAAAGCAATGGAGCTCTGGGATACTGCAAGGCCACTCTTTGTACGCTCATCACAAGCCCAACAAGTGGAAGATATTGATTGTAGGATTGCTGGCATGGGCCAAGAAATACAGCTCCAGCACAGGGGAACTTGGTGAAGTTGGTACAGCCAAATGCACCTTCAGGCATGGTGGGCAAGATTGAGGATGATCAGGCTGACACTGAAGACCTCGCGAACATGTCAGATGACAAAAAGGGAGTGGCAGATGTGGTTGCAGTTTGAATGCTTTCGAAACCAGAACACAGGGACTTCCACATATGTGATTTGTACTTTACCTTTTATGTAACTGGGATGGGGTATTTATGTTTGGCTGAGTTTTGAAAAAAGTTTATTTATTTATTTAAAGAGAGACATCAACTGAACTAGGAAGTGAAAGAATAGATGAAGGAGAGAATGAAAGGAGCAAAGCAATGGAGGAAAAGTGTAAGGGCCACCTTAAGCTCAGTGTGGGACGTGGAAACTAGCGGGGGAATCTGAAGTATAAATAAAGGTACTAAATACAGGAGCGGGAATACTACCACCTAGTGGAGGGATCTGAAGAGAAGAAAGGATGAGGATTCCCATGCTAGGTGAAACCTTATATACTAGCAGGTACTACCCAGTAGCACGTGTCCGTAATCCGTAAGTATCTACAATGATCCAGGGCCTGATCACATAACATGTGCCAGTGCGAGCAGATGGGAGCTGTGAGTGCCGGTGACAGACCTGGTATTGGGGCACCCGGGCATTTATTCAAATCTGCTCGAGTTGCAACATACTATAATGTACTTCACTACATTACAACGTCATCTCATAAGGGCTAATGCTGGCCTGAGCAGTTAGCTAAAAGGGATAGAATGTGTCACGAACCATTAGAAAGGCACTGTACGACAATCCTGGTAAAGGGTTGAAGTGGGAAGTCGCTAATGGAGCAATCGCGGAAAGTGCCTTACCATCCTGGGAACGGATTGGGGCTACTGCACATCCCTGACTAAGGGCATATTACGAGGGAACATCCTTCTGAACCAGAGGGATCATTGTTGGGCATCATCTGATGTCTCTAGAACTGCAAGAGAGAGCTGGACTTGGTCGATCTACCAATTGACTAAGAAACCACACTCGGGTACTGGGAAGTGGCGGCTATCACGATTTTCAGACAAATCACTTAAGTGGTTCAAGGCGGAACTATTTGAGCGGGTGGTTACCAAGGAGGGTAACGGAGTGCTGACGAGGAGGTCGGCTAAAAGTTGACATATCAACAATATCCCATCACGATCGTTCTAAGCGATGTAGATCTTAACTCATCGTTAAGCTCGGCTTGTCGATGTTTCTTATAAATCTCTCTCAATTTTACTCATCGCTTGGTACCTGACAGGAGTTCATCGGCTAGCTGCCATACAACTAGTCATATACCCTGAACCCTATTGCTCGTTTGTATCAGTCTCGTTTATATTTAGAATCCTGTAACGTATTTAAGTGGATGGTTATGGGAGGAACACCAGTGAATCTCACCCCACCTGTTGGACGCGAAGTTACTAGACTTCACGCTTAACCGGTAGAGTAGTCATTCATTCGGAGACACCCAGAAGCTATACCAAGTTTCGTTTGTTTTCCCTGTTTGAATATTATCTGTGTTGGATTTGGATCTTTATAAACGACGCATGGACATATTGGATAAACGGAATGGAGGCGTGGAATATAAGGAAACAGATCAGACTGACAATTGGTTGTAATCTCGCAAGGATTAGCAATCGCGGATACTATTTGGAATCGGAATTCATAAGAATTACTTGCTTTATGCATCGGAGTACTATCTCCAAACCTAGACCCACATCATACAAAACCGTTGAACATAAAATCTCGTCTGTCTATCGCGATTGCGCCTAGAACAGATTCGAGCAAGTTTTATCTATACAACTTGTAGACCTGTAAAGTCTTGCTTCTTAAAGAGAACTAAGTTCAAATTGCCACAATCTATACTGGATTGGAACCCCGAACTTGCACGAGGGCTATAGTGTTTGTGTTGTTATAGTTGCATTATCGAACCACGTATTCATTTACAAGGTTTGTGTTGTGGTTATTTCACCGCCAGCCCCATAGTCAGTGTTTCACCGGAGCAGATGGAAACACTGGAACAAGCATGAGTGCCTGAAGTGACAGAGTGGAGGCACACAAGGTGGCCGGAGTGCGTACAAGTGCTTGAGGTGGTGGGGATGGAAGTGCTGGAACAGCTGGAAGTGCTGGAAGTGACGGAGTAGGGGCACATGTGAATGCCAGAAGCAACAGAGCAGAGGTGCGCAAGGCAGCCAGAGCAGGGGTTCCCCTGACAAAAAGGTGATGGAAAGGGGAACAGGACATGGGGAAAGGAAGAAGCAACAAAATGGGCAGCCCCCACCTCAATTAGACGCCTCGAGTCTCGAGCTTGATGCCACAAGCTTGCCCTGGCCCCTCACCCAATGGCACATGATCTCCTGTCGTTTCGACAACCACCTCATTTGCTGCTATTGCCATCTCAACTCTACCCTAGCATGACACCACAAAGGTTGCTTCACATGTAGCTCCACATCAAGCGAAGCGAACATCCCCATCACATTACAACCTGCCCTGGACACAAGCACCAGAAAACATGGCCACATCCACGCTCTCTTGCATAGTGTAACACCCTTCCCCACTGATAAGCCAGTAAATGAGCCATGGTTAGATGCACATAATTTTGCATTTTTCTGATCAGACTTATTACTGAAACTGTCGTTTCTACATGACAGTACTGGTTCCTGGTGGCTGTCAGGCAAACCACAGAGAAATGGATGGGCACACTAAGGAATTAGAATGTCCATTGGCAAGTTTCACCCTGAAAACCATAAGGGAAACATGCAGCCAAGTAACAAGTCAAGGAACTTTGTTTGACTTGTTTCCACCAAACACTTAAACATGGAAACAGCTCAGGGGAACAGGAGTTGGGCAATGTATTGTGTTGTGTTGAGATGTCAAGGGGCCGTGTTAGGTCACGGGTGTGTCGGTACTGGAGTTGCCGGTTTCCATCGAATGTAGTGACAGACCTGGTACTGGGGTACCTGAGCATTTATTCAAAATCATTCAAATTGCAATGTACTATAATGTACTACACTACATTATGACATCATCTCATAAGGGCTAATGCTGGCCTGGGCAGTTATCTAGGAGGGACATAATGTGTCAGACCATTAGAAAGGCACTGGACAACGATCCTGGTAAAGGGTTGACGTGAGAAGTTGCTAATGGAGCAACCATGGAAAGTGCCCAACCATCCTGGGAACAGATTGGGGCTACTGCACATCCCTGACTAAGGGCAAATTACAAGGGATGTTCCTTTTGAACAAGAGGTCTTACCACTTGGTATTGTCTGGTATCATCAGGACCACCAAGTGAAGGTAGTGCTTGGTCAACTTATCAATTGACTAAGAAACTATACTCGGGTAACAAGAGGTGGCGGCTATCACAGTTTTCAGACAAATCAATCAGACGGTTCAAGGAGGAACTGAGGTAGATGGATAGTTACTGAGGCAGGGTAACAGTGAGCCAGTGAGGAAGTTGGCTAAATTGACACATCAACTATATCCCATCACAATCGTTCTAAGTGATGTAGATCTTTACTTATTGCAATGTCCGGCTCGTTGATGAGCCTTATAAATCTGTCTTGTTTTTACTAATCTCTGATATCTGACTATCTGTGTTGGACTTGGATCATTATAAACTATGTGTGGACATAATTGATAAACTGAACGGACACATGGAATATAAGGAAACAGATTGGACTTGACAATTGGTGCATAATCTCGCTGACAGACCTGGTATTGGGGCACCCAGGCATTTATTCAAATCTGCTCGAGTTGCAACATACTATAATGTACTTCACTACATTACGACGTCATCTCACAAGGGCTAATGCTGGCCTGAGCAGTTAGCTAAAAGGGATATAATGTGTCTCGAACCATTAGAAGGGCGCTGGACAACAATCCTGGTAAAGGGTTGAAGTGGGAAGTCGCTAATGGAGCAATCACGGAAAGTGCCTTACCATCCTGGGAATGAATTGGGGCTACTGCACATCGCTGACTAAGGGCATATTACGAGGGAACATCCTTCTGAACCAGAGGGATCATTGTTGGGCATCATCTGACACCTCCAGAACTGTCAAGAGAGGACTGGACTTGGTCGATCTACCAATTGACTAAGAAACTGTACTCGGGTACTAGGAAGCGGCGGCTATCACAATTTTCAGACAAATCACTTAAGCGGTTCAAGGCGGGAACCATTTGAGCGTGCGGTTACCAAGGAGGGTAATGGAGTGCTGACGAGGAGGTCGGCTAAAAAAGTTGACATATCAACAATATCCCATCACAATCGTTCTAAGCGATGTAGATCTTGACTCATCGCTAAGCTCGGCCCGTTGATGTTTCTTATAAATCTCTCTCAATTTTACTAATCACTTGATATCTGACAGGAGTTCATCGGCTAGCTGTCATACCACTAGTCATATACCCTGAACCCTATTGCTCGTTTGTATCAATCTCGTTTATATTTAGAATCCTGTAACGTATTTAAGTGGATGGTTATGGGAGGAACACCAGTGAATCTCACCCCACCTGTTGGACGCGAAGTTACTAGACTTCACGCTTAACCGGTAGAGTAGTCATTCATTCGGAGACACCCAGAAGCTATACCAAGTTTCGTTTGTTTTCCCTGTTTGAATATTATCTGTGTTGGATTTGGATCTTTATAAACGACGCGTGGACATATTGGATAAACGGAACGGACGCGTGGAATATAAGGAAACGGATCAGACTTGACAATTGGTTGTAATCTCGCAAGGATTAGCAATCGCGGATACTATTTGGAATCGGAATTCATAAGAATCACTTGCACTACGCATCGGAGTACTATCTCCAACCCTAGACCCACATCATACAAAACCATTGAACATAAAATCCCGTCTGTCTATCCGCAATTGCGCCTAGAACGGATTCGAGCAAGTTGTATCTATACGACTTGTAGACCTGTAAAGTCTTGCTTCTTAAAAGAGAACTAAAAGTTCAAATTGCCACAATCTATACTGGATTGGAACCCCGAACTTGCACGAGGACTATAGTGTTTGAGTTGTTGTAGTCGCATTATCGAACCGCGTATTCATTTACAAGGTTTATTTTGTGGTTATTTCACCGCCAGCCCCATAGTCAGTGTTTCATCGCAAAGATTAGCAACCGCAGATACTATTAAGAATCACAATTTCATAAGAATCACTTGTGTTTCACATTGGAGTACCATCTCCAAACCCAGACCCACATCACACAAAACCGTTGAACCTAAAATCTCGTCTGACTATCTGTGATTGTGCCTAGAACAGTTTCGAGAAATTTATCTATACGACTTGTGGACCTATAAGTCTTGCTTTCAATAAAAGAGAACTAAAGTTTGAATTGCCACAATCTATTGGATTTGAGCCCCGAACTTGCACGAGGATTATAGTGTTTGAGTTGAACTATTGCATTATCGAACTGCATATTCATTTACAAGGTTTGGTTTATGGTTATTTCACCGCTAGCCCCATAGTCACCATTTTAGCAGGTATACCAATGATAGGGTGTGTACAAATTGTGATGCGGGTCTTTAAGGCCTCGCCAGGCTGGAGATGAGCGCACACGAACATCGAGTCCGGTGCAGCTAAGTCGACAGGAGGCGCTGACTCAGGCCCTCCCTGCTGTTGTAACACTTCAGCTAACGGCCTTGTCGCCCGAGGCTGGAGCTCCATTGATGTTGTATCTCAAGGTGCTGCGAGAGCAGTTATACAGGTGCTCAGCTATCCAGCGGGTCCGGGGGTGTTGAGCACCTAGTCTTCTATCGTCCACATAGAGGAAGCAAGTAAAAGAGTAATCGATTATGTAATACATGATCTCGGAACAATAGGCCGGTAGTCTACTACGGGTATAAGTTCTATATTACAGTCTCAAGAAATAGTAGCGCTGGCCGCGTCCATGGTGTAAGTATGTACCGTTACACAAATTCATGCATGAAAACACCAATTTTTATTTCGTTTTGAACCTATTAGTGGGCAGAAGTGACATATTAGTTTATGAGTGTACACAGGCTACACTATTGATGGCCGAAAGCCAGTGTAACAAACCAATTAAAGGGTTTGAGTAGATTTGACAAGGCAGCCCAAAAGGCTGTTGTGGCCTGAATACAATATTCAACACTGAGCTATGGACAGTGGTGGTAAACCACTGTCTTATGTGCTGGAGGTTCACCAACAGGGAACTGATCAGAATCATTGATTTACCACTCTACATGGTCTCGGATTGGTCTTATGACTATTAGACAAGATACAGATGAAGTCGGAGTCAGACTATGACTCTAGAGCCGGCTCTGTGGGCAGCCTAGTATCGAGCCGCTGGATAGTTATCAGGCTGCTGGATATTTATCAAGCCACCAGATATTTCTAGAGAGTCAAACCATGATGCAGGGCCGGTTCTAGGAGCAGTGTTGCATCAAGCCATGGGATATTTTATCGCTGAACTGTCTGGAATTCAACTATACAGTTTATCACTGGCAACTGAGACAAACAGCCTGGGTGACCTCAGTTGGGGCTATGAAGCTTAGATATTTTACTTGAAGCTTGATTTGGCATCTATTCAGCTTGTATTAGTTTCCGAAGACCATTGAATCATATTTGCATCCAGTAGAGATTTGTCTCTTCCCAGCAATCAAAAACATGAATTTTGAAATAGCGACAACATTCTCAAATGTGAGTCAAAAAATTTGGATCTTCTTCAGAGCACTTCAAATCAATTAAGAGGACTGGTATTGCTATCCAGCGAAGTAAAATTTCCTTCCAGTCCGTTGATTTTTTAGGGATCGATGTTTGAAGCAGAAATTGATTGGAAGATGTGACAGTACCAAAAAAGGAAATTGACAAGGAAATAATCATTGTGCTGTTCCTATTCACCCTTGCTGCACCCATGGCCTGCACCATATCGAAGAGCCGACATGCTCAGCTAACCCACAAGGAACGAGATACCTTGATGGCCCGGGCAGTGGTGTTCTATCATAATGAAGTCCAGAAAGATCTTGCACCTGGAGAAAAACACGTGAGCCTTTGCACGGTTTGCAGGAAATTCGAGGGGCTTACAAAAACGATACTGGGAAGGATGTCGCCCTTAATCATAACACCTTGCTTCAGCTGGTGAAGGGAGCCAAATCAAAGAGTGTGTCGAACGGAGAAAGGAGCTGGCTACTTGCCAAAGAAGTCCAGACTGTCATCGTGTTTACCAAGGATGTAGTGAACCGTGGCTTCCCTCTCAATCATAAGCGGTTAAAGGAGGCCGTTGATGAGATCTGCCGTGCACACCTTGGCGACCAATTTCCTGCTTGTGGGGTGGGGAAGAATTGGACCCATCACTTTATGGAAAAATATCACAACAAGCTCTGGATCTACTTGTCACACTCACTGGACAGCAAACACAGATGTGCTGTGAATCTGGCCACAAACAAGGTGGGGTTCAACCTTCTGGAAAATGTGCTCGCTGGTTGCTGCGACCACGAGTTTGACCCGGCACCATTGGAGGAAAATCGGGAGCTTGATTACGAGCCCATTCTGCCAGAGAACATTTACAGCATGGAGGAGAGTGGGTTTCCAGCTTTGTCTTCTCGAAAGGAAAAGGTTATTGGTGGTGCTGGAAAAAAGATGCAGCATAAGCGAAGTGACGGAAGCAGGGAGAACACCACCCTCATTGTAACAATCTGTGCCAATGGCTCCCGCTCTCAAACCGGCAGTTATTTTCAAAGGGCAAGTGTACAATGTTCGATGGGAGCAGGAGAATCCTATGGAGGCGTTGTGAGTCCAGAAATCAAATGGCTCGCAGTCAAAAAGAACTTACCTCCAATACTGGTCTTGGTTATTCGAAGAAGGGCTGGGTCGATGGGAGATAAATGTGAAGTTCATGAAGGACTTCCATGAGCAAACGAAGAAGAAGGCAAATGGAAGGACTCGCCTTGTCGCTGTCGATGGGCATAACCCCCACTACTCAAAGCCACTATTAGACTTGGCGAGGAAACACCGCATCCATGTCCTCTGTTATCCTGCCCACACCACCCACATCTACCAGGGTCTCGATGTCATCATCTTCGGGCGGCTGAAATTATACTGGACAGAAGGAAAGTCAAAGCACACGCAGGAGAAGCGCCAGCCAGTGGCCAAGGAAATTTTCCTGGCCATTTATGGTGCTGCACATATTCATGCTCTCACGACGGAGATGGTCCAAGCCGCATTTCGCAAAACGGGTGTGACCATTCAATCGCGAGGTCGTGACAGAGGAGATGATGGCACCGAGCCTGGAAACAGCAGCTCATGGTCATCTCCCTGTTGTGCCAAGCACCCCGGTCTGTATAATGACAGATATCCTGGCCCAGGCGCACCAACACATGAAAAAAGCTCGAATAGAGCCCACCTCTGATACTGAAGATGATGGAGACGCACCTGAGTCCCCAACCCCTCTCCTCCCCATCATCACCGTCTACCTGTCCCTAACCCATTCGACACTCCAATGAAACAAGCCATCACTCGTCTTGGTTCCACATCCTCCGCTTTCCTGGTCTCCGCCTCTCCCATCCAGTCATCCTCTAATCCTCCTGCCAACCCCACTGCCGAGATCTCGCCTGAGAAAAGTGCAGACATCTTCCTGCTTGCAGCTGAGCCATCAACGGCACTTGAAAGAGAGCTGCAAGCAGCATTGAGGAAAGCACACGATAAGAACAGACACCAGAAGCACCGGATGGTTTGCAATGCAGTCTGCTCTTGTGCTGAATGGGGCCCATGTCGACGCAGTGAGAGGACAGCTGGTAGCACAGGAGAAGAAGAAAGCCCATGGAGATAAGAAGGGTCGTTTCGTGGGCGATGAGCTCCCATGGCTGTTGACAGTGTGGGACTTTGTGAATTGTGTTGCAGAGTTTGAGCGAGATGCTACAAAGAAAGCTGAGTTGGAGCAGAGGAAGGCGACTTAGATGGAAAAGAGTGATGTGATGAAGAAATAGAAAATCTTGGATGACCAGCATAAGCAGAGGAACAAAGAAATTCGACCAGAGTACACTGTTCGGGTCATCGAGTGGGAAGCAGAGCGGGATTTGGTGAAGCAGTAGCATCGCCGTCCAGGATGGAAAAAGCCTTCTGTAAAAGGTCTTCTGTTCTCACCACTGCCAAAGCCGGATTACACATTGAAGCCAGGTGAGAAAGCGGTGGAGAGTGACGAGGAAGACAAGGATAAATCGGGAAGTGATTCGGGTTCTGATTCAGAATCAAGTAGCTCAGATGGAGATTAAGACACGTAGGTAAATTATTTTACATGTCCTCATCTATATCAGAGGCAGCCATCACCCCGTAAAGCAGTGATCCCCCATCGAATTTTCATCAAAAAACTGCCTCGACGACATTTGAACATCTCCATCAAGACATAGATCCGTTTTGTATCAACTGCCCGTGAGTGCAGTAAGCGGCAAGTGAGCGGAACTGCCCTATAAAAGTCTGGAAACGAGACTACCGATCAGCGTACATCTGATGTATCAAAGTGCCGCATACGCCTGCCAAGGTCCGAGCAGATCCGCCAGGAACGTGAAGCTTAAAATTAACCCGAGAAGAATAGGGGGTTTCAAAGTTAAAACTCGGCACCCAACTTGAGGCCCAATTTGACCTTCAACTTGACCTCCAACTTACGGAGTCGGGAGCCCAAGTTGGGGCCTTTGTCTGTGAAACACCTAAGCAGACGTGTGCACGCACAACTTCGGAAGTCGAGGCATCGCGTACCATAACTGAGGTGATGCAGCGGGAGATCCGAATTAGCCGAAGTTGGAGATGAAGTTGGCCATCAAGTTGGACGTCAAGTTGGACGTCAAGTCGAGCTCTTGTGCTCGACTTGACCTCCAACTTGGATTTTTGGGCTCCAACTTGACCTCCAACTTCGCAAGTTGGAACGCGAGTTGGAGCTCAAGTTGGAGCTTAAGTCGGGCCCCGAATTTTAACTTTGAAACCCCCTAATAAACTTGTGCCTTCCAGGAAGAACACCGAGTCCTCGCAGACCCGCAGCGATGTACATACTGCGCAATTTTGTTCAATTCGGCACAAGTCGTGACCTGTGACCCAAAATACCGATTCGGCCCTTCGGCAACCAACGAAGTTTGGCGTGACACTTCCAAAAATTCGGCATACAAGACGAAAATTTTCGAAAATTCTCCCTTTTTTGCACCTCCAAGGGAGATTTGGCCCTGATGTCACGCATTTTACATTCGGCACTGGGCGCCATGACCCGTGACCGAGACCAAAATTCATCGCGGCACAGAGGGTGCGTGACACATGACCGCCGAATTGAATGAAATTGCACAGTATTCTCTGAGCCAATGAGAGATGAAGCAGTAGATGGAGTGCTTTGCGAGTTCCTGGCAGTAGCTTGCGATTCCGAGAAGCGAGAAACTTGATTGCAAGATGCCCCATGGGGCCCTTTGAGTGCAAGATGGTTTTGAGCAAGTTTTGAGGGATGCGGTTCCAGAAAAGGAAGAAAGCTGTGTTGGACCAAACATGTACAAATCATCTCCTGGATTTCACTACCATGATCTGCTCTTAATTATCTCCACACGTCACTGGTTCCAAGGACTCGGGCTGCGACATGCCCCTGTTGCGGCCGCTCCTATGCACCTCAATAATTTTCCTAAAGGTACGCCTTCCAGAAAACACTATCCCCCCAACGATGGCGCGCAATTTTGATGGCCGTGATGTCAATCAATCAGACTCCCACGTCTCGCTTAACACGTAAGGACTTCAAACCCTCATCCCGCCCGGGCGCCAACTTCCCGCCGCGCTCATCGTCCTCGTCGCGCCTGCCAATGTCGGGGTCGGGATTGCCGGTTAGCGTCAACATTATTGATTTTGTCCAATTAAATGAGTGGAAAATATTACCTTGTGATCACGCGTGAAGTGAAATGGACTATCTGTGCTGTCACGTCAGCTGATTGTGTGACCTTTCATGTGGCTCTCTCTCACCATCACCTTCGACGTCGCGACACGTCTCGACTTCCGTGATGGAAGAATCTCGGGATTGCGGCAAATGTCACTGAACCAAGGCTCTCACGGCTGAAAACTGGAAGGCCCAATTCCGCGGAGGAGGGCTTCACATCACATCAAATTGCCATGTCTGCTCGGAGAAAGACTGGCTTCGGAAGCAGGAGAAACGCAACGGGAAAGATCCCGAAAAGGAGAATGCACTCACCGGCGTGTCGAAAGATGACCCGGACGACGCGTCTGAGTTTTTAGGAGTTGATCCCATCTCCCTTGACACCTTTCGTGGTGTGTTACGCGCCGCGGGCGAGATCAATGTGCTCTGCGCACGCATTGATATATCGGCCCTTCCTAATGCGGGGACTGATGGTCTTAAAGCCGCCACCGACATCTTGGTGGAAATTGTTTGGGAGACTATTGGTTACTGGTTTCTGTACGTCGCTGTATTTTGGACAGTGATTTCTTGTACTGTGTATGACGTAAAGTAACCGGAATTCACTGGACACCTCCAAACAAATGCAGTTTTTAGGCTCGAGACACAGGGTAAACCACCGAAAAAATTATGTAGGTATGTCAGTAATCTGTATTTCCACCTTCTGCATCAATTACAGCCTGAATGACCATCGGCATCCTGTTGATATACTGATCAATCTCATCGTATTCGATTTCATCCCAAATGTCAAATATTGCATCGCAGAGCTGCTCGTAATTCGAAGGATGGTCCCGGCGATCACGTAGATGCTTCTTGAGAACATGCCAGACAGGTTCGATCGGGTTGCAGTCGGGGGAATGGGGTGGGTGTGGGAAGAGCGGGATGTGGTGATCAGCCAACCATGCCAGTGTCGACTTGGCACGGTGGGAAGGTGCGCCATCCTGCTGGAATTTGAAATCCGGTCGCTCACCCTTCATTTCCTTGTAATAGTCCACCAAGGCACCCTCCAGCACCTGTTCCCGGTATCGTGCTGCATTCATCCCGCCATTCTTTCCACCCGGATACTCCAAAATCACGAGCGGCCCTTTGACGCCCCTCATGATGGATCCCCAAATCATGCAGCGCACAGCGGGCTGGGAGATGACTGGGACACAGCAGTCGTCCAGAAGCTCCTCCCTCGGCCGTCTCGTCACCCAAACTCGGCCCTTGTTCTCTCCGAGACAAACGTAGGCTTCGTCCGACCATGCGACATTCGACCAATCCTCCTCCGTCATGGACACCATTTCGTTGGCCCAGGTGAGCCTCTTCTGTTTAGCAGCCGGGGGAAGGTATGAGACCTTCTTAGCGACACGGCGATGGTAACCAGTCTTGGCAAGAGCGCTCCGAACTGTTGTTGCGCACACTGGCGGCGTCAACTTGTTTCCAATCTCGCGAAAGGGTTTGCGACGATGGTGAGTGGCCAATTCGCGTACATTTTCCTTCTCAGACTCGCTGAGCTTCGATGGGCGTCCAGAACGGGGGTGATTGGACGTGGGACCGGTGTCCAGAAACTTGTTCCAGAGATTGTAACCAGTTGATGATTTGATGTTATAGTCGGCACATGCTCGCGCGACGTTGTGGTGAGTTCTGACTGCCCCAATGAACTGGTTTTGGTGGGTGAGTCGAGCTGGCGACGTGAGGTTTTGTGTTTCGGCATGTGGTGGGCAGAAACAAGCAGGAAATTTACTCCACTACGGCAAACACGGCCAATTCCGGTTACTTTACGTCATACCGAGTAATAACCATTTTTTGTAAATTTTTACACAAGCTATAATTCAATTCGTCAATATAAAGATTCAGAAGACTACTGCTACGTGTATCACTGCGCTCAAAATGAGTCCCACCGCCACAATTCCATGAAAAATCCCGATGTCGTCAAGCAGCGTGATAAAGGCCAGATGGACATGTTTGAATGTGGCGGCTGGATGACTATCTGGGCCTCATCTGACGAATCCGACTGCTTTATCCGCATCTGCTGATAAGCCAGTAATTGGGCCATGGTTAGATACACGTCATTTTGCGTGTTTCTGATCGTGCTCATTGCTGGAACTGTTGTTTCTATGCAACAGTACTGGTTCCTGGTAGCTGTTGGGCAAACCACAGAGAAACAGGTGGACGTTCTAAGGAATTAGGACGTCCACTGGCTAGTCTCGCCCTGAAAACTGTAAGGGAAACGTGCAGCCAGATAATAAGTCAAGGAACTTCTTTTGACTTGTTTCCAACATTCACTTAAACAATGGAAACGGGTCAAAGGAACGGGAGTTGGCAATGTGTTGTGTTGTGTTGAGACGCTAGGGGAGACGTGTTCGGTCACGAGTGTTTCGGTTGCCAGAGTTGCCGGTTTCCATCGGATGCGGATACACCGAAACAGGTGGTCGGCTATCCTGTGGATCCGGATCACAACTCTAAAGGTGTTCTAAGGTTCTTTCTCAAGAACCCTTTCTGGGAAACCCCAGAGAAACGGGTATCTACCGAGACCTACAAAGGAGTACTATCAAGTTCCGTACTTGGAACCAAGGGGAGACTTGAGTTGAAGCGGAAACAGGTTGAACGAGATGCAGTGCCGATCTATCGGTGATCGACACACCCTCTGAATAATACAGGGGTGCTGCTGACGGGTTCCTGCCTCGTAATTGGCAAGGGAACATGGCGTGCTCGCAGTTGGGAACCAATGGGAGGCGACGCTCGGAAGAACAACCGACGGAAACACGGTTAAAGAGGCGGATAAACAGACATTTGACTCATTGGGATTGTGTTTTGGGCTTTGTAACAGTGTCTTGGCGGTTGTATAAGTATCCGAGGGTGTTTCTACGATGGACACAGCATCTTCCCCCGAACTAGTAGGCTATACACTTGCGCATTGGGTTGATCTGGGATCCTCGGCGAACGCACTCTTATAGAGTAGCACTATTAGTCGAAATCTTAATTGTTTCTGAATCATATATTATTCTGGAAACGCACTTGGGCTTTGCCTGGAAACTGTCTGAACTCTGAGAATCTGTTGGATCTGGGACTCTGTTGAAAGAAACGTTATTGTTGTTGTTTGCGGAGCGGGTTTCAGAAAGTACCGTCAAGGGAAAACTTTGGAAACGTGACTGCTGGCGTTGCTCAGAAAGTAACTCTTTAGGGAAAGCTCTGTGAACGTTCTTGGCCTATAAACTAGGGGCCTTACTTGAGTCTACAGGACTACTTTAAACTTGTTTCTCTGTCGCTTGGACACACACACACACACGCTGCGAAGCTGTAAATCTATCTTGTTTGGAAACAACGTTTCCACTGTGTCTAGAAACACGTTCTACGCAGTTTGCTCTATTATCTCTCTGAGATACGAAACCTCTCCCTACAACCTTTACAAGGCCCTGTACTAGGGGCTGTAACTCGTCGGGATCTTTGGAAATGTGCATATATTGCCGTTTGATTTGTTTGTTGGTTGTTGGAACAGTCTCTGGACTGTTTCTGTGCCGCTCTCGAGTCAAGTGGGGTTATTTGTGTGTTTCTTATATAGGTTCTGAGCACACCAATCACCGCCATCTCAACTGCCACCAAA
This sequence comes from Mycena olivaceomarginata, assembly GCA_029378375.1. Lineage (NCBI taxonomy): Eukaryota > Fungi > Basidiomycota > Agaricomycetes > Agaricales > Mycenaceae > Mycena > Mycena olivaceomarginata. Next base: position 47,361 of record JARKIC010000367.1, on the reverse strand, counting down.
AATATGTATGCATTGACCTTCCGGACGACGTCAAGAAGTTTATTGCTGAAAATCCGAAACTGCGAGCACCGCAGGTGTGTATCTCCCTCTTTTTTGGCTTCAATCTCTTATAAACTGGGCAGCTTTGGAAGGACATACTCAAGACCCACCCGCGTCCGAGATTTTCGCAGAAATCGGTCTATAATCAATGGTTCAAACAACAGCAAACCAGCTGGCGGCGCTGCGACGACGAGTTCGAGTCTGCAAAGATCCTTCTCCAGGAGTTCGCCTCTGACCCAGTGCATGAGCTTGTGTCAATCCCAAAGCCGGAAAGTGACGGATTTCGTGCCCTCGGATTTGTCTTCCCGTCTGTGCTCCGCAAATGGGACGGCATTATACGTGAGGTTGCACTTGATTCCACATGTGAGCTCATTTACTGTCTGCTTCTTTCTGTGGGTGTTCAAAATATTTGTTCCAGTCCAGACGAAAAAGGCCGGCTTTGAATGCTTCGCGCTTCTCGGTGAAGTCGGTGGGTCGGGGGTTCCTCTCGGCTTCATCCTACTCAAATCCAACAAGCCGGACGTTAATGAGAAGGAAATATATTTGAGCTGCCATTCGCTTCATTACCGTTGTCTGGAGAATTCGTGTGAAGCAGGTATTATCGGACAAGGACATGACGGAGATTAATGCCCTCCTTGGGGAGCTCCCAGACGACATCAAGTACCAACTGTGCTTCTGGCACTGTATTCGCGCTGTCAAGACTCGCCTCTCTGTCTTGGGCCGCCATCCTGCCCATTACGATGCTGCAGAGGCATTCTGGGAGTTCGATTGGATTGACCGGGAGTTCGTTCCGATTAACCAAATGCCCGAGGAATTCCAAACTGAGGTATTTGCGACTTGGAGTTTCATTTAGGTTTGGTTTACTAATCACCCAATACAGGAAAATCTCAAGGTTGCTCAGACAGCTATCCCCACTCTCAAGCTTCGCCTCACCGGACAGACCTCTGAGGTCCCCACGCCATCGCACCCAAAAATTGTGATACATCTCAACGGTCGCCTCGAACGTGCAGACACAGACTCCGAGGCTTCGGCCGATAGCAACAACGCTCTGGAGAGTTACTTGGGCTCACTGGATGATGACGAGGAGGACCTCGACGAGGATCCCGACGCAGTCGACAGGTGGGATGGCCCTGCATCAATATTCGAGCCAGGAGAAACGGCTTTTGCAACCACCGCCACTTACGCATTCTGCCCCGCCCCCCCATCGAAAGCAGCTGCTTCGAATCTTCATTCGTCATTTCTGTGAGCACCCCTTGCTGCCCGATCGTACAGGCAGCACTCGCACCTCCGACAAAATCCGATACGACGCTGTGTGGGAGATGTATCAATTCTGCCTTCAGCGCGGACTGCGCGAGGTCTGGGCGTACATGTGGACTGCGTGGTACTGTCCGATAAAGTTCAGGCTCTGGATGCGCTCCTCTGAGCCGAGCTTTATCGGGTGTTGGCGCACCACAATGTCTGTGGAGAATTTCTGGCGCAATCTCAAACACGAAACCCTCCACCACTTTGTTCATCCTTGCCTCGACCAACTCATTTACCTCCTCGCAGTTGAGGTCCTACCTTCCACGGAAGCCAAGATTCAGATTTTCGAAGTCAACTACCGTCCTGGCCGTGGAAAACCGCTTACAGTTTTCCGCAAGGCGTTCAAGAAGTGCTGGAAAATGTTAGCGCTACTGTCAGGGGAACCCCCGCTTCAGACAGTTTTCCATCCGGACCCGATCCGGATGCTTCGGGCGCTTCAGACGCTTCTCCATCCGGACCGGCTCCGGACACTTCGGATGGTTTTCCGCCCGGCGCTCCGGATACTTCTGCGCCCTTCTATCCGACCGCCAAACCACCCAGGACATCTGTCCGCTCTCGCTGGCATGTGCTGTGCGATCAGGCCCGCGATCATTGTAGATACCTCCGGACACGTGCTACTGGGTAGTTACCAATTAGTATATAAGGTTTCGCCTAGCGTGGGAATCCTCATCCTTTCTTCTCTTCGGATTCCCCCGCTAGGTGCGTAGTATTTCCGCTCCTGTATTCTAGTACCTATATTTATGCTTCGGATTCCCCCGCTAGTTTCCGCACCCTGCGCCGAGCTTAAGGTTGCCCTTACAGCTACGCCCCCTCGGAGATCAAGTTTACATCATCGATCTTGCGAAGTGGACGTGCAGTTGTGGATAGCAAAAGTACAACGCCTTCCTCCTCTGCAAGCACCTGGTGCAGGCATTCCTTCCTCCCAACTCAGACTTCTTCTGCGAGGTGGTTCGCCGCCGTGTTACCCCATTTTACAGCCATCATCTGCTCTGCCCCAAGAACAGATCCGAACTCAATGTTGTTGACTCCGGATCCGTCTCGGATGGCGATGAGGACACTGCTGAGGGTATGGAACCCACCCCCTCTCCAGCTTCAGCTCCAGTTCAACGAACGAAGCGCAAAAGGGTGCAACCCGCCCCTGTGTCACCTCCCGCTACTCCTGGTCAAACCCGTGGGTCTGGGAGTGGCGCCGATCCAATTCTCCTTTTGTCCTCACCTGTGATCGCAGATGAGGAGGAAGACGTACATTCTCTGATTGATTCATTTTTCCCGCCTCGAGCAATCACTGAGATGTTTGTACAGGACTCCAGTGTTGAGTGGGTCAAGAAAATAATTGTTGAGGTGGAAGCTGGCCTCGCAGTGTTGAAGACCCAAGTGAATCATCCTCGAGATGCTAAGCTATTTCTCAACTCAATGAGGGCTCAAAACATTGGGAAGGACATCGCTGCGATGGCCACTGATGTACGTCGGTCAACCGAGACAGGAACGGTTCGTTCCACCACATGGGCACAAAAAGGCAACAAAGCCTCAGCTAAATTCACACGAAACACTGTGGGTCTCCATATTCCTTAGATTATATTCCAAGTCCTTTCCCTGCTTCTTAACTACCTTCAATTTCTTTTCCCGTGTCCGACATGGTTATTCCGTTGTGATGGTCAAATGCCGAAAAAAAAGGTGGGGGGTCCCATAGGAAATTACAATAGTCTGTTGTTAATCATTGATAAATGTTAGGCGTCTCTGGCCCCAACCTATCCCGCAAAATATGATGTGGACGCAGTCATATGAATTTCTTACCATGGTTGCCAATTTACGTGTGTCCGCGCCAAATCACGTGGAATTAAATTTATTTGCCCAGATTTTTAGCACTGGAGACCAGCGACTATGCCCGACGACCCCGACATTGGCGGGCGCGATGAGGACGATGAGTGTGGTGGGAAGTTGGCGCCTGGGCGGGACGAGGGTTTGAAGTCCTTACGTGTGAAGTCCTTAAGCGAGACATGGGAGTCTGATTGATTGACATCACGGCCATCAAACTTGCGCGCCATCGTTGGGGGGATAGCATTTTCTTACGCCTTCCATCTCCATCGCTGGCACTGCAATCAATACAGATCACAACTGACGGTGGATTCTAGGCAAATCCCGCCCGTTTACAACATCCACGACGACTCGCGTCGAGGGCATATCTTCGTCCCTCTTGAAGTCGACAACTCATACTGTGACCACTGAGCTGTGTGGCAGCACGCTCTCCAGAAGACGCACCCGACTCCAGACTCCACTCGCACCTCCGCCCGCAATAGCACCACCCGCCTGTCCCAGCTCTGCTGCGATCTGTGTGCTCGGGGTACCGACCCACGCCATACAACAATTTACTCGCGGTCTTCGTGGTGCAGCGCCCTGACGACATCTCATATATGTCGTACCAACGTCTACTTTCTCACCGGGTTCTCCCACACGGGACAGGATGAGCCCTTGCAAGTCTGGGTCTGCGCGCTTGGCTTCCCATTCCGTCCCGAGTAAATATTGTCTGCCTGACTGGCTTGCTCCACACAAGTGCTTCAGCAACAGTCGATACAGACGCCGATGGAAATTGTAGTCGTAGCACAGGACAAGAGGCTGACAACGAGCAGATACGTAAGGTACGTCGCCCTTCCCACCATCCATGCCGAGCTCGTTCTCATTCTCGTTCTGGATCTAGACTTTGAATCGTTGGTCTGTCGCGGGGTGGAGCAAGTGCGCAGCTGGGTAGCACAGCGATCGGTGGTGCTGGATCCATTGCTCTCTGGCAGATGGGGACGGCGCGCGTGGCTTCTCCACAAGCCATTGTCTTCAGGACGCACCTCCGCAACCCGTGCACACGAGCCTGCAACTTGAACACATCATGTGCGTCAGGCTCTCCCGCTCCCACACTACTGACCCCACCTTCTCCGTCTTCGCGAAACCCGGGGGAACCCTCTCTGGTAGCTGCGCCATTCCTTACCTTGAGCTTGCAGCCGCGGGCGAGCATTGTGCGTCGCTGTCCCGTGTCTCCGCTCGCTGCGTCTTTCCTTTCCTCCTCTCCCCTCAACGATGTCAGGGTGAGCGCTCACTGCGGCTGGTGGCCTTCGTCCCAAAGCTACACCGGCTACGCATCTCCCTCTTCCTCCCGTTAACAAGGTGGGGCGTGCCCAGCGCGCGTGCCGTGTGCGGCTGGGGCATGTGGTAGTCCTTGTGCTCTGTTGCTTCCTCGTTGTGCGCTGTCGCTGTCGCTTGCCATGCACGGCGCGCTGCGACCGAGAAGGATTTGCTGGGAGGAGTGTGCGAGGCACCGGGCGAGCCGATCGGGAGAATCGATATGAGAGGGCTGATGCAGCCCTGCACCCGCTGTGTCCATGCATCGCGCGGCGGCTCGGTGCGTGGATGGCGGTGAGATGCCCGTTGGTGGTGCACCGCACTGCCACGGCCACCCGTTGTTTGCAATGAGAAGAGTGAGCGGTGAGAGGGGAGGCGCGTACATCGGGTAAAGCAAAGTGGGAGAGACCGAGCGGTGAGAGTGGAGGCCGAGGTCTGCGCGTACGCGCTGGCGCCCTGTCGGAGTTGCACGGAGGATTGATGGCAGCCAGTGGTACATCGTGCGCAGGGAGCGACCAATACGTGCTGGGGGACTGCGAGACCTTCACAGCGGCGCGCGCCACGGGTGAGCAAGGGCCAGGCGGGTGGGGATGAGGATTCCGAAGAGGGATTGGCGGAACATGCACGTGCAGGAAATACTTGCATTCGCCTCACGATCTATACTCCCGGGTCCTCCCTCACCCTCTCTCTTGTCTCCCTCGGAGACTCAGGACCCTTCACCTCCCCATCACCTGTGCGACACTCCCCCTCCCTCGGTCCTCCGTTTCGTGTCTCCCGCTGGCATATCCGACCTGCCGTCCTCTTATTTGACCCTTCTCTCAATGGAGACTTAGAGCTTGGAGACCAATCCGACATCTCACCACCCCTTCACACTCGCACCTCCACTTTTCCTCGTCGTAGGTGCTGTCCCGCTCTCGCTCCAACCTCTCGCATGTCCCTTCTTGTATTTGGGTCATTCCGTACTCGCGCTACGGTGCTTTCAAGGAGGCGGATTTGGTGGCGGTGTTACCGCCAATTCCCTTTTTCGGACATTGGATTTTGGATGTGTCTGGTGTGCTCACCTATACATCCCAGCCCAGCCCTATAGTTAATGGGGGGACGGAAGGCCGATCCCCGCGCTAGTTATAGGGAAATACAGTGATTTCAGGCTAACTTCTATAATTATGGGAATAACTTTTGCATAATTATCAATACCTTTGGAGTTTGGGAGGGTAGGGGCAGTTCTAAGCATATTTCAATAACTTTCAATAACTTGGTGGACTTGGTTGCTTCCCACCATTAGTTGTGGCCAAAAAAGGAAATTATTGTGCAGCCACTGTAAAAAAACATGGAAAAATCACAGAAAATACCAAGAAATTACTGGCTACTTCTTACACTAGTTACTAGGGTATACGTCTTCAGGAGCGAATGATCAATTAGCAAAACGAACCCCAGGTGGTCCACCCCTCCTCCCCTTGACCTTGTTCGAGGCAGAAGTCGAGGCTCCATCAGGCGCAGTGGAAGAGGCGAAAGTCAAAGCACCATCAGACGATCCTGCCGGAGGCGGAGCCCCCACTGCCTGCGACACATTCTTTGCCTTCAAAGCCGCCGTTGCTGCCAGCGCCTTCTCCCTACGCTGGCTCAGCTTGAGAAACTCAACTGTTGCCCGGCTCGGGGGTCCTGGCGGAAGTTCGGGTGAAGGAGCAGAAGCTGGGGGCGCATTACAATAGGCGGGACGGGGTTTCGGTTGCTTGGTCTTCTTGGCCAGGGGCTCCTCGTCTTCATCATTGTCCTCCTCGCGTCCCCGTTTCTTCCTCGACCCCCCCTCGCCACCCCTCGACTTCTTGGCGGTGTGCTCGGTGTTGCTCTCATCATCGTCCACCGTCTTCCTCTTCCGTCCACCTCCTGACAACTTGTTTGCCGTGGCCTTCGCCCTCTTCTCCTTCGACCTCTCCTTTGCCTTCCTCTCCTCCCTCGACTTCCTCTCCTTCTCCTCCCTCGCCTTCCTCTCCCTCTCCTCCCTCGCCTTCCTCTCCTTCTCCTCCCTCGCCTTCCTCTCCTTCACCTTCTTTGCGCACTCCTTCTCCTTCTCGTTGCTCGACTTGGATTTGGACTTGGAAGTCTCCACCATGTCCTCGTCCTCGTCCTCGTCATTGTCGTTGTCCTCGCTGCCATCCTCGTCATCCTCGCCATTGTCCTCCTCCTCCGACATCGGCTTGCTCTTCCCCTTCCCCTTCTTCACCGTGGCTCGCTTTGCCTTCATCCTCTTGTTAGGGCCTCGCTTCTCCCCAGCATCTGATCGACGCCGGCGACCCTTCTCCACGATCTCGCCCTCCTCCACCTGCCTCTCGTACTCCGCCCTCCATTTCTTCCTCTCCTCCTCGTTGATGCTCTTCCACCTGCAAGTTCCGTCTTTGAGCGCGTCTCGAAGAGCTGTCATGTCGTCGATGTTGCTGATGTTGGTAGGTGAGACGAAGTTGACGGTCTTTGGCCAGCCGACAAGCTCGCAGCCATAGCCAAGCACGACAGCCTTGATGTAGCGCTCATAGTTCATGGCGCATTTCTGTCTCCTGGACGCGAATACTGGGAACACAAATCAGTCAGGCCAGTGATGGACAAAGACGAGTACTTACTCACCCAGGCCTGTTTTGATCATCTTGGTGACCTCTGCTCGCATGGATCCCAAAGTGTTGACGCCCGTGAATCCTGAAACGGTGTCAGTGGATTGAAATAACTTCTATTCAATAGCCATACCTTTTTCCCTGGCGCAGCACCATTGCTCAAACTTGGCAATAACGTCCAGAGGGTCCAGTCTTAAGACCTCGCGGAAGAAGTCCAGCGACCCTGCCGACTGCATCATGTATGGCTCGGTGAGATCCTGGATGTGGCCCTTGCTGAAAATGGCGAAACCATGCATCCCGCTGCACTCATACAGGTTATCGATCTATACAGGCTTTCAGAGTCGCCCAAAATATTTTAAAATAAAATTCGCACCTCAGACGCTAAATGTCTCATGGTATATCCAGCACTCTGGGCGACTCCTTTGTTCGTCACGCGAGCACCCTTGACCCGCTTCGCACGATGTGCAAGCAGATCAGCTCTGAGCTTCTGCCTGAACTCCTTCGACATGTTTTCAAAATCCGGATGGTCGGGGATGCGCTGACGGAGTTCGTGTATGTCGAGTCGTTCCCCCGGCAAAAGTCCTGGATGTTCGAGTCAGGGCAAGAATCCACAGTAAAACAGAGATACCGGCCTTTGTTAAGTGATTTCGAGAGATAGTGAAGCTTTGCACGGTGCATGCTGACCTTGCGCTCTTGTTTGAACGTCGTAGCAGCAGCCATTCGCTGCTTCACCAATTTGAGCTTAAAGCCATGCTTCTTGGCAAGCACTGGCAGCTTTTTGTTGCGCTTCTTATTAAGCTCTGCAATCTCGGCGTAGAGAGCCGCTTTTCGATTCTTCTTGCCTTTGGCTCGGTCATACAAAGTACGGCGCTGCTCAGGCCCAATAACGCGTTTTGGACGGTCACGGGGTGGGATGGCATGCTTCCCCGGGTTACGCTCCAGCCAAGTCGATACGCCAGCGACGTCAGGAAGGTCGCCATCATCGTTAGAGTCGCCAAGCCGGGGAATTTGCTTTTGGGCAACCTGTTTTCGAGAGGGAGGGGTGGCTTTTCCAGGTACGTCCTCCCAGTTGTTGTCACTGTCGTCATCTACCAGTTCTTCAGGTTCTGCGTCGCTGTCCTGGGGAGACCCAGAGCATGGAGGCGACATGCCACGTTCCGAGCCACCATCCGACATGTCTTTGGGAGGAGGTGAACACTGAGGACGCGTCAAAGTCGGCCCCGTAGCACCAGCGTTGGTCGAAGGTGCAGCAACACTCGCAGACGACGACATGTGGTGAAAGCAGTTGAATACACAAAGACTTTCTAAATCAGGAATGTTCTGCACAGCCACACATATGACACGGATATCGAATTCATTCAATGAGCCACACAGTAGCGGCAAGTACGACAAGTAACCGATGATCAATGTGCTCCGAACCACACTCAAACAACACACTTATCACCCAAATATAACCCAAGTCCTTCCGAAATAAGCAGTGACGCCCACGGAAATAAGACAGGGATCAGAAATAGGATGATCAGAGGATGCAAGAGCAGAGGTCCAGACGAGTGGTAGTCCCTTGTACAGGGCCTAACAGTAGGTTGAAGGGAGAGGTTCGTTTCAGAGAGGAGAATGGAACAGGTGGTGTGCCACTTATCGCTTCGGAAATAAGCCCGAAACGATCTTGGTGTGCAGTATGTCACTCCATTGGAGGAATAACAATACTAACACCGCTAGGATGCTAAGCTTCACAGCTATAGAAATCGTGTGCTCCAAGCGCACTATTCCGCTCTATCGACCATCCGGAAATAAGACCGAGATGGTGGAACACAAGATATCACCAGGAATTGGCCTGAGCGATAATCGAGTGATTGGAAATAAGATAGTTTAAAGCTTCGCAGCTTATGAGACAGCAAGTATTGAGTGTGGTGGTGGTGGTGGTGTCGTCCAACGACGTGCAGGAGACCTCTGATAGGTCGACGATAAAACAATTCCAAATGATAGAGATCCCGTAGCTTATTTCCCAAGTGCCAATTCCGTAGCTGATTCCATAGCTGATTCCATAGCTGATTCCAATACCCAATTCGATTCCATATCCAAAACCCAGACTATCCCAACAAGCTTATTCCAAGCGCAACAACACTGGTCCCAATCTCCGCCTTGATGCAAAGCTTATTTCCACACCCCACACTATTCCGGAACGATCCTCGGAATACGACAGAAATAAGGACCCAACATGCCATGTACAATCCAATTGCGCATGAAATGCTTAAGAGGGATGAGACCTACCCCTAATCGCAGGCATGCGCCCACTAACTGGGGGGTAGGACCTCCTCCAACTCAAAACACTCCTGACTACTTATACAAACTGTGACACTAAATATCTATGAGTAATAGGGCCTTTTACCCGTTTATCCAGCCGTTTATCCGTCGGAAAACCTTCCGAGCCAGTTTCCCATTGGTTCCCAACCTCTATGACCTTATTCCCATGACACAAAACCTCGGAACAACGATGTAGCCTTGATCTGCTGAATCAGACCACCCCAGCCTCATCTCTCATTGGTTCCAGGAATAGAATGCGCAGCAGGGCCCACAATGTGCAGCTTAGCATCGCCTCCAAGGCCTATGCCAAGCTTGGGCTCAGTGGCCCAGTTTCCAACCAACAGTTCAGAGATCAATGCTATTCCAACACCTTGGAATTGAGTCTCCCTTCAGTTCAGCCTTCAGATATGGATAGTCCCAAGCTATAGCTTTCGGATGATACCCATATCATGGCCCTTCCCAGAATGGGTTCTTGAGTCTTAAAGGAATTACTATTCCAGTCAAGACTACGCCCATCTGATCCTTATTTCCAGGTTCGGGTTATACCGAGTTTTGCCACAGAAATAAGGCTCTGAGATATCCTCGCACCGCATGTGACTGGAATGCTTATTCCCAACCAACTCTGCACATCTTATTTCCAATATCCCAACCCTGCTTCCAATATGCGAAAGCAGAAATAAACCAGGATAGTTCCTTTATGGTGTTTAAAGGCTACACAAACCCCTACATGTTTCGGGGTGAGCACAAGCCAGTACTTTGAGAGGTTTCCCACCCATCGCACCCGTTACTCTGTGATCACAGCCTAGCCAGCTGCACAGGAACCCAGCACTGACTCTATGAACACTGGGAAATAGTATCTAACTAACTTGAAACATGCGAAATAAGCAATGTTCAAGTATAGTCAAATTCCAGACAGTTCACCAATAAGTAGCGAGAAGTACGACAAGCAATGTAAAAAGTAAACTCAAAGAAATCGAGATGTCAGCGCAGACATAGACACGGGGTGAAGCCAGCACCCGAAGACCAAGAAAAAACGGCGCTCTACTCCTCCATATTAACGTCTTCCCCACGGTCGACTTTCTTCCCCTTCTCGATTGCAGCCGCCATCTCCGCTGCCGACGACACGATAACAACTACGTCGTTTTGATCCATGCTCGCCATCGCCATATCCCTTGAGAAAAAATGAGACGAGGTTAGAAAGAATTGGTACTGCAGCAAAAAAATCGCAAACTTACATGCTTCGGAAGAATTTTTGCTGGGTGGAATTGAAGTAGAAGGGGCCAGTGGCAACAGTGCATCGGGATGAGGGAGCAGTCGACACACTGCTGAAACGGCTGGAGGATGCAGCTCCAGACACGGACGCACTTGATCCTTCCCCCGACCTTCCTCCTGCTTTCAAGCCCCCCCACGTGCCGGCCCCAGAACCGCTCGTCGACGCAGAAACCGACGAGACAGAACTTATCGAGGGGGAGATGGGAGGAACAGCCAGCGAAGTTGCCGACGAAGATGTTGTTGCTGACGCTGGTGCTCCCATTCCAGGCCCTACAGCGTCGTCGCTGGAATTGACCCAAGCAGCGTGGTTGGGCGCACAGGACCTCGAGATCGCAGCATTCACGGCAGGTGTGCGTGATGAGACGGCAGCAGCGATGGAAGGGGCACGCGAGACATCGGCGTTCGTGGCAAGTGTGCGTGAGACAGCATCGGCGATGGAGGGGGCACGTGAGACAGCAGCAGCGGCGATGGAGGGGGCATGCGAGGCAGCGGCAGCATGGGCAGCGGACACAACCCGGGCTGGGGTCATGTGTGAAGGGGGTGAAGGGGGAGAAGCTGCTGGAATTGAGTGCGATGCTCCCGGACGAGGCGAAGTTGGTGGGCTATCCTCTTCAAACAACGGCATGGGGGTGTTGAGTGGCTGGCGTGAGGAGATGCTCCAGGCGGTGTGGTGCGAGGGAACACGCAAGGACGAGCGCGGTGGTGGTGAGTCCTCGTCAAACAGAGGGACGGGGGTTGATACACCACGGCGGTGCTTTGAGGGGGTAGCACCAGCCTCAAGCCTTGTACCGTCCCCCTCGTGATCCATCCCACCCTCGACCTCGCGATTAACACCCACAGCCCCGCCTGCACGCTTGACGCGCATGGTGCCGCCCTTGCGCTTGATGCGCACCGTACCGCTGCCCGCCTCCACCTTGACCCCATCCGCACCGATCCCCTCGTGCTTGACACGCACAGTGCCACCCTCGCGCTTGATGCGCATGGTACCGCTGCCCACCTCCGCCTTGATCCCATCCATGCCGATCCCCAATTTTTTGGCAGCCTTGTTGTCGATGGGGAGAATGACCGGGCGCTCGGCGTCAGGGAGCACGCAATAGCCGCCCGAGTCCGGGGTGACTTCGCGCACCCAGCACCGAGTCGGATGAGTCGGATGAGTGGCGCGCGGCACCTCCTCCTCCTCAGACTCGGAGCCAGGAACATAGACCGCAGAGTCAGCGGGAGTGGGGGGCGGGGCACTGCGGTGCTGCGGTGTCCGGTGGATGTTGGCGAGGTAGGTGAGGTCGCAGGTGAGGTGGGCGTCTTGGCACCACCTGCACCACTCATAAACAGCTTGTGTGATCGTCTTGCAGCGCACAATTTCGAAGCTTCCGGTCCGGGGAAGCACATTTTCTGCTGCGGATCTCCAGGGATGTAAGTCACACTAGCAGAAAATCCAAGGCCCTGAGAACGCACTTGAGAGAATAAATTGCAGCCTTTTCTCCAGCCACAGGTTCCCGAACCAGATAGAAGAAACGTTTGGGCTGGGAGTCGTGGAACGAATAGGAATCAAAGTTTTCAGAAGCAAAGAACTTGGGCACACAGAATTTGGACATTGAGGAACGGCCCGTGGATCGTGAAGGCAGGAGGCAAAGAGAGATCAAAAATAACGCGTGACGTACCATGTGACAATCACATCGAGGAAGCACGTCGAAGCGTCGAAGTGCCGTATATTTTGTAGGTCCACTTCGTTCAATTGACCAATATGGTTGATTAGCATCTATTCGCTGAATTAAATTCACAGGCTCTGGTTATGCACCGTTCAATCGATTTTCCGTGTTTCAAGCTCAAAATCCGCGTTGAAGGAGAATGTAATGGGACAAGGAGAAATATATTGGCAGATTGGTGTAGCTCGATGCTCGGCTTGCTCAACGCTCAGCTGGACTATAGAAAACCAAGAGACTCATCGGTAATAACAATCCTGACCTTCTTCCCAAGCTGAAATCGCCGCTTTGCATCCTCATACTCTTCTGTAATCTCCAACTTGAATTTTTTGCTGCGGCGGTGCTTCGTTTCGTCAATGATAGTAACACCAGCCAGGTTCCCCTCCCCAAAGAATTCAAGGAGAGGATAGTAGAATTGGTGGTATGAGCGACCACCATAGTTTTCGATATATTTCCTGTGATTGGTTAGCGCTTCTTAGTTGCAGGCCCCAAGGGTAGCATACTGGCGGCGTTTACTAGAGAAAATGAATATATTTTCATTTTTTGAACAAAGACTGACTCACCGTTCACGGTAGTCGAAGTCCGCCAAGGAGCGATCAGAAGATTTGTTTTGAGCAGCGTGAGCAGCGCGGAGCCTGCAGAGCAGCATTTATAACTATTGAGGTAGTTGGATAGGTATGGCTCACCTCCTCATTCGTTCCTTGGCCTTTTCTCGCAGAGTCTCTGCATTTCTGTGGAAAGATACGAATCAGAGCAATCCTTTCAAATCTGCTCGCCTTCTCGAACCTTTCGGCATATTGCTGTAGGGCCTGGCGGCGTTTACGACGCTGCTCTGAGGCTTTCTTGGTTTTCTGAGATTGCTTGAGTTTCGGACTGGAGGTGGTCATGGTAAGTGGCAAGACGAAGATGACCCACATTTGGCATGTAAATATGGCCAAGCCTTACGCAACAAAAGCGTGTTCACGATCGGTTACAGCAAATAAAAGATATTATTTTGCAGACCTCAGGTGAAGCTCAGATTTTTTTATATATCCCTTCATTGCATTAAAAGGCATCTCCAAAAAAATAAGATAATGTAGAAGTTGATACGTTGCCCTTGCGTGAATATTTTAAGGTGGTGCTCGGCGCAGCGGCCGATACATCCGAAGCGTGTTCGCGATAAGTCCGATGACCAAAATTGGCTCAAGTCGACGTTCGTACAGATTGATCAAGAAGAAATTGAATTGTTCTATAAATCGTCTATGATACTGAACATCTTCACACCCTCTTCCCAGCGCGTCTCTGCCTCCGTGTCCCGAGCCTCCCTCAACTCCATCGTCGACTTCTTCAAAAAATCCTCATCCGTCATGTACCCATTACGAATCCACCGAAAGAGTCCGCCAGCCGTGTATTGGACGAATGAGAATCGTTTCTCGTGAGGCTGGACCGGGATATTCGAATGCCGGATGATCGCTGAGGGGATAAGGATGGTTGCGCCTGGAGGGAAGCGTATGATGAGCTTCAGGTCCCAGAGGATCAGATGCCCGCCTCAATCAGCATCGAACCAGCCGAGGGATGTGATGGAGCACCATCCCCACGCTAGATTACCGAAGTCGAGATGAGAGCAAGTGACAGCCTGTGGTCCGAAATTAAAGGTGCAGGCAGCGAAGACACTGCCTACAAAAGGCCACTTGAGCGCAGAGTTCCACGCGGCAAGCAAAGCCATTTGTGCCTGGTAGAAGGCGAACAGGATCGGGGCGAAGATACGGAACAGGCCTGGGAGACGATTGAGGGTCTACATCAATAAAATAATATAATAGAGGAACGTACAGTTGGCGAAGCCGACAATGCGTTGAAAACACTCATGCTCGAGCATCTCGTCCGTGATTTCGATGTTATCGGGATGATTGCAGAGTTCGCCGGGTGCCTGAGACGCGGGTGAGATAAATCAAAAAAGGGAGGGAGCAGACATACGGTTTGACCACCGCCATGAGATAAGCCACGGGAAACAGAAGGGTAGGGCGACTTAGGATGTGCACGTCGATGGAGAGAGTCTCCAACGGTGAAATGGGCGCGGGGGAGAAGGGATTCCAGGAGGTGCGCCGCACTATCGGTCACCTTCTTCCAGCCAAGAAGGTCCTTTGGCTTCCCACCGAGCAGCGCAATCAGGCGACGGTGGGAATCAATAATTGGAATGGTCAATCTGGTAAAGTGATCAGAGTAGTGAGAGAACGAATGGAAAAAGACATACTCTCCCAGCCAGTCGATGTAGGTAAAGCTGTCGGTCCCACTCATACGATTGAGCTCTTCTTGGGTGTAGACGCGACTCCCCATCCCGATTGTCCGAGCAGAAGAGGTTGGCAAGGTGCCGACATTGGGGGCCTGCGTACCGTCCTCTGAAGAACGCTTGCCAATCCAGGAAGGTGTGGAATGGGGGAGGTCTATGGCGTCAAAGTCCGTCTGGAGCGCATTCTTCTTAGCAGCTGCACGCCGGTCCCTGTGGATGGCCTTGAGGCCAGGATCCTGAGCCTGGGATGCGTCAAGCTCTCGCCGCTCACGTTTGCGTCTTTTCGAGCCAAGTTTCTTGGAGTTGAGCTTGGTGGCAGGCGCTTGCTTTGCCGGGAAATCACGTGCCACCCAAAAAGGCGGTGGCGAGGGAGGGCAGGCAGGAGGACTCAGGGAGGGGGAAGACTTCGGTGGAGATGGAGGTCGGGGGGGTAGGAATGATATTCACAGGCTCGTCAAGGATTTGAGTAAATTGCTGAGCCTCTAGGCGTTGTTTGAGGCAATCAGCAACGCTGAAATATTGTGGGGGGCGACACGGCAGCGCCAATAGCGAGGTCATAGTCAGAGAATTCCTTTCCCGACCGCAAAATTCTCCGTCCTAAAGGAAAGCACGTCAGTTCAAATAAAGACACCAGAAAAAGGGCAAAAAAGCGAAGTATAAGGCAAGCACAGTATAGCAAGTCCCAGGGTCGGGTCTCTGGCAATCTGGCGGCTTATAGCATAGTAGAATGAATAAAAAAGAGGGCTTGATGCGCAGAAGTCCCGTGGTTGGGTCTCATTGCAGCCAGAGAAGAGAAAAAGGCCAAAATGAAAGAATTGGTGCATACCTGCCATAGTGTTCCTTGGTGAGTTCCTTCCAGGCCTGGACAGCTCCCAGATGATACAAAGAAAGCTTCCAGATCGGTTGAAACGCGTGGAACGACTGGATAGATGATGCCAGGTGGTGAGTGGCACAAGGCAGAGGTGGCAGACACAGCCACATCACGTGCTCGTCACACATCGTGACATGTCGTGTTGTGTGCCTAAAATATTCATTCTTATCAGATTCTGCAATCATGAAGAAAGGCCGAGCCAGTATCAAGGCCAGTTCAAATGCCAGACGGGTTAATATTCTGAGCTCTGCATACGACCCAGTCACTCAGTCTCGAACTGCCCCAAAAGAACAAGTATTGGGTCGTGCTGCCCAGGAACGTTATCGGCAATCAGGCTCTGAAGAACTCAAGAGCAGGCTACAAAGTAAGTTTCTGCAGATATAATTTATAAAAAATGTTCTAAAACAGAGCAGATATGACTGAGGAGCATCTCGATAACTTCCGCGCTCTGAGACAGCTCCCTGAGGATCGTGATGTTGATGCTGGTGCTGATGGCGATGATTATGGACCGGGAGACATCAACATCCACAATATCATGGATGGGAGCACTCATATTGACATCAGCCATGCCGGTGGGGAGTTTGTGGCCACACTCCAGGATGGAATTGAGAGAGAAATGGCGAATATGTCGACAAAGTATTTTTTTTTCATCTGATTAGGTCCTGTCCTTTACTGATTGAGAATTCAGGAAAAAATCTGCTCCGGATTATCATGTTCGAGATGACTGGACACAGAACTTGGTCAATGGATGGAGTGTGCAAATGGAACGGCTAGTCAAGGCGTATATGATCTGGTGTGCTGAAGCGGACATGGGGCCTTCTCGAGAGCGTACACCAAGAATGGTGGAAGAAATTGAAATAACGGTGGTGGATTTATATGGTGAGCACCGAGCTCTTGTGTTCTGGATGAATTAATTCATTTCTATCGCAGAGACCCAATGTATGGACATAGAACTTGATGCAGGTGGTGCAGGGGTAGCTGCTGCTTTAATAAAGCAGGGTCTCATGCCATGTGCACCATGGAAGCCGTCTGTTGTGATTGCTACACGTGTTTTGGAATTGTATCGGACCACTCATATCCGGTGCCCTCAGCTCGCTATCCAATCCTTTGTCAAGTCGCTATGTGATCTTCATGGTGTAAGTCATTATATTGATATACGGTCTCAAACAATCTAACAATCTCAATAGGTTCCTTATCAACCTTATCTTCGCCAACAGTTCTCAACTGCCTACGATATCTATCTTGAGATCCGCCGACAAACCGACTGCCTTGTCAATTCAGCCTTGGGCCGTAATACACCAAACTGGCGGCTCAAGCATACATGCCCAGCCTGCATGTACAAGCTAGAGGGGGAGGATGAGCTCATTTTCTCCATGCTCTTCAATATGGATGGAAATGATTCCCTCAAACGGGTCTTGAAGTGTCTCAAGACAGATGGGTCGGAGGAGGAGCCAACTGCTGGACCTTCAATAGAGCGAGACGACTCGAGGGATGGGGGGGAAGATTATTTTTTGAGACGGGAGCGAGTAGATCGGTGGGTCAGGTCGAGGGTGGAGGAGATTCTACCCACCGATGCAAGTCGTTCTTTTCCTTTTTTGGAAACTCGGCTAATATGTCTTTGACAGGGCAACCCAAGCAACCCTTGCTCTGGTCGATGGAAGAACATGATCAACGATGTAACATCCAAGATGTGGGGGATCTTCGATGAGACGGGGATCTTTCTGGCCCTCTGTCGGCATGGGTTCGCTCTGGTGGTTGCCGACATGGTCCGGAGCGGGGAATTGTAAGTCGTGGCCTATTAATCTTGACATTCATTAATCTTGATTATTCAGATCAAAGTATCCTCTTGCTGTCGTTGAGGTCCTCCTTGACACCTTTGGGCTGAAACTTGGTGGTGGCTACGACATTGGGTGCCATTTTGAGTCCACCCTCAAGAATAGCGAGCTCGGGGACAAGGCACGAACCAACCGGTTCAAGTCCCTGGTCGGATCTTTCCATGGACATGCGCACAACCGACTTTGCCAGCTGTCGTTCCTCGCTACATATGTTGAGGGCCTAGGGCTTGAGGATCTCGAAGGGTGCGAGCGGTACTTCTCGAGATCCAATGCTCTCGCCAAGTCAGTTCGCTACGCGAGCAAGTTCCACCGAAGGCAAGAGATCACGACCTTCATGAAGCAAATCGATGACCTAGAGGTGTATGCAAATCTCAGTAGGGGCTATTCTTTATAGCTTTCACTACCGCTGATGGCAATCTAGGTAAATTTTTGTGCGATAATTATTGGCAGGCACTCAAGATCCTTCAAACCGAGCCTACACTTAAGCGCTGGATGCAAGAGGAGGGGGTCGAGGACTATGATACATTTCACGTATGGCTGGAGGAGGAGAAGGAGTACCTACTTGGGCTGGATGCGGGGCTGCCAAAGAAGCGGGAACTGACATTGGAGATGGAGTACCTTCAGAAGCTGGTGAATCTGGAGGGCAGTCAGTACGTTTCGTTCTTTTGGACTACATTTCATTGACTGATCCCAATGGTAGAAAACGTGTTACTGCCATTCGAGCTGCTGAACGTGCTGCCCAAGCGGATGGGGCAAACTACTCTCCTGCTCCCATCTCGCATGTGGCCAGGCGGCAATGCTATTGAGCAGCGAAATCGGGACATAGAGCTAGTGGAAGATCTTGAGCAGAAGCTTGGTGTCGAGACTCGGTGGACTTCTAACAGTCCGCAATGGACTGCTACTGATGCTGCCCTCAAGAAACACAAGTACCTGGATGCCCTCGACGAGATTGAGCAAATTATACTTGCTCGGCTATTTGAGATGACCAAAGTCCATCAATCAGGGACCGGTAGGTGTCTCAACTCTCAGGATGGCTATGTCCAAACTAAAGGCTATTGCAGGCTATAAAATGCGGTCGCACATCGCAAAAGCTCTGCAAGCCCGATCAAAGGCGATCAGAAATGCGATTGAGCGCTACAACAAGGTCGCACTCTCCATGGAGCCCCCGATGCCTACCCTCGACTGGGATCAGGTAGTGAACTATGGATTTCTTGGGGACTTCGATCTTCTGCGAGATACCACAGACAGCATTAGCTCCAGACCGTGGACTCGTCGAAGTTATCGGCTGGCGATGGACAGCTACTTCAAGATCCTCCATGCTCGAGAGGAAATACAGCGCCTCAACATTGAAATCAAGCGTGTTGTTACCTGGATCGACAACGAGGACCGGTTCCTGAGAAAGAAGGAGGAAGAATTGAAGGAGACTGACCCCCTTCTCGCTGTTCAGGTCACTTGATATCGCCAACAGCGTGGCTGATCAGACCTGTATCACATGCATCGGTTCTGGGCCCTTGCGAAGGTTCCAGGGTTCACGGGCTCTGTAGTGCCTGGCATCTCTATTGAGGCTAGGGAGGTTCGACGTCAGGCACAGCAGGCTCAGCATGCTATGTCGGAGGGAAGGGCAATGGATGTGGATGAAGGTGACGAGGTGGATGAGATCGTGGTAGAGGAAAGAGATAGGTGGGAGCAGGAGAGAGATGAGGGTTGGGAGGATGAGATTGAGGATGAGGGGGAACAGGCGAGGGAGGAGAATATTGCGGCGCTGATGTACCAGATGTCGGTGCTTGCAGTGGACCGTGAGGGAATGTCTGGTGTCAATCCCGGGCTTAATTAGCTCCGATTCTCTTTTGGCATTTTTCCTGATTTTCTGTGATTTTTCTGTGATTTTTCCATGTTTTTTACAGTAGCTGTACAATAATTTCCTTTTTTGGCCACAACTGACGGTGGGGAGCGACAAAGTCCCCCAAGTTATTGAAAGTTATTGTAATATGCTTAGAACTGCCCCTACCCTCCCAAACTCCAAAGGTATTGATAATTATGCAAAAGTTATTCCCATAATTATAGAAGTTAGCCTGAAATCACTGTATTTCCCTATAACTAGCGCGGGGATCGGCCTTCCGTCCCCCCATTAACTATAGGGCTGGGCTGGGATGTATAGGTGGGTGTGCTGGTTGTTGTTTTTGCCGCCCGTCGTTGGTGCCGGATGCTGTACTCTTCGTAGTGGGCCACTGCATTTTTGTTTGATTCACGCTGGAATCTCCCGCTTGAGTTTTGCATCTCCACGTGTTTGTGGACAGCAGTCAACTAGGCCAATGCGAGGACACGCAATCAAGAGTGGGGTTGTGTACATACATGTTGCTCGAACTCATTAACATTCTGAGCTCTCTCGGTCTCGAGTCCCGACTCTGGTCGTTGATTTGAAATTGGCTGGCCAATCCCACCCACCTTGCGTGAAACCCTCGCGACGGTGGGATGTTTTGGGTCTTCACCTAGGTGGAGTTACCGAAGTTATTGGCTGAGGGTAACTAGGTGGTTTGAGCATCACAAGCTGAGAGGGGCGAAGGCTGAAAGACCGTATAGCGTGAAAATGTGCCTTTTTTGAAAGGTCGTATGGGAACGGTGAGGTATAGAAATAACATTAGGCAAGAATGTCCGCGGTGGTAAATTGAACGAAGCTAGGCATCAGGGTATTGGGCTGGGAATAGGGTTGATTTTGTGTAGAGATGTAGGCAGAGTTTGGGTTCAGCGCCAAAGCAGATTCATCAACGAGGATCCAACTTCAAAGTGAATCACAAGGGTCTGGACGAAGTGCAAATCCAGTTCAATTCAAGTGTAAGTTCAGGTCTTCCGGTGGCATGCACATGGCGAATGTAGATCGAAGATGCACGGTCGCACGGACAATAAGGAAGAGTGAACCGGGAATGAGTGCTTGCTGATGTACTAGGACGTCCTGAAACTTATTGGACTGTAATTGTGGGGGATCAGTGAAGCTACAGAACAATTTCATGAGTCCCAAGTTCGTCCTCGAAAATAGTGCGCTGGCCTGTGCAGTGAGCGAAATATTATGGAACCCGAGCGGACACGTTGGGTTTATTCAAGTTGCCGTGGGCTCTGAATGAATTCGAGGTTATAGATATTACAATCAGTGGCGCTAAAGATAAGATTGCTCCACCTGGACGTACCTCCAGATAATTTATTAGGTTATATTAAGATACAGGCGCTTTTACCAAAACTCGAACTCGAGTTGCAACAGAACTTAAGTTGTATTGAAACAGTGTACAGCACATTATAGACATTAAAAACACCCCACCACTTCCAACTTGAGTTCCACCAGAACTTCAGTTGTGCCTCCAACTGAAGTTTCGGTAGAACTCCAGCTCGGTGTTCCAAGCCCAAACTCGGCTCAGGACTCGGTTCGCAACTCGTGTTCGAGTTCACCCAACTTAAGTAACCAAAACTGCTGGAGTTCACAAAAACTGATGCAAGGAATGACTTACTTGGCCTTGCCACCCAGGTTTTGGGATATCGCCGCTTACGGCAACGGTCTCGGGGGGCGGGAGAGGAAATTGGTTACCAAAAGGTGATAGGGAACATCCTAGGGTACATGCACGTTGTTTAGTTCAAGAGATTCGGCCAGAAGATGGTTGAGCTTGACTCACATCTTTGCAGGGGCTGTCTAACATCAAGGCTTTAGGATGCCACCGCTTACGGCGACGGTCTCGGGGGCGGGGGAGGAAATAGGTTACCAAAAGGTGATAGGGAACATCCTAAGATACATGCACGTTGTTTAGTTCAAGAGATTCGGCCAGAAGATGGTTGAGCTTGACTCACTCCTTTGCAGGGGCTGTCTAACATCAAGGCTTTGGGATGCCACCGCTTACGGCGACGGTCTCGGGAGCGGGGGAGGAAATTGGTTACCAAAAGGTGATAGGAAACATCCTAGGGTACATGCATGTCATTTATTTCAAGAGATTCAGCCAGGAAATGGTTGAGCTTGACTCACTTCTTTGCAGTGGCATGTGCCCGCAATGATCCAAGCTAGGGGAGGTCCAATCAACCAGTGCAAAGCCAGTTGCTTCCAAGCGACTCACAGCACCAAGCTACAGAGCCGCAACCGGGAGGGAGAGGAGGGCAGGAGGTGATGAGGGCGGGACTGGGACTTGGCAGAATCTGGAGGCAAGTCACATCACATCAGTCACTGGTGACTGATGCACTATCGCTTTCACCCAATCTACCATCACCCTCAAGACACCCTAACGCCTTGTCTCACAGCTTGGTGCTGGAGATTGAGGACTCAATGGATCTCTCAGCTCTGTGCTGGAGATCATTGACGATGCTCGCTTTGCACTGGTAGTTACCCTAGTAGGTCAGTTGCCACCCCCCCCATCAAAGTGCGTCCATTCCTCATCCAATTCTGGACCGATTTCCTTGAACTAAAGGACTCTGGATATCTCTAGGGTACTCCCCAGTGGCCTGTGCTGTCGCCACAGGCTTTGTGTGAGAAACGCGTCGATGCGATGCATCGCCATCACCTGAATGATTAGCCACCCCCCTCATCAAAGTGCGTCCATTCCTCATCCAGTTCTTGGCCGATTTCCTTGAACTAAAGGACTCTGGACATCTCTAGGGTACTCCCCAGTGGCCTGTGCTGTCGCCACAGGCTTGTGCGAGAAACGCGTCGATGCGATGCATTGCCATCACCTGAATGATTAGCCACCCCCCTCATCAAAGTGTGTCCATTCCTCATCCAGTTCTTGGCTGATTTCCTTGAACTAAAGGACTCTGGACATCTCTAGGGTACTCCCCAGTGGCCTGTGCTGTCGCCACAGGCTTTGTGCGAGAAACGCGTCGATGCGATGCATTGCCATCACCTGAATGATTAGCCACCCCCCTCATCAAAGTGCGTCCATTCCTCATCCAGTTCTTGGCCGATTTCCTTGAACTAAAGGACTCTGGACATCTCTAGGGTACTCCCCAGTGGCCTGTGCTGTCGCCACAGGCTTTGTGCGAGAAACACGTCGATGCGATGCATTGCCATCACCTGAATGATTAGCCACCCCCCTCATCAAAGTGCGTCCATTCCTCATCCAGTTCTTGGCCGATTTCCTTGAACTAAAGGACTCTGGACATCTCTAGGGTACTCCCCAGTGGCCTGTGCTGTCGCCACAGGCTTTGTGCGAGAAACGCGTCGATGCGATGCATCGCCATCACCTGAATGATTAGCCACCCCCCTCATCAAAGTGCGTCCATTCCTCATCCAGTTCTTGGCCGATTTCCTTAAACTAAAAAACCCTGGACATCTCTAGGGTACTCCCCAGAGGCCTGTGCTGTCACCGCAGGCTTTGCGCCAGAAACGTGTCGATGCGATGCATCACCATCACCTGAATGATTAGCCACCCCCCTCATCAAAGTGCGTCCATTCCTCATCCAGTTCTTGGCTGATTTCCTTGAACTAAAAAACCGGCAGTGACAAGGTCTTGAGTTCTTCGAATTTGAGTTGGCCATGGGACTCGAGTTTGTCGAGACAGAGCGCAGAACTGGAGTTTGAGCTGGAACTTGGGCTGGCTCTCATGGAACACAAGTTCTGGTATCAACTGGAGTTCTGTGGTGGAACTCGAGTTCCTGGGTTATTTACATATGCAGTTGGTGCTTTTGAAATCTGAATATCTCGAACTTAAGTTCTCGTTGGCACTCAAGTTCGGTCCGCACTTAAGTTCCACTGGTAGGGTGGTGTGGTAGCGTGGTATGCTGTGGATTAGGAATGCAGAACTTAAGTTCTGCTGGAACTGCAGATACATTTTTGGTAAAAGCTCTTGACACTTAAGATATGCTCACCCTATTTCATGTACCTCGGCGGATAAGAGCAAGATAAGAGTGAGTAGGCAGAATTTCGGCATCGAATGCACAGTCAGTCGATGGGAATGCAGGTGCGAGCTGGCGAGCGGTTGACGCACACAAGAGCGACTACGAGAGCCCGGAGAGGATGGGGGGAGGGAGTCCCTCGATTCGATGATGTGAGGCGGCGCAGCCCACGTTGCATTTGAGATGTGTCATTAGTCTCTCGTAGACACACACTATAACAAATATGTGCTCGCAAGCTCGCATGTTATAGTCTGTTGACTAACATGGACTTGTGATCGCTGATGGCCTTATTATATAATCATAGAAGTTTCTGGCTGCAAGACCACGGTTTCTGGGGTTATTTTCGCAGAATTTGACATTCTTACCACCTATTGGTAAGGAAAAGAATCAGCTTTCGATGTTTGTTCACCACAGGAACACTGCAATAATTTGAAAGTGTTATGGTTGTGAGTTTGACGGTCTTTAAATTTTATGATGTCCATGACACAGAAGCCCATTCTGAACCAACAGAACTAAAGCAACCTTGATTGCAAACGATTTGGCTTCTTGCCGAAGGATCGCTCAAGCATCGGCGGAACCAGCCCGATATTTCAAAGTCCGACGATTACATAATAACTTCATCACCAATCATGCCCCACCCGATAAACTCCAGACTAATGTGTCATCACATTGATCTGGTCGCAAGTTGGACGAGTCTAACCATCACTTTGAATCGTGAGTTAGCACTCATCCGACGATGCAAATCCTGTACGGTAGATCCTGCATTGAGGGAAATACAAGCGTGAACTTTCGAAGGGGCGCATACATAAGTACCAGACTGTTAGGAATTGTCCTCAACTGGTCCCTGGATGACGTGAGCCTTTGGAGTGCAGAAGAGGGGCGACACGTATTTCCACCCGCACCGAAGAAACGATCAATTAATCCAAAGCTCGGTCATAGTAGTGGAATGGAGTCCCCTCGTTTCTGTGGGCCAAAAGAGACAACCTCGGACTTTGAAGCCATTGCAATGAGACAATAGTTTTGACGTGACCTTGAATCCAAATCCGTTGTTAATTTCGGTCGAGTGAGGTTCAATTATATACAAGAGACGGGGTGTGTAGCATCCGGGTGTGGGCCAATTAAACCAGTTTTCTTACACTGGCTGATTGGTCCTCTGACTGAGCCTTCCCCACTGCAGAGTTGGGACTTACATTTGTTTTCTTTTTTTTTCACACTGGAGACCTCAAACGAATGATTCCAAGAATAATCCCTCCGACTTGTCGCATCAAAACTAAAGACATGCATACATTTCCCATTGGCTGAGAACCTTATTTCCCTCGTTGCCCAGGGCTTGGGTTGCGGATCAGATGCACTCGCAACGGACAGAGCTGAACACATCGTTGAGGAACCATGGGAGGGTCTCGAAGCCGGGGAAGGTCCCCTTGTAGGTGTCTCCGTTGCAGTTGAAGTCGCTGGATTGCCACTATTTTAACTCTGGGGAATTGAGCAGGAAAGATAGTGACTAACATGTACATGGTGCACGACCAAGACGCGACACGACCTGATTACCTCATATAACACATGTTTTTTTGGAACTAGATGAGGGCTAAGTGTTTGACAGGTACCATACAACACTTGGACTCACTGTCTCCACAGAAATCCAGTGATTATAGCAAATTCTGTCTTGGTAGTACAGAATACTGTCAAACGGGGTAGGGACAAGGCAGGTGGGAAATATCGGTATTTCTGGCTCTATCACATTACTTCTTACATGTCGAAGTACCTCATATCAAGAAATAAGCTCATTCTGACAAGAACTGAACCAACTAGCACCAATTTATGGTGACACAAGCCTCAAATGCAAGGAGATACAAAATATAATATTTTTGAAAATTGTGTTTCTTACCTTGCAACCGGATTTTGCCAAAATCAAGATGAGTGCTTTTGGTCCTTAGATGCCGGAGTGGAGTGGAGGTACGTCTTGTACACAATTTACCTGATTTCTTGACCCGCGCCTTCTGTGGAGGGAAATTGCATTTAAAAAGCGAAACAGAAAATGACAAGAGGCGAGATGTGACGGACTGCTTTCAGGGCAGGGGCCTTCTTGGGCGGAGCTTTGGCCTTCACTACGGCTGTCTTAGTGCGTGCTTCGATTTCCTTGAGAGGCGGATCAGTTCATGATCTTATACGAAGAAAGACGAAAAGGAACCCCATCAAACTCGCACTCCTGAAGCTGTAGAGTGCTCAGGTTAGATACACAAAGAAGTGATGTGCAACGTACTTGGGACTCGTCGAACTTGGGTTCCTGCGTAAGTTCTCCCGAGTCGGTAGGAGCCGCCTGCGAGGCAAGGCTCATGTAAAGCACGACCAGAAGAGAAAGGAACGGGCGCACATGAGGAAGGATCGTAAGGAAATGGAAAGAAATTGTCGAGCCGGTCAATGGGAGAAAGGGAAGGACAGGTGATGTCAATGGTGATGTCTGGCCTGGGGATCATGATCCAACACCCCTCATCGCTACGCCTGGTATGAGGCACGAACAAAAATATCAGAGCCAGAAACTCCCCCTCGAATCGACAAGTCCTTCGGTAAGTCGACGACGACTAAGTTGAATCAGTCGAAAATGTGATGGCGGGATGTCCGACGGAACGGAATGGAATAGGGGTTCGAAAGGCCATCAAATGCATCGCAGTTGTCAAGCGACAGGTCACGTCATGTTCGGGGTCAGCAAGCGTTGAGGGGTAAAGTAGGCGCAGAATGCCCACGAGAGATATGGTTGTCGGAAAATAATGGTAAAAAAGAAATTCAGAAATCGGATGGTCAGACAGATGAAGGTGGTCGTCCAGCAGGGGGGTCGTCTCCCACTGGTTCTTCGGGTGAAAGTAGTCGTCCTGCAAGGGGGGGCCGTCTCCCACTGGTCCTTTGGGTGAAGGTGGTCGTCCTGCAAGGGGGGTCGTCTCCCGCAGGTCCTTCGTTGTGGAAGGTGGTCGTCCTCGAGGGGGTCATCTCTCGTAGGTCCTTCCCGTCAGAGAGTGGTCGTCCAGCAAGGGGGTCGTCTCTCACCGGTCTCTCAGTCTGAGGGTGGTTGTCCACTGGGGGGTCGTCTCCCAGCAGTCCCTCAGGTCGATGTCGTTGTTGAAACCGGTCAAGGAAAAGAAATATGGGGGTCATGTCAAAGAAGTGAGAAAGTCAAAGCCAGTTCTGCATTGAACAGCAAGAGTGAAAATACTCGCAGCAAGAGCGGAGGTGGGGAATGCTGAGGCCCATAACCTGTAAGAAGGACGATGTGGAGCGGAAGCAAGAGCACTGAATATCAATACGATCGGGCCAGTAGTGATGACTAATATCTTCCTTCCAACAACTGTTGTGGGCACTAAGTATCACAACTAGATTGAACAATAAAACGAGGTGGTGGTAAGACCGAGCAAAGCAAGAGCCGAACCGACACTCGGCATTATTACGGTAGCCGGGTGACGCCACGGTTGTGACGACGTCACATCAGTTTCTTCCTTGCTCCCAGCTTTCATGTCACCAGTCGGAACGGAACCAGAATTGGATCCAATACTGCGGCTTGGAAATATCAAGAACCTCCCGCCACTATTACGCGTTAGCTTTTCATCCTTACCGATTATTTATGAGTGATTTTCATTGGACTTTTAAAAGAGGATTGCGAACGCCGCTGCACAGGGATCCCTGGAGAGTCTACGGCGTCTACGCAAAAACCTTGTAAACACGTTTCAGGATGACGCTAAACTCTGCATCCCCATCTTCTACGCCAATCTCGATCCCAAAGGAATTCCGAGCACCGATGAACTCGACGCAGCTACCAGAGACGACTTTGTCGTCTCGGGCCTGAGTAGGGCCTTCATCTCGCTCATAGCTCTCAAGAATTACGAGAAACTTCCACCGAATATCTTACCAGCTCTGTGGCCTCGATCCTGGGCTTGGATTCAGTGTCTCGACAGATACCACTGGCTCTTACCTGCCTGTGACACGGCCGACGAAATTAACAACCGTCTGGACTATTTCTGGATCCTCGACCGCTTCTATTCTGCCGAGGAAACTGGTGCTTCTGTGGACCAGACTCCTGGGGTACGCGTTCTGGTGGCACAGGTGTGGGCCACCATGCTGGACCACATCCGTATTTGTGGTGATATTTCGGGGATGCGCCAGCTTTCCTATATGTTGCGCGGACGCGAAAAGCCCGACTACCAAGCGACACCCGTTGTGGAGCCACATCATATCGCGCATCTCGAGGAATTAATCGAGGGCGCAGGCGGCGGCTGGGACGAGTTCGCAGCATTGGTGGTGGAGCACATTATTCTCACCTCCTCCCGCGCGGATTCACTTGGATTTTTGGCGGTGATCCTCATCGTCTTACAGGATGCACAGTTCCGGAGAATACTCGGCGAGCCCCGCGTCTTTGTCTCTGCAGGTATTCTGGGCGCCCTTGTGAACGCCGTTTGCGCTGTCAATTCCAGGGGACACCACGAGTTTTGCACCCTCCTGGACATCGCCTTTTTCCTGATCGGAATGTGGATGGTCTCAGACATGAGTATCATGATCGCGGCTCTCGAAGCTGGCCTCCTCCGCGCAATCGTCTCGTGCAGCGCTGATTATCCCCGCATGAACAAGGTACACGGGATACTCCAGCAACTGCCCGAGGCCACGATACACTATTATGTTCTGCATGCGATGCGAAACGGCATGAAAGAAGTCGAAGATATCGTTTCTGGCGCAGAGTTTGTGACCTCTCCCATGTGGGACGACTGGGAGAAGCTCGCGGACTTGATCTCCGAGCGCGGTGCAATTCAGAATAGGTGTGACTCTGGCGTCCACGCATTACTGAGGGCTTGCGACAATGTCGTGGTCCGTCTCTTCCCCATTTACGCTCTTCGTTTTCAGCTGAAATTTTACTACCATTCAGTGTGGTGCCATCCGCAATAAAAACACATTCAGACGATGTTCTGGGTGCCTGCAGCACTATTATTGCTCAGAGGCATGCCAACGCTCAGATTGGTATGCTGGTGGTCATCGTCAAAATTGCAGCGCATTCTGCGATTGCAAAGGTACGTCTCCCCATCTTCCCCTCCTTATCTCCGTCCTTCTCACAACGACACATATACAGTTCGTCTACCCACCCGCGCCCAAAACTTCATCCGCACTCTCCTACACACAGACTACCTCGCGCAAAAGCATACTATCTTTCTCCTCCAGGTCGAATTTCTCGCCGCGCACCCGAACCAGCCCTTCTACGTCGGGGTTCGATTACACCGA
Organism: Mycena olivaceomarginata; assembly: GCA_029378375.1. Taxonomy (NCBI): domain Eukaryota; kingdom Fungi; phylum Basidiomycota; class Agaricomycetes; order Agaricales; family Mycenaceae; genus Mycena; species Mycena olivaceomarginata. The sequence continues at coordinate 18,949 of JARKIC010000367.1, read as the reverse complement.
CGGATGCGCTGTGGTGCGGGTGTACGCGTTGGAGGATAGCGGCGGCCCGTGGGGCGTTCCCCGTGATCAATGCAACAACGAACACTTGATGCGCGCGGAGCGCGGCGGGGGGAGCATGGTACTGCATCGTGTGTTCGTGAGCACGGGGGAGGCGAGCTATATGCGCTGGTTCCCTCTCCGCATGACGAGCAGTGTGCTGGAGACTGGAGTGCGTCGTCTTGCCAGGGAATTGGAAGGGACTCGGAGGAGTGACTTTGACGCCATAAGACCACGGTTGATGCAGCAGATTGCGGCTCTGGACGCAGCAGCAATGGGGAAAGTGTTGGAAACACATTAATGGTGCCGCCGTCGATGGTATACGCGATGTAAGTTTGGGGCAACCCTCTCTCCGCACCGGCGAGCTGGTGATTCTCGGAGAGCCATATTATGTGCAACTGTACAATACAAGCACCATGTACAGTCTTTTAGCATCTATTGTCTAAACTGAAACTCTCAAGTCTCCAATACTATTTTCAGGTCAAACTTGGGGGCAGAACTTGAAGGAAACCTCTCGCAAGCTTCCAGAGCTGTAGATGACTGGTAAGAATTCAAAGGAATAAATACTCACAACATTTTATGCATTTTCACCCTGGAACATCAAACTGGACGGTTGTATGAACGTTCAATCGTCGACGAACTGGGAGCTCTGAGAACGAAGTTGATAGGAACTACCTAATTTGGACAAGGTAGTTCCTATCAACTTCGTTCTCAGAGCTCCCAATAGCTCTTTCTTGCTGTGGAATGATGTTTTCAGGCTGTTTGAAACTTAGTTGAAATGTGGGTCAAAAAGTTTTTTAACGTGCTATGTTCCATAGTGTCCGCCTGTGTACGTCTTGTCTCGCAACGCCATGCCTTATACCAGTAGTTGCTCGTAGTGTACCAATGTACATTTTTCTGTCTATCCTTCGTGTCTTTGAGTGGCTTGGTGATGTCTTTCGGAGAGACTTCCTCAAGACTAATTGTCTCTCAGTGTTCTTTCCTAAAAGATATCTCTTGGCCAAGATTTTGTACATATGTTAGCCAAAGACGCACATCTTGGAGAAAATCACGTCTTCGACGTCTTTGCCGTCTTGGCGAAGACTCCAAAGACACCAAAGCAAACATGTTGTTTTACTGACGTGTATGTTAGCTCAGAGTGAGCCGGGACAACGAAAACAGACTGAACGCGAAACATTGTGCCCAATTGTGCGGGAAAAGGCCTCAAGCGCGGATTCTTCAAGTTGCACTTCGACGACACGATACAGAACCAAGGGGTACCCGCTGGAGAAATCCTCTACACGGGGTACAAAAAGTGAAATAAGACGGCGGCAGACCCTCCCTCCCTGCGTAATGCTTACGTATCCGTCCCCATAAGGGAATTTCCCATGATCTCATCGGCGGCTTGTCGGGCAAAATTCATTCGGAAAGGTGTAACAGCTCCTGTATCTACCCGGGTGCTAGTATATCTGCTGGAATCGAAGTTGGAAAGGGTCGCGTTCAATTTCTTCTGGTGATCAACACTTTCAACATGGAACATCCAGTTTGCTTCTCCACCCTTCCCGAAGTTGATCCATTTCCTGAGTGTCAACGAGTTTTGTTCTGTTCAGAGTGATGAGATTGATTACCAGTAGACAAAGCGAATTGCTACCTCGGCGGCAGCGGACATCACCTCGGACTGACGGTGTAAAGGGGAAAGAAGGCCTACCCCCGGGGTTGCCTTTTTGGGAGGCTGCGGCCATTGGAAACGACGCGAAAACTCTTCCAAAGTAACCGTAAAAAATACATTTTTTTTTCTGACCATCGCAAACGTGTTTTCGAGGGGTTTTAGAAACTTTTTCCAAAAACTGAAATAAGAGTTGCTCGACCCTCCCTACCTATTAGCCGGTGTCTCGGCATTCTCCGGCGGGTACCCCTTGTACAGAACAGGCACAGTGACAACACAGTGATGCAATGGAAGAGCTTGCAAGTCCGGCAGAGCGCGGCCCAATCTGCCGTTGGCGCAGCCTCGATTATGGCTGCAATGAGTTCGTTCGGGAGCCAACGCGAGATGTCCTTGGACCGTCGATGCATGTGGGAAGAAGGAAAGCCGGATCGGGGGTAAGCGAAGTTTGTCAGCAACGTTGCGATCTCCGAGTCGGGAATACCCGAACTAGCTGAGAAAAAAAGTGCAGCAGTTGCTTTGAGTTTCGACGCCGGCTTAACCAGCTGAATTCTAACCCGGCATCAGCTCTACAGATTACACATGCCTGAGCCTGCCGCTCAGAAGTCTGACTCCAACCCGGACTACGAACAAAAGCACAGGATGAGGAGATTGCGCGCGGCTGTAGCGCTTTGCGAATACGAACTGATACACAAGGCATAAAGAAAAACCCAAAACTCAAGCAAAAGAGATACGCCAATTCTGGAAACGCTTCGAATGGATAGTCCTCCCACCGTCCATTCACCTTCCTCCAAGCACGGCGATCTTAATGAAGTCAGCACCTATATTTGTGTGTATGGTTTTGATACCGCTCACTGATGGGACAACAACAGGCTTCGAGGCTTGGACATACATCGGATATGTGTTGGACTATTTTTCGGGTCACGTCCGGGACCCGGGTGCGACTCCCTGTTCTCATGCGAAATGATGGCGGAGAGGAACCGGAGGCCTGTGAAACGCGGGAGGCACTCCATGAGATGTAAAAGTCTTGTCTGTGGATGATGCTGAGCACCCGTCTAAAACATCGGAGGGGCCCCAATTTATCTCTCTCGGGAAATACCCATGTATCTGTAGGCTCTTTGTTTGAGGTAAGTTTCCGGAGAGGGAATCCAGAATTTCGGTAAAGAAGGTATCACATTCATCATTCGAAGAGACGAATGGGATGTCGTCGCGTATCAGGACCCTTGATTATTGGGTCATAGGTTAGATACCGGGTTCGGACAAAATTTCCTATTTTGCTTGGTAAGGTCAAAGTGGAGTTCGGACAAAACAGTGGGACAATGGGCAGAGCTTTGAGCAAAAATTCGGACAGGAGGTCCCCTTTGATTCAGGTCAGATACAACTTCGGACAATGCTCTACGCATCTCCTTACTTGGTAACACCCAATCGAGAAATCGAATTCGGAAAGCTTTGAATTATTCAAGTGAGTAGCTTTTGGATCAACAGACGATAGCGGACAATGGAGTAGTGAATTCACTCTGTGTCTATTAAATTCCTTGCTTCGCACTTCGAGTTTGTCAACAATTCAGTAGCCGTCATTATGCAGCCCTAGGAACTTGACAGTTCGCACGCACATCTCCCATCAAACTCCCGCCCCACGACAACGCCACGGAGGAGGTGACGATTTTCCGAGACCACCTCAAGATTAGCCAATGGGCCTATCACAAGCTTCGAGCGGAGAGGGAGATGTCGGGCAAGGCGGTTGCAAGCCTAAACAGGATCCGGCGGAAAGAAACATCCAATGCGAACATAGTGGAAATAGAAGAGCAGGAGGTGGCCTTAGAGTAGTACGAGATCATTTTTTATTGCATTTTGCCTGCGGAGGGAATTTCTTTTCTAAATATTTGAGGTCAGAGGCAAAGTTCGGATAAAATTTCGCTGGATCGCGTGCTAGAGGCAGAATTCGGACAAAATTGTGGCGCTGGACTACTATAAAAGTTCGGACAATTTTTTTTTGGGGGGGGGCCGGCCCAAATCGGTATCTAACCTAGGCGGAATAAAACACATCCGAGAAATAGATGATTGCGCGGGACGGGGTATATACAAAAACCTCGAGAGTTATTTGGAAGAAAACGATGACCGGCGCAAGAATGTAGAGCACGGGAAACGGCGACAGAAACGCGATGATTTTGTCAGCGAATGAGACAGAGGCAAAGACGGCGCGAACAAGGGCGAGAGCGGAAGAGATGATGAGGGGAGCAGTGAGCTTCACGATTGGAAGAGCTCGAGACAAGGCGGCCTCAGGCGAGTCTGTGAGCGGGCCAGCGACCATGGACGCCATGAGGGACAGTGGTAGCCGGTTGATTGCCGACGGACCAAACATAACCACACGGAGATCCGTAACCACCACAGCACTTGCAGCGACACAGGCGCGGGATACCCTCATTCTGCTATATCAAACTCCTTCCGAAGGCTCTATATCCATCCCCATCCTTCCCGATTCTCAATTTGCTCACAGAAATCGCCAAATCTGAGGCAGTGCCAAGTGGCACCTCGTCTGGAGTCCCGCTAGCGCTGGAATGGAGATTACTGTACTATTTCGTTCAAATCGGCAGTCACGCGTCGCGCACCCCCCTGTCGATCGCGAACTTTGGTCGAGGTCACGCGTCACTCGGGCCTCTGTCGAACCTCCAAGGGTCACACAGGCCCCAAATTGCCTAAAAAAAAAAAAAAAAAAAGGCAAAAAAGACAAAAATTCCGGTTCAAATGCCGAAATTTTCGAGGTGTACGCAAAAATTCGGCGGCTGCCGAAATGTCGAATAGGTAAAATGGGTCACGCGTCACACCCCCTGTCGATTTGAACGAAATTGTCCAGTAGCTTGACGGTGGCTCCCTCGATTTGTAGGGTTTCGCCCCATCCAACGTCGCTGATCAACTCTGCTCCATTCATTATGATGGCCCAGCTTTCTGAATGAATCAAGTGACGATGCCCCGTCATGCGAACTACTTCTAGGGCTAAACACACGTTGAGTAATCTTCAGAGTTTGAGCTGCGTCGTTCCAACTCGCATATACGATTCGAATTCAAGGCAGTGCTCCACTGTAACAGTGCTATGCCAACAACTCTATTCCAATGTGCCCGACAATCTTTCCGCAACGAACACTCGAGATGTTTTGCCTAGTTTATCAGATGGTGTCTCGATAGAACGGCTCGAACACGCACGGCCATTTGATCTACTCCGAATTTCCCCAAACGTGGGCCCCCCACTCCCTCGGTTTCTTCCTCTGGTAACCTCACACGAAAGGATGCATCATCGGGGCACTTTCCCCCCGACACGGTGCTGCCCCTAGAATCCGCAATTGAGTCATACCAGTATACCATCGCCTTCGCTGCTATCCGAAGGTCTGGTGCAGGAGCACAATCGCCGTCGTCAATCTGACGGCGGGATCTTGATATTTTTCCTGCTTATTCAGCCGGCTCAAACTCTGTTGGACCCTGGAGCGTCTACCGCGCGTCAATATTGGTGAGAAAATTTCCTTCAAGAACTCCCATGGTCGCCCTTGAGATGTCCGATCTTTTTGTGGCGGGAGAAGAACGGACACGATGCAACGGCTGCCGTGTATGACCGCAGAATGGGCGGAAATTCACTTGTTCCTTGGAAAACTGTCTGTTTTCTGGCCGAACTATCGTCCTGACATTGTGTCTTCCCGCAGAGAATAGTTTATTTACCGGCTCCAGCGCTCAGACACAATACGCGCAATACCGTCGAGGTTAACGTGGCCCGGGAAATGCATCAGTTCGACGCTTCACCTCCACCAACTCCGGCCAGTAAATATCGAGCCTCCATGCTTGACACAGAGTTCCGCTTACCGTGACCCAGGCTGGACAGTTCATTCAAACTTCCCTTCCTCTGCGGTTGACAGATGTCAGCCCAGACATCCGGCAGCTCACGTCTATCGTCGGCCACATGTTTTCAAGTCTACGCGAAATCTGTCAAGTCTATCGTGCGTGGGTCTGAAATATCAAGGATGTGCCAGTTGTCGTTTGCGCCACTCACCCCAAGTTCTGCCTCCACCTTTTCGGGAGCCGCTTCGACTTTCATGGTTCTGAAAAGAACTCATACGCCAACGTTGGGCAGTCCTTGCGCAGTTTTTCTAAATCAATCCCGAGCCAGAACTGGAATTCTCTCCAACGAGAGATTCTGCATTCCCGTCCCTTCCTCGATGAAGGTCGCGCGCCCGAATTCTACTTCTGCTTGGAGACCTTCCGTTGCCGATTCTGGCCCAGAAGTCTCACCGTCTGGGATGGCTAAGAGCTAAGGGCCATAACGATTTTGCATTTACACTTCGTCGTGAAGAAACTCCATTTTTCTAAGGCCAAACCACTGGCACGCTGGAGTTTCTTCTAAAGCGATCCATTGGATGTAGACCCTCCGAGTTATTCCGATGTTGCCTGAATCCAGGTTCCACGTGGGCTGAATGAGAGCTTCTGGAATTCCTCGACCAGCCCCCTAGCAGAGCCTAGTAACTGGGCGCCCCGCGTTCTATCATCTAACGTGCCAAGGCCTCGCGCTTTGCGGATCTCGCTTCGGCCTGGTCACCCGACGAACAAACATTATTCAGATTGGCGCTATGTCCGCTCAGTTGAGCTAGCTGGCTCATTGATTGGACAGTACCGACCCTACGCCGCTCATATGCCCCCGCGGTCCGATTCTGAAAATACCTGAAGATGGCTTCTGCGAATTCTCGGATGATGGTCGGCGCCTTGAGAGCACCCAAATTCGTTGCGAAGTCGAAGGAGAGATCTGGAGCCAACTAGAGTGTCGATGGGCCCTTCGAGACGCGGCCTCGATTGCAGTGACTGTTTTGGTCTGAGACTACCCTGACCCCTCACGCTTGAGCTGCAGGCAAGAATTTGGAAATTTCATTTTTGATATGTACATGAAAGGACAAAGGCGAGGATGCCTTTTTATTGACTAGAAACAAAACAATGCCTCAGGAAAAGAGGCTACTGACAGAGATCAGCGTGGTTTACGCTTGCCTTTGATGAATGAGAATGTCTGGCAGGAAGGACCATGGTGGGCGACCTATCTATCGAGCGCAAACTCTGGAAACACTTTTTTAGATCCGAAAAACACTTCATGGAAAGACCACGACTGATTTTATGGCGATGCCTGTCTGTAACCTCACCATATATCTTCCGATCCTTAATTTAACGACGCCAAGTCATGCACCCAGAATAATTTGGAAGATAAGAGGGAGCGGTCTACGACTGCCAAGTCCAAGACGGGGAGAAACGGATAGGGTAGTTTTTTCCCCAATTTGATTACTCTCCAAAAACACTGGCCGGCAGGCGATCTGCTGATTACTACGAACCGCCCATTCAGCAGTGGGCTGAAAGGTGTTTAAATATGATGGGAGATATTGGAAGTTACTGTGATTCCATAGCGCGAAAGATGAGCTCTGCTCCTCATGCTTTTTATTGCGCCGGGTGTGTCATGGTAGCATCCAAAAGCTGCGCGTCGCTGCGGAGACAATGATATTGGGAAGAGATTCAACCACAGAGATGAGGACGAGGACATACACACAAGAAGTGAACAGAAAACGTCTCGGAATCAAATCCTTGGGGGTTTTTCCTTCCCCTGGGTTTCAGCTTGCACGGGGAACGAGAAAGACGGCGACTCAGTCATAAAACGAAACCATCGCCAACAAAACGACCACTAAAGTTTAAATCCAGGAAGCACCCGGAGAACGTAAAGCGAGTAAAGCCCATAAGAGATTTATGAATGCGCGGTAGACAATCAAGAAAGAGTTCAGAGTAACAAAGGAAACGGCGACCAACAGAAATGTGGATGCAGGATGCAAGTGGCAAACACGGACCTTCAGACGGCTAGGGTGAAGCGGGCAATGAGTAATGGTAAGCCGTGAGCTTCACGAATGGAACGGCCCGAGTCAGCGCTAGCAGGACCAAGTTGGGACCAAGCCTAAACGGCGACGGCGATTGCCGAGCGACCCAACTTAACCACGGTGATCTTTCTCTTTCTGGAACCAGCCACAGCACTTACGGCGACTCAGGCAAAACGGTCAGACTCTTGCTCATTTAGCTTTATCCAACTCCTTCCGATGGATCTAGATTGATTCTCGTCCTGCGCTTTACTCGGGCCCCGCCACCGAAAATGCCACTGCAGTCAAAATGCAGTGGGCCACGAATCCTCTAAAGCCTACTTCGAGGTAGTGCCTCACCTCCATATTTTGGATTAAATCTAGTAGCTCGACCGGGGATCTGAACTGTAATTTTTTGGGTCTCACTCCATTCGACGCGACTCATTAATTATCCTCAACCCGTTCTGCTTCATCATGGTGGCTGAGAGATTGGTTGAACGAATTGAGCAATGTGTCCTGGCCAAGCTTTAGAATACTCCTTAGAAACTCTATTGTTTCCGGACTGGCCTTGACGCCAAACCTCGTCTGCCTCCGCTCGATGCATTGAACTGTTGATTATCCCGGAATGCACGGGTTAAGCTCCATCTTACAGCTTTGCTTGAAGCAAAATCAAGGAGTGGTTCAAACATCAGATGAGCGACGTGCACAGCCCATTCGACTATTCTGAAATTTGCCGAAGGTGGTTCCGACTCTTTCTCGTTTCTGCTCTGGTGACGCACACCTTGCAAGCGCAGTTTCAGCCCCGAATGCACGGGCGAGTTTTTCTAATGGTCCTTCTCCTTCGCAGCTATCGTGAAATGCTCCCCTGTCCTGTGCGCACAATCTCCGACTCTGGCGTCACCCAGCGTCACCCACCATACAGCTTCCCGTGCGATATATTTAAACTGACACTTAATTGACCCACGGACACAAAAACGTTAACATTGTTCGGAGCTGAGCCGTAGCGTCTATCGCGCGTCAATGTTGCCGGGAAAACTGCTTTCAAGCATTCTCATGATCTGCCTCGCGACTTCCGATCCTTCAGGAGCACACGTAACGCTGGCGCGTGTAACGGCGAAAATAGCTCTATTTACGTTGCACGCGTACGTGTTCGCTGTTGGCGCTGGCTGCGGCGTAGTTCCCCAGCACGGGTTGGTCGACCTGTTCTCGCATCATTGTCAAATTACTATTCCGAATTCGTTTGGCAGCACCACTGTCGGACTCGAATTGGAACTTTATGGACACCAAGTTGCGCCGAACTCAAATTCTGGACAAAACTATACAATGCCATTTTACTTCTGCTTGGCCATAGATCCTTACATCTTTACATACGACAACTGCTAATATGCTACGAAGAACGAAAGGGAGTTAAATATTGAACAAAATTATGCGGAATACATCCAAGAGTAAGGGGTCTCGCAATACGACGATATATAGAAGAACTGGATCAAGAAATCGAAGAACGAAAGGGAAGGAATAATTCAACTCTGCTGTTTCGGATGTCTACACCTCGGCCGAATGTTATTCCTCCTCAAACTCAGAGGACGATCCCGCCCCCTCAGTCTCGCGTACACACCGCACGCATTACACAACTTCGCGCCGGTCTTACTCCGCCGCCACACGCTCGTCCGGTGTGTGTGGCAGTGCGAACATTTTGGCATTCCCGGCGCCACGTCGGCGTCAGGGTCAAGGCCCTCGTCCTCGCCGTCACGCTGGTCCGCTGCGATGAGCGCCGCTGGTCGCATCTTGTTGCGTTGCTGGAGGTAGAGCCCACACGCATTGCACAGGGGACTGTGTGTGGTGGGATCGCGTCGCCAGAGAGGCGTGGAGCTCGCGGCACAGTGCGAGCACGTTTTACCGGAGCGGGAGGAGATGGAGGAGGCGATGCTGCTCCGCCGGGAACCTGAACTCGAGGGAAGAAGGGGAAGTGGGCTGCATGTGCCACTCGATGCCGGGGATACGCACCCAAAGGAGAGGGAGGGAGATGGGGACACGCAAGGCAGCAGACCATCGAAATATGGGAAGGAAGGGGACGAAGCACCAGCCACGGCCACTTTCGTGTCCGGGTCGAGGGCAGAAAGGATCATCTCGTTCCAGGAGTTCGTGTCAAAGGGCTCGAGAGACAACATCGGCCATCCCGGGGACGTTGGCAGCGATGGAACCTCGTAAATCTGCGGCTCAGGTGGGAGCGCAAATTCCGGTTGCACGCTGCGCGATTGGCGTTGCATTTGAGAGAAGGACGAAGAGGAATATGGGAGGGCTGCGAAAGTGCCATCTATGTGAGGCGACGGCGTATATGGGGAGTCGATAGACTGCTCCCTATAGCGCAGCGCAGTGGAGTGGTTTGTACTTCTGCGTCCGAACGAAGGACGAATTTTCTAGCGCGGGGATGAGTTATGATCTTCTGGGCCGCAGTAGGCGAGCAATACCATAATTCCACCAGCCTTCAGGTGTCGCGTGGTAAGGCGCTATATCTGTAGCAAGAGTAGAGGGATTGCGCTGGCCACGAGAGCTAAAGAGCGGGCTCTGGTGACTCATCTTAGTTGGATGCGTGGATGCAAGATGCTTGGTGGATGCGATGCTGCGATCCTCCAAATATATGGCCTGGCCAGGATATCCGCGGTTGCAATGACTCGGTTCCAGGGAAGCGCATGCCGCTAAAAGTATTCCTGACAGCGCTGTGTCCCATGACTTCTGCAGATCGCGTCCTTACCACATTGGGGCCGATTCGGACAGCTGTATGTAGCTTGGCATCACCGTCGCGATGTGATGGGATTCATGGGAATATTTACGGCGTGTGATGGAGTCTGGGAGTAGCGCCGACCAGTGGGTCCGGTCACTACGGAGGTAAATATTAAAATAACGTTCAGAAAACGGCGATCTGCAGATGATCAGCGCTGGGAAAGTGTGCGGGAGTGGGATAATGACGGATCCAGGTCCGTAGGCTTGCCGTCGGTTAGAACAACAACAGTGTCTTGGCAAGAAGAGCACATTGGAAATCAACTGAGAAATTTGGCATCTCATCACAAACAGGCACAAAAACTGAATGAACACACTCAATTCGTTCGCATTTCCTCCCTCTTGTTCTAATCTCGAAATAATTTCGAAATCCTGTAAAATCACGAATTATGCAAGTCGGAACCCGAAACTTCGCGCAGCATCCTTTTCGTGGCCACACATCCCGCTCATAGTTTACCATTCATTGCACCCGAGCTGAGTATCCGGTTATCTTGCCAACCAACGACGGCGCATCATCGGTTTACGTCGCATCACTCTTAAAGTACGTAGCCGAAACCTGCCGAAAACGGAACCAAATGAAGAAAAATCTCGAATAGAGTCTGGTTGAATGATCGTTGAGACGAGCTTGACGTCGGTGTGCGAAGGGAATGATGGTTTCCCGTAGAAATAAATGGCCCCCCGGTGTTGGTCCATCGTGTTGGAACGGCATCTTAGCTTGGCCGCGGCACCCTTCTGACATAAATGATGAATTGTTCGAGTTCAAATTCGAGGAGCTGGTCGACAGCTAGTCTCTGTAACAAATACCTATATTGATGACGAACAAGTATCAATATAGTCAATAGCCAACAGCACTACGCGTGGGAATGCGATGGCCGTGCCAATTTAATTAATAGTAAGTAAACAGCGTTGAATATTCTTTCCTCCTACCTGAATCTCACCTGTGAAGGCATGTGCAATCATGCCAGCTTGTGCCGCAAAAATGCTGGCGTCCCACACTGATTTACCAAATGTTGGACCAAGTCTCCCGCGCCGCTGTAATATAATTCGCTACCCGGCTCAATGACTCTAAGTTGAGGTTCTAAGCTTGCTCACTACGGACGCCGAGCCGCCGCTCTCTCGCACAATGAAAACACCGATCCGATGAGGTAGGATTCTGTTCCGCTTCTGCTACTTCCAGCAATCCCAAGCCCGCGGGCCAAATTTGTGACACATCGCGGGGGATCGGCTGCACGACGTAGCCGACGTCGAAATAAGATACTGAACCTTGCCAAATCCTGCGGGGGCGAACCCAGGCAGAATCGCTGACTTAGAGGAACGCACCTGGTGATTTTGGTTTCATTTTTTAGGCCTGGGGCCATAGTCCGCTCCTGAATACGCGTTGCAGTAATTAGTCTGTTCGCGGGCAGTTCATCGGCACAAAAATGCTTGCGCGTCCAATGCCTCGCTGTGTACTAGTGTAATATCTACGTCATTTTTCAATTGAATCCCGCGAGATCCAGGGACGGACATCCTGGCTCAAGCGATGGCATCGCTTCTGGAACTGAAAATCAGCAATTGGCGCTATAAATTTTTTCAACTTTAGTTTTCTGTACTCATACTCTGCGGCTCTCCAAAAAATCCCGGGCTGTTTACAAACTGCTTCGAGCCAGCAGAACTTCAAGCCAATATTGCCCCTGCTGCCGCATCTCACCACCAACAACAAACCGACCCCAAAAGAGCAAGTGGCAAACACCCTATTGGGGATGACTTTTACTCTTAGTTTTAACAAAGTATAAAAGGACTGCCAAGAGGTGAACTCTCGGGAGCCCAGTCAGAGAGAAAGAAGCATTGTGTATTTGAAACTGCTGAAAGCCATGGCAAAACAACTTGTTTCAGCAATGCTTTCAGCTATTTTGAAACAAAGAGTTTCATAAATTTTCCTTTGTCTTTAAGATGAAACTCTTTGTTTCAAAACAGCTGAAGAAGCTCGAGATGTCGTTGTTGAACTCGCCCGGGAAGTTTGAGCACTGGTCGTCGAAGAAGGCGTAGTTTGTGCAGTCGCCTCCGACGTACTTGTCGGTGCAGATGAAGACGTTCCCATCGATGCGAGCTTCAAGCGCCTAGAAAGCAGGTATTTAATGCAACGGGAATCCACATTGTACTCGGGAGAACTCTCTGCAGAGGCGACTGCACAAACTACACCTTCTTCGACGACCAGTGCTCGAACTTCCCCACCATGGGTAATTTGGAGACCCAGTCGCGCTGTTTGGGGTCAATACACTGGCGTAACATTTGTGTAACGGTGCGGTTGGCTTGTTCCGTACCTCCATCCGACTCGGTGATTGATGTGCTCAGAACGTATATAAGAAAACACACAAATAACCCCACTTGACTCGAGAGTGGCACAGAAACAGTCCAGAGACTGTTCCAACAACCAACAAACAAATCAAACGACAATATATGCACGTTTCCAAAGATCCCGACGAGTTACAGCCCCTAGTACAGGGCCTTGTAAAGGTTATAGGGAGAGGTTTCGTATCTCAGAGAGATAATAGAGCAAACTGCGTAGAACGTGTTTCTAGACACAGTGGAAACATTGTTTCCAAACAAGATAGATTTATAGCTTCGCAGCGTGTGTGTGTGTGTGTCCAAGCAACAGAGAAACAAGTTTAAAGTAGTCCCGTAGACTCAAGTAAGGCCCCTAGTTTATAGGCCAAGAACGTTCACAGAGCTTTCCCTAAAGAGGTACTTTCTGAGCAACGCCAGCAGTCACATTTCCAAAGTTTTCCCTTGACGGTACTTTCTGAAACCCGCTCCGCAAACAACAACAATAACGTTTCTTTCAACAGAGTCCCAGATCCAACAGATTCTCAGAGTTCAGACAGTTTCCAGGCAAAGCCCAAGTGCGTTTCCAGAATAATATATGATTCAGAAACAATTAAGATTTCGACTAATAGTGCTACTCTATAAGAGTGCGTTCGCCGAGGATCCCAGATCAACCCAATGCGCAAGCATATAGCCTACTAGTTTGGGGGAAGATGCTGTGTCCATCGTAGAAACACCCTCGGATACTTATACAACCGCCAAGACACTGTTACAAAGCCCAAAACACAATCCCAATGAGTCAAAAGTCCGTTTATCTGTCTCTTTAACCGTGTTTCCGTCGGTTGTTCTTCCGAGCGTCGCCTCCCATTGGTTCCCAACTGTGAGCACACCATGTTCCCTTGCCAATTACGAGGCAGGAACCCGTCAGCAGCACCCCTGTATTATTCAGAGGGTGTGTTGATCACCAATAGATCAGCACTGCATCTCGTTCGACTTGATAGTACTCCTTTGTAGGTCTCGGTAGATACCTGTTTCTCTGGGGTTTCCCAGAAAGGGTTCTTGAGAAAGAACCTTAGAACACCTTTAGAGTTGTGATCCGGAACCACAGGATAGCCGACCACCTATTTCGGTGTATCCGCATCCGATAGAAACCAGCAACTCTAGCAACCGAAACACTCGTGACCGAACGCGTCTCCCCTAACGTCTCAACACAACACAACACATTGCCAACTCCCGTTCCCTTGACCCGTTTCCGTTGTTTAAGTGAATGTTGGAAACAAGTCAAAAGAAGTTCCTTGACTTATTATCTGGCTGCACGTTTCCCCTACAGTTTTCAGGGCGAGACTAGCCAATGGACGTTCTAATTCCTTAGAACGTCCACCCATTTCTCTGTGGTTCGCCCAACAGCTACCAGGAACCAGTACTGTTGCATAGAAACAACAGTTTCAGCAATGAGCACGATCAGAAACGTGCAAAATTACGTGTATCTAACCATGGCCCAATTACTGGCTTATCATCGGGATGGTACATGCTGGACATATTCAACTTTACACTAATTAACTCGTGCAGGCGCCTCCAGAACGTGCTAGTGAATAGCACGTCTCAGTCGCTCATAATCGACTTGGGTAAGCCATGTAGTTTATAGATTTCCTCGAAGATTAACTCAGCCATTTGCCCTGCTGTATAGTTGATACGCCCAGGAATTAGATGAACCATCCCGGTGAGCAAGTCTATCACTACCGTAATGGAGTTGAATGTCGTGTCTCAGTTCTTGGATTCAGGCAATGGCCCGACAAAGTCCACACCAATGGACTCCCACGGTTGAAGTGGAGGGTTCAATGAGTACAATAAACCGTAAGGCTTTTGGTTACTCAGCTTCCTTTGCTTGCACGTATGATATGCCTGGCAATAGCTGTATGTGTCGCCAACCATGTCCTTCCACCAGACGTGGTCACGAAGATAATCCAAGGTCTTCTTTGGCCCAAGGTAAGCCAACACCAAGTGAGCTTCAAAAATAATAATCTCCGACAGATTGTGTCCATGATAGGTGATATGAGGATTCAAAGAACACGGTGGTCCGTTTCTTTCAAGAATATCAGCCCATTCTCGACTTCGAAGTTGCGGTATGATTTGGGGCTTTCCAGTATCGTTTTGAAGAAAGGATCATCCCCGTACTTATTCGCCACAAACTTAGAGATCTCAAGACCTTTCCAGCCACCATTCATGACTTGAAGTAGCGACTCATCCATCTGTTCAAGCTCTTCTGCTATTTCAGAATCGAGTTCATCTGGTGCACGTGGTTCAGAAGTTGTTTCAGGAACGGTTTTGGACGGTGTCTTGGAAGTAGTGTTTGGTGTACCCCCGCCCTCCTTTGGGTTGCCTGGTAAGTTCGACCCAAATTCAGCCTGATTAGCCGAAACGGCCTTTGAACCTTGTTCCGTCTTGGCACGTCGAGCCATAGACCTTGTAACATGATCACTTGTGAGTGCAGCTGCCTCGCCACCTGCGAACACAGGCATCGAGATTGAATTGAGCTCAATGTCATCATTATCAACCACATTGTGGTCAATGTATTCAGAGCGCGAGCGCACAGTTCCTGGGGCTTCATTCGAGGACGTTTTCAGTCCCTAGCACATATTTGACCTCAAAATGGAAGCCGGATATCTTCTCAACCCAACAAGCTTGCCGTCCCAACAAGTTCTTCTGGTTCATGAGGTGGATTAAACCTTTATGGTCCATCACCCAAGTAAATAGACAGCCCTGTAGAATATCTCGGTGCCTTAGCATCGCCTCAACACCAGCAAGCATCTCTATCTCGTGTACAGGGTAATTCTGTTGGCCTGGGTTCAACTTGGCAGAGAAAAAGGCAGCTAATTTAGCATTTTTCCAGTCCTCACCCTGGCATACAACTCCTGCGATGCCAGAGCTACATCCGTCCGTAACCAAGAGGATGGGCAGCCTGCCCTCTCCGTAAAGGAGTAGTTTACCGTGGTGGTTGCGTCCCACATGCACGGTGTGCTTGGTATCCTCAAAAGCGCGTTGCAGGGTATAACTCCACCGAAAAGACAGCGAGTCACTGGTAAGTTCTGTAGAACACCCATGGGAATCCGAACTTGGGCCTAGTCTGTTGTTAAGCGCGGGGTCCCGATTGGGGTAAGCACTTGTTATATAATCAGCACAGCCACACTGTTCTTTGGAAGGACAACCGCGAAATTAGCATCCAGTTTTTCGAGAAATTCTAGCATACAAAATGTTTTATTCACCACTTAAAAGCTCCTCCAATTTATTTGAATTTTTAGAGTCCCGTTTGAGCCTCAAAATGCAACACAGTGAGAGTCACATGTCATGCTTCGGCACTTCATCCACCTGGATTCTGAGCTCTAGATAAAAATCTGAGGAGCCAGGAACATTTAGTGCAGCAATATAGATTCACTTGCACCAAAAACCAATTTAATTATCTATCCTGTAGGCACAAAACATCGGAAACCGGCGGGGTGGCTGTGCAGATTATGGAACAAGGTTTTACCCTGATCGGACCCCCGCGCTTACTAACAGACTTCAATCTATCGAGGTACGAGATCAGGTAAGATTGAAGTGTCTGGTTGCGAGAGACTAACTTGGGCCCAGTCCTCAGCTAAATATCCGACAGACCCATTTCTTGTACTTCCTATACAGGTTGCAGTTCCAGTGCTACATATTTGTTGGATATCAGGTACAATTTCAAGCATTCTTATCAGGAGCATCTTCAGGAGCACCAAGACATCACATTTTCCGGAGTGATTGGAGCCTTAGTATTGATCTCAACGTCTACAACGTATTTGCGACGTCAATTCCACTCAAATACCCTCACGCTGCCAGATACCTCACGCTGCCAGATAGAATTGCTGACAAATTGCTGGATCTTGGCTGGATCTATAGGGTGATTCGCAATATCTTGAGATTGCGTCAGTATATGCACCAGCTGATACCGTGGGCACAGTTAATCAGGTTGATCTTGGAGTTCCTCCGTGCTACGGCGCAGTTAAAATGACGTCTTCAAGTTTCGGCGTTCGCTCTCTTAAAGGCCCAAGTTTTTGGCCACACTATATAAACATCGGCCGCAGGCACTCAGAGGCCCCATGAAGAAACAATCTGTGTTCGTAGTCGGCGCCGGTGAGCATCTAATCGACATGTTATTTTCTTGTGGCTCCACAATTCTGAATAGACGATCTGTTCATTGTTCAGGTGTTGTGGGGCTTTCAACAGCTATCCGAGTGCTAGAGGCCGGATACGACGTAACCCTCTTTGCAGATTCAGAAGTCTTCCTCACCGATCCAAAGACCGTCAAGTACACTTCGTTCTGGGCAGGCGCCATTTGTAATCCAGGCCTAGGCGATTCACTCTCTTCTCGTGCGTCGTTTACACTCCATCTGACTCTCTTGCCCTGAGATTGAGATTAACCAGGCCTGGAAAAGAAGACGATGCATATATTCGCGCGGATGGTCGAGGAAGATCCGAATGTGCCAATCGCGAGACATCCGGTCTTTGGATACGCAGAGGTGGTATGTAGGACCTTATTACAACTCCCCTTCGATCCGCTCAGAACTCATGTACATGTTTCATTGCAGGCAAATCCAGAAGACCGCAAGCATGATGCCGAAATGAAGAAGCTGTTTCACGACTTTCGTGTGCTAGATCCAAATGAACTTCCGAATGGCGTTGCCTCGGGGGTCACGTTCACCATCGTAAGCGCGCGCTCAATACTTAACGAGGATCATTCACCTTCTCGCAGTTTTTCATCGACGTCCCGCAGTATCTCGCTTACCTCTGGCATCGTTTCTTCTTCCTCGGTGGCCGCGCCTTCCGCTGCAAACTCTCCTCGCTCTCCGATTTACTTTCCCCAACCACGCCAAAGTTCGAGCCTGTTGGACGAGATGGAATCATCGCTGACACGACACCTGGCTTCTCGTCCTTCAATTCCAGTGCCTTCTTTAACTGCACAGGACTCGGAGCGCTCTCTCTGGGCGGTGTAAATGGTAACTATCTGAAGCGGTTTCGCAACCTTATTTTTGAGCGGCTGTGTGCATTTTTCAGATACAACAATGTTCCCAACCCGCGGGGAAACCGTCCTTCTACGTGCACCGTGGATTACTAGCGGCATTAAATATTCCTGGAAGAACGGCGGCCTGACGTACATCATTCCGCGCGGAAGTGGGGTGGTTGTGCTCCGAGGAACGTTCGGTATGTGTCCGAAAGGTTAGATGACTCGGGTTACTCAGTGCCTGGTTGGAATTAGGCACCCATTCCCGCGACCAGAGATGGTAAAACTGATGAAAGAGCGTGGAATTGCAGTGTACCGCGACCTCCTACCATTATCCAAGCGTGCCAATGGAGGGATCAACGACCTCGACGTGCTTGAAGAGTGCGTGGGCCTGCGGCCTTCGCGGAAGGATGGTGTTCGAGTTGAGACAAGTTGGCTTGGTGCGCTCAGCCCAGTTCAGCCATGTTAAAACAAAAGCTGAACTCACACTTCTTGAATATCACTTAGATGGCGATAAAATATTTCCCGTGGTGCATAATTACAGGTGAGTCTGCGTGTTGTTTTCATTTTTCTTTGCCCAGTGTTGGCGAAATCATAGGCATGGAGGATCCGGATACGAGAGCTCGTGGGGGTCTGCGGAGCTCGCCGTCGAGCTCTTGCAAAGGGCGCTCGAAGGCTAATTTGCAGAAGGCCGGAGTTTTATCGCCAGAAACGTGCTACGTTTCCGTTTGATCCTGTTGCAATGGAATTTCTTATATACCAGTTGGATGAGAATGCAGAAAGAAAAGAATTGGAAGAACAGGTTGTCACCATACTTTCCCCCGAATCTGGTGAAAGTGAATTGAGAATTCAACGTCTGAACGGGCACCTTGAAATCGCGGGCTCTGTGGTCAAGCCAATGTAAAGAAGGACGGAAGTATAAATGACGGAAAGGAAAAGTAGGACGGACTCACTCGAACAAATTCAAAATGAAACAGTTTGATGTCTGCCTAGCCTGAGAACGGGGCAAAAAGAACGGGAAGGAAAGTGCCATGGACGCGGTGGAAATACCTAGGAAGTCTCGGGGTCCGAGTAGCGAAGAAAGATAATACAGTTGTCAATGGAGGTTCGAATAATTGGAATCGTCCGGGAGGGAACATCGACGAACAGGGGAAGCCAGTAGAATGAAACTTGAGATATATGAAGCAGCGCGCGCGATAAGTACTCGAGCCATAGGTCCATGTGGTGGAATGCCCGAGAAGTCTTTTCCAACGCCGACAGTCTCAGCATTGGAGGATGAAATTCGCAGCCGCAAGAGAGACATCTTGG